>JBAMNC010000429.1:3040000-3479873 GCA_037902135.1 Cetoscarus ocellatus
GTATCACTTTATTTTGTACTAAAACAGCTGCGGCATTGGTTTAAACTAACATCTAAAGCCTCATTTTCACTGAGCGGTCTGGTTTAATTCAGTACAGTTCAGTTCATTTGGAGCTGTACTTCAATTGAGATGTGAGCGGGGAGGAGAGGGTCACTCAGCCTTAATAAATGCATGACATCAGTGAAGGGGTCTTAAGTGTTATTGTAAACAAAGAGAAACAATGGACGACTTCCGGCACTACAGTACTCTATGGAGCATTGTTTCGTGTTTCCTTTAGCAGTGAACAAATCACTTCAAAGTCAAGTCTTATTTGAACGTGTTAAGGTTTGTGTTTTTGTTTTTGCTGCTGTCACATGGGAGTTGATGATTTTTGCGACCAATTAACCAACTACAGCACTTAAAGCTCAATCCTTTAGGGTGGGTTCGGTACATTAAAAAGTGGATGGAACAGGTTAGTTATTTGGATAGCATTTCTCTTTATCCAATAGTGGAAACACGAGTAAATGCATGCCACTCCAAGCCGAACTGAACCAGACTGCTTGGTGGAAACACAACTTAAGTAAGGTGTGGTTAGCATGAAGTTGTTAAACCCAAGAAAAAATGCTTTTTGTTAATTATCCTATCCACTAAATTCTGGCATAATCATAATGATTATAAAAATTGTAACTAATTTTGAAACTGTAAGTGTCGGCACATGACGAGAAATGATGAAAGATTTAAGAATATTGTCCTTACAGTGTGTCCTGTGCAGTGAGATGTTTGACAGAACGCACCACTCACCAACAGACTCACAACAGTCAGGCTGTGTGCTCTCGCAGTTCCTGATCCTATGCAGTCAAGCACCACTTCAGTGCAAACAAACACGGCAACATGGCTGACCATGAGTAATGCTGAATGTGGCCAGCAATTTTCTTCCATGGACATCCTTAGTGGTAGCACTTTTGTTCCAACTCTTTTTTTAGGCCAAACTGATCCTCCATTTAGATTGTCCATCTAACTTTATGGTTCGTGTTATTGTTGTTTTGGCTAGCTTGCTCACTGATTAGCTGTTGTTCCAATTCATGTAACAAAACACAGATGTACTCAGCTGTCCTTGGAGCTTTCTGCACACATCTGCATTTCTGATTTGAACATGTTAAATTTGTATGATTAAAGTCAGGACAGGCTCTATCCTTTTCTGACACAAAGACCACTCTTAACAAACTTCACACCACAACGTTTTTCAGGTCAGATGATCTTTAGAACCATCAGATAACCAGGGGGAATTAGGCCAAAAATCAGGCCAATTATCATATAATAAGTGCCTCTCTCATGCCCTTACAGTTTGGTTTCCTCATGGAAGTTTTTAGAGGTTGTGTCCAGGTGCTGTTATGTTTTCTACTGTGAGTTGTTTTAATACAACTTTTTCTCTGTTTACTTCACCTCTGTATTTTTATCTTGTCACTATATTCCTGGAATGGTGTATGCTTTGGAATTTTTAGTGGTCCATTTAATAAATCTTTATTTGTAAAACCAGTCAGCAATGCCAGAGTTTCAGGACTGTGTGCAGTTTTTTGGCTTGAAAATATTTTGGTAGATGAGTATGAAAAATCTGACTAAGGACTCACGCACAGGAAATTTAGGTCAACAAGATGATACAAAGGAGGTATAACTGAATTGTCCCCTTCTCTCCTCTAGCATTATGTAGCAGTTAAGTTACAGCTTACATGCCGCTCTGTAATTAGAAGTGCATAAGTTAGTCCACACCATAAAACTCTTCATTAGTGCCTTGGAAAAGCAAGCCGGGCTCTAGTATCCTTCATGATTTGCAGTAAATAATCTTGTTCTGGTTGCAATTAAGAGCCTCTTGTCAAAGCCTCGCTTTTATAACTTCCTTTAAATCAATGCAGTGGTGGGAGGGAGGAGGCATGTTGCTCTTACAGCCTGCCAGACGCAAACATAAGCCAGGTTCCTGTTACGTGTCAGGTTTCTGAGACTCAATTAACAGGGAAATTAAACACAGAGAACATGATGACAGAAATAAACCAGCCATGTTACGTATCTCAACTATGATGCCTTATTAGCACCATTTTAGGAATATAGTGACAAGATAAAAATACAGAGGTGAAGTAAACAGAGAAAAAGAGCTTGTTTTTAAATAATGAAATAATGAATTCACAGTTTTATAAATTTTTAATTTTCAAGTTAAGATTCCCAAATTTGTTGTTTAGCTTATTGAAATTGTCTCTTATCAGGAAACAAAGCTTTAATGTTTGTGATTATGAAGTGAAGTAACTGATCATCTTTCATTTATAATTTAGATTAAAGCTGGTTTGCAAAAAAGGCAGTGAGCTGCTCCACAGCCCTGTGAGTGCAAGCTAAACAGCTATTTCTGATCTCAAAATATCAACAATTCTGAGTTTGGTTTCTTTTAAATTTGTGACTTACGAACTAGAAAAACATTTCTCTTTGTTTGCTTACTTTTTAAGGCATTCATAAATAATAAAGAGTGGCCCTACTACGCCCTTTTACTCACCGCACTTAAGTCCTGTCAGCAGCATATTTTCTGTCGCTCTCATCGTTCTAGAGGCCACTTGTGAGTTGATGCAACAAATAAAGAGTCTGACTGACAGTGAGATCCATGATATTCACTGTTTCTCAAAAACTAAGACATTGAAAACAAAGTTGAGATTCTCTAATCATGAGTGCGTCAGAGGTCATCTAGCTCCTCTGCTGAATGAGACCATGAAAAACTCTTTCATCCTGAACCCCCCCCCCCAAATGCAGCTGCTCCCCGTCTGCAGCTTGTTTGGGGAATTCGAGAATCTCTTATTCATGACTTCATGTTTGTTGGAGCTGGAGGAGAATGACAGCAGCATATTTTGTTCAGCTGAGCACAGAAAACACATAAATGCCTCTAACAAAAGCTTTGATTAAGATTTTAGACATAACCATATTAAAGTTTCCGAATAAAAGACTGCAATACTGTAAAGCAGGGTGGGAAACTGATGGCCCAGGGCCACATGCAACCTCCTATCTCTCCTGAGGTGGCCAGTCAGTCACTTTGAAATAAAACAAAAAAATGAAAACACGTGAGAAACCTCGACTCAGTCTGATATTACAGCACTAAAATATACTAAACTTAAGGGGAACTAGAGCTACAGTTTTCTGAAATGCATTTGTAAAAATAAATGTAAAAATGTAGAAAGTAAAAAACTCCATTAGTTTTAATTAAGTAGATATGAGTTATTTTTCAACTGTAATGATGTAGCCCTCTTGCAGTGAGCACAGTTTGAAAGTCTGGATCTGATAAATGTGCTACAGAAGCTGTTAGCATGTGTGCCAGTCTCTGATAAAGCAGCCATTGTTTACAGGCTTGCAGTCGCTCATCACTGTCGTCAATTTGCTTGCAAGCTTCCGCCTCTCTCTCCTCAGAGGACGCTGATTAGGCAGTGTCTCTGCAAACCAGCTTGGAGCTTTGTGAGATAGACCTGCCTGATTTCAGACAATGAATCAGGTGGATCCAGCTGCACTGCAAGGTTAAGGGCATACATGGATGCGGCAGACTCAAAATATTAACCTCTGCCAAGGAGGTTATGTTTTAGCCAGCTTATGTTTGTTTGTTTGTTTGTTAGTTAGTAAGATTACGCAAAAAAAAAAAAAAAAAAAAAACAACTTTTGGACTGATTTTGCTGAAATTTTCAGGAGATGTTGGTAATGGCCAAACATAAAAATGATAAGAGTTTGGTTGTGATGCCATTAGCGAATGACCATTTTTTCTCAGTAACTGTCTAACTAATAATGCTATCAACATGATTCTGAGTGCTACGTGTGGGTTTTCAGGGTCAAGGAGTCATATTATGATGGTAACTCTATTCTGGAACTATTGCTCATAGATGTAACAGCAATATGTGAGCTACCTTGGCAGAGGTTTGAGCTTTCCGAGTGCTTTCTAGTTTTTAGAGCATAAACGTCAGGATGATGTCATATTTTTCACATTATCACTTCTTCTTCCTCTAATGTCTGCTCTTGTTTTTTGTTTTGTTTGTTTTGTTTTTAGGGCAGATGCATGAACTTCACCCGCTCAAAGTCTCCCTCTCCCCACTACCCACACTATACCCACCACCCATCTCCCATCTACAAGCCACCACCTGCTCCACAGGGCAGCCTCCCACCAACCCCCAACAGCCCCTCATCTCCATCCTACTCCTTCTCCACCCTCCCACCGTTGCCTCCAACACCTCCACCCAGCTCCAAAACCCCTTCCCCTCCCATCACTCCTCCCCCTTATACGCCACCTCCCAACCGGGCTCTCCCCCCGAACAACCTGTGCATACCTGCCCCGACAGCGTTTCCTCCAACTCCCCCACCCTCCAGCTCCCCGACTGGCTCCTTGCCTCCTCCTCCAATGGGGCCTCCTCCAGGTCGAGCCCCTCCACCCGCTCGCCCTCCGCCTCGCCCTGGTCTGTAGAGCTCAAGGTTCAAAGGATTTAGCAGGAAGCTCAGAGGTCCAGAAACAATCAGAACATGGACTTGATTGATTGTACCTGAAAGTGAGAGGGGGGACTTCTGCCCTCTGAGTCGGTGCAGTGAGGACTTGTTTTCAGCTATTTGTTTACACTGACTTTTGTACACATTTAGCCCAACAGTGCAATTGCCCTAATGCTTGAATTACACGGACATTCCCTACAAATGAGGTCATGAAGGCCGGCTGGGAAACATTGGTCTCTTTGGTCCTCATGGCTGCTTCTGGCCCTGTTGTCTCTTTCATGAGACAAGATCAGATCAATCTGGACCAAGCAGAAGACCAGCGGCTTGTATTCCACGTTGACATTGTTTAGGGATTCCATGATATTTTAATCTCTCTGGATTTGTGTGTTGCATTTCTGTCCTTGATAAAAAAATTAAAAAAAAAAACTGACAGCAAAATGTTCCACACTCAGCAGAAAATCTTAAATTCCCTGTTTTGTACTGTTTGGACTCTTGAATGTTTAGAACTGCATGCAGAAGTGTTTGAGTCAGCATTTTTTACGTCTTTGTAGCATTTCTACCTTGTTTTTTAAATCACTGACACATTTCCTTTTTGTACTTTTTATTGTTAGAACCACATTTTAAGACTTGTGTTTTTAAAACAGAAAATTTCTGTTAACTCAAGTAGTTATGCTTTCTGTCCACTTGCATTTACAGAGGTGAGTCACTGAGAAGTCCATTCATTCTAGGGCTGATCAATTTATCGTTTTAACATCCCAATAGCAATGTGTGCATGAACAATATAACCTGACACCAGATGGACCAATCAATATCTTTCACTAGTCAATCTGGGAAACAGCTCATAGAAAGTGTTTTTTGGGATGGGCAGAACCTTTCAAAAGCATATCTGGCAGGTGATTGGACGATCATTCTGTCAATCACATTCAAAATGGGCTAATCAGATGACGTGGTAGGCGGATGATTCTGCTGTAGTGTCAAATACAGAGCGTGAGCCACTTCATAGAAAAAACTCTCACCAAAACATGTTGGAAGTGGAGTGAAAATATACGTTCTATCAAGAAATGCTGACATTGTTGTTATTTGTTTTTCATAAAATAAATAAGTGGGGTCCAGATCTGATAAAACTGCCACTGAAGCTGTTAGCATCAATGTTAAACCCTGAACAAGTAGTCACTTTCTGCTGTCATCTTGCTCGTACCGGCCACCTCTTCCTGCTTCAAAGGATGCTCATCGGGCTGTGCCACTTTGGGCTGCTCACAGTTGTTTTAGATTGGAGCTTGGCAAGATGGTCTGCCTGGTTACAGATATTAAATCAGGTGGATCCATCTGCACTGCAAGGTTTTGAGCAATAGTCATGTTGCAAAACATACAATGTAAGTCACATGACTGGAGGAATAATGTACAAGCCATAGACAACACTCTGCAAATACCGCATTGCTACAGCTCAAAGAGTGACCATGTCAAATAAGGATTTTCTTTGGCCTTTTTGAATAATAGAAATACCTGATATGTGTATCTTAATGAACATCTAAACAAAGAGACAACCATTTGGCAGATTTCCATCTTCAGAAATTGTCTTAACTGCAACAACTTTTGAGACTCAGCAGAGCAGAACAGAGACTTTATAGAAATTAAATCATTTTGGTGCTCGTGAATAGCTACTTTAAATCCCAGAAATGCACATAAAATTTATCTGGAAAGCGCTGTCTAAATAAATAACAACAAATATCCCAGGAGGATAAGATGTAGCGATTTATTTCTTTCCCCAATATCATTCAGCCCTTAGTCATTCCTACAGGAACCTCTGAAAATCCCTTATTAACATGTCTGCACAACTTCTTCTCTCTGCGACGTTTTTGATCCAAAATGTGCTATGGCTACTTCAAAAAAGGACTTTTATAATGAATTTTTCTGATGTTTGCTAGCTTAGCTAACAGGTTGCTAAATAGCCAACACACTATTCTTAGTGATATATTACAAAACAGTCATATAATAAGTGCCACTTCATGACAGTTAGCTAACTAAAAGTCAGGAAATGCTCCTTTAAAATGAAGATGAGGTTAAATGTATTTATGCAGCTTGGTACCAGTTTCTCTTCCTATGAGGTTAGTTTGTAAAACTGAATTTGGTCTGTAGAGGTAAAAATGTTGATCACAGCAGGGAGGCTTAGCATGATGAGAACTACTGACTGCAGAGGCACATAATAAAGCTGTTAGTGTCCTCTGATCCTGAAACATCCCAAAGTCGTAGTTGTAGTCGCACTCTTATTCATTCAGTGGGACATGAGCTCAAGATTTACACACTTGCATCAACAGGTTACGTGAGTTTCTCCTGTTCTCCAGTTCTCACTGCAGCTTCCTCCACAAATATCCTGAATAAATGGTGGTCACTCACAGCAAAAATCACTAATTTTTCTTGTTTAGTGTTCCTCTTGTGAAGCTTGTAGACTGTAGCTGGTTGGCAAACTGCTGGTGGAAACATGTACCAAAACAGAGCGACTTGGTAGAGGAGCAGTAAGTCATTGTAAATGTGTTTATACAGGGTGCAATCATCCTACGATGTTTTTGTGTGAGAGGACTGTTTTTGTTTTGTTTTCATCTAAAACTCTTTTGAATCAAGCAGTTTTGGTGGCCCCATCTGCAGACATATATGACTCTTTCAGTACAGATGCAGAGCAGATCTCTGTCACTGTGCCCAATGTTCAAACTAATGTGATGTACCTCATACAACCCATAGACTGTAAAAGAACTGGACAAAGCCATGTCATAGGAACCTTTTGAATGCTGTTGATGCCCTCTAATGGACGCTGCCATACTGCGCGTGCTTAACCAAACTTAAGCTCAACCTACTCATGAACAGAGAGGCCATGTTTAGACAGGACTTAAGGCCGTCTGACCAATAGCAACTCTGCATTTCCAAAACTGAATCCTAAATAAACACTCAATAAAAGAAAAATGGATGCGATATAAAAAATTGAGCCCCTAACAGTGAGAGCACATGGATGTGTTATCTATTTTGACTGAAGATGTTTTTGAACCAGGCTGTAAAGATGTGTATTAAGGCCATAAAAAAGTTATTTTCCTCGCATACGATCATTAAGGAGTCAGGTTACTGCAGCCAGCCCTAAGTGGACACTCGTAATGCTACAGATTTTACACTTCCACATGGTCCTCTATTTACATCCCCAGAGGTTGCTGCCTGATACAACCCAACTTCAAAAAATGTAAATGATCTTTTGATCCCCTTAATACAATGTCTCTTTCCCTGCTGTAAACTAAAAGTGGTGATGTTATCCGAAAAACAAGTGGGGACATTTTTGGAGTGTGTATTTTTAAAATGAAAATGTAAACATCAATATTTGGCACCAGCAGCTTGAACATGTTACACAAGTCATGATGGAGACTTGCTGCCTGATAAATATTCCTATAGTTTCAGATCTCCTTCTCTATAGCTGGACTATTCTGTGCACTCCAGAGTTAACAATAAAGCTGGGATTTACACACAGCCTTTGCCTCATTTTTTAGTAAGATGAATGCATCTGAATGTTCTCTGTGACATAATGTGCACTCAGCAGCCACTTTCATTAGATTTACTCATACATCTGGTTTACACAAATGGCTTATCAACTAATCACATAATAGCAACTCAATGCACTTTAGCATAAAGACATGGTCAAATACCTGCTTAACTAAGCATTAGTGTAAGGAAGGTGATTTAAGTGACTTTTCATGGTTGTTGGTGCTGGTTAGAGTACTTCAGAAACTGCTGATCTGGTATTTTCACAAAAAACCCTCCTGAGGGTTACCACAGAATGGTCAGTAAAAGAGAAAATGTCCAGTGAGCAGCTTTTCTCTGGGTGAAAATGCCCTGTTGATTACAGAGGTCTGAGGAGTATAGCCGTTATTTATATAGCATTATTTGGTATAGAAAGTCAGCAGTAACACAAATCACTAATTACAAACAACCTACGAAAAAGACCATTTTTTAGATCAACATCACTGACACAGATGGGTCACAGCAGCAGAAAACCACTCCTGGTGCCACTTCTGTCAGCTACATACAGGAAACTGAGGCTACAATTCACTCAAGCTTACCAAAACTTTGACAATAGAAGTCTTAAACAATGTTGCCTGGTCTGACAAGTCTCAATTTCCTCTGTAACGTTCAGGTGGCAGGGTAAGAGCTGAGCCTTTGTTGGCTCTCTGATTCACCCACTGACCAGCCGATCAGAATCAGAGAGCCCCTGTGGTGGAACCTGAGATTCGCATCATGGGTGTGCAGCTGACAAATTTGCTGCAACTGCAAAATGCTATCATGTCAATATAGAGCAAAATCTAACACGGTATTAACAAGTTGCACCCAATTAATTGGCCAGTAAGTGTAAATCACTGTCAGGGAAACATGTGCACATTATCCTGCTTTTAATCTACAATCCAGACAATCATTAAAATCCTAAATTTAACATTTTCAGATAAATGTGTAGGCATTTAAAAAGGTCATTATGCAGTATGAGATTTAATGATGTTCTACAAACCACTTCCTGTTTGCAAACTGATTTTATTCTCTTTTCTCTTAGACAGTCAGACCTGTGATTCTGCAGAAAGCATAAAGGACCTTACTCACCCCACTGATGGAAACAAAAGAGAACACAGAGGACGGATAACTAAATCCAGATGTTCTTATGTAGCATTATGTCACATACTTGAAATGGCTGGGCTATCTTGGAAAATATTAGACACCACCTAATCCTCAGGAAATGTGGACGGGCTGCAGGGAAGGTGCACTGATGCTGATCATTTGTGACATAATAAGGGGGCAGTGAACAGGACAGCATTGAGCGTGGAGTTAACCCCCTCTGAACGTCTCAAAGAAAGTAACTTTGACTAAGATCTGAGGCTTTATTTTGTCATCTCAAGTTAGTCTATATGTAAACACACTTTCTACTGGGCCACTTTTGGTGGAATTTTCATGTCAAACAAACCAAGTGCAAGACGTCTGGAGGCTGCTGCTAGTTTTTGTTTCCACTCAGACTGAAGCATTACTGCACAGCTGTCTAACAAATGCATTTCTAAACATTACATCACAGATTATATCTGTGACACATGCTCTCCCATATGATTATATTCAACAATATTCACCACACTCATGCAGGCTGCTGCTGTCTACATTCAAGCTGTTTTTGAGAAGAATCACTATGAACTCCAGACCTTAATTAGTGACTGACAGTATGTTGAAAGATTTTTCCCTCCAGACTGTCAGCTCTAAATGAGACCAGCTTTGTGTTGAGCCAATATCCTCTGGTGTCATGCTTATGTATGTTTTCTTTTTGCAGATAAAAACCATCTCATTTGTGCTCCAATGGGGTAAAATCATTCAGCAAACTGAGATCCATGAGCTCATCAATATCTAAAATATTTAATGACCATGGTTTCTTTTAAAATGATCAACAAAGCTTTAAAAGTCCTGTTAATGCAGCCTAAAGGAGACCACTGTTACAGGTACATTTACAACTGGAAAAAAACAATGGGTACAGTGTATTTGAGTAAACTTATGCCGGATATTATAGGGTTTTTTTCAGCACTGCTCATGGATAATCATTGACTCATGGGTTTTGACACATTGACTGTCTGAAAGCTGCTGCAGTCACTGGAGCTATGGTTGTCATGATAACTGAATTCAAAATGTGAACCAACTCCAGCACACATCAGGTGGTATTGATCACTGCTTTAAAGCCATGATGACAAAAAAGTTCATGCACAGCATTGGGAGACGGCATGTTTTCACTTACAACTAGAACCACTGCCTGAGGGTTATGTCTCTGTGAGTTATATGATTCACCTGTCTCTAATCCCTGCCCTCCAACACCACGGACCAATCACACTTCTTGCAGTCCCTCAATACTCTCAGACAACCGCCTTGTGCACTTCCAAAGAAAAGAGTAAAAAACTTTGACTCTTCTGCAGTTTTATTGATGTTTATACAGTAAAGACTTAGAGAAATGGTCAAACTATGAATATGGGGTATGTGTAACGCTGATATGAGATATCCGAGGCTGGAGAATGGAGTGTATGCCATTCTGTCCCCTAAACCTCACATTATGTGATTAAGGTAAATTTTCTCCATAGTGTGCCCTCTGTAATTTAATTGTTGCTAATGTCCTGGTCAGTTTTACCTTTGTCACGTTAGGTCATCATATCTTTTCAGTTCATTTAAATATTTCTTATATTTAATCATCCAATATAACACTACACAACGAAAGAGCTGTAAACTCTTGTCCCAAACTTGGTGTTGTTTTCCTCCATTTCTGCCTTCAAATTCTGCCTATGTCCTTCCACAGCATAGTGAAGAACCTTCTGATGACTTCTGTGGGAGATCACGCCCTTCTGTCCTCAAAAGTCCACCACAGCATCCTTCAATACATCACTGACAGTAGCCATTGTTATTTAGCACAGCATGCCTCTTGTTTGCCCAAGAGCATTCAGGGGGGCAGGGCTGACCAAAGATAAACTGGAAGGCAATATGAGTATAGTGGTGGGTCAAGAAGAGGGGCCATTCTTGATGTAAGGCAGCAGTGCTACCTGCTGCATTTAAGTGTAGTCCCTTACTCAAATCAATGTGCTGTTTTCTTCTGAAAAGACCTAGGTTATAGCAATGTCCCTTTAAAGTCTGGGGTCAGGTCAACAAGTCCTCCAACAAAACAGGTTCTACAGATCTCAGGGTTGTGAATCGAACACCTGTGCAGATGTCCGAGGCCTTTGAATGATGTCAAGTTTTGATAATGGTTGCTTTGCATGAAATAAAGTCACAAGAGGGCGTTATAATGATATCTCCATCTGCACACTTTCATATGCGTCATTAAAAACTTAATTTTTTTTAAGGTAAAGTAACTAATCAATAACCTCAACAGAGACTGGGAGAGGGGAGCACACCCTCTCTCTTTCCTCTGAAAACTGACTTGTCAGTAGATATTTTGGTTTGAAGTTAAAGTTCGTAATTTTTGGTGCATTTTTGACCATTTTAGTTCTTCTTGCACAGATTTGTATGTACTGTCTTAAATGTCAAACTGAGGTATCTTTCTTAAAACAGTCAGTTAGTGTCACTCTTTAAATGTGCTTTAGTGTGAAATCTTTGAGTGACCTGGTGATTACTATAATTATCTGTAATGGGCCACGATTAAACCAGAAAAACAACATTCTCAACACTTACTGATTAATTAAGGTCACAGTGACAACACCTGTTAACACTTATTTAATCCCTCTCAGACTAAAAGCTGCTGTCATTGGCTGCTCATATTGGTAAAAGACTTGTGAACTGCTTCACATAATGCTCCTTCCAGATGAAAAACTACCCACAATGCCCTCTGTTTTTGGAGAGTGGAGGCTGTCTTTGTTCAGAGCTGCAGCCATCATGTGTGATTCCTCTGCAGCCACATTAGAGGTCATTGTTGTGATCAGTCAGTGCAGTGAAATCCTCCTGAGCGTTGCATTGGCTTTTACCAACAGTGTAGCTTGTTACCTTTCCACCATGCTGAAGCTGAATAAGCTCATTGGACTAATGCTGGCAGGTCTCCTGAACAAAGATGGACACTTGATCTGCTGCACCTGGCCTTCATCACACACCTGCAGAAACAACAGCTGCTCCGGTTTGAGGCGGGGAGGAGGAGGAGCTGGAAAGTGGTTAAGGATGATGCTGAAGGTGCTGCCAGCTCTCTGTAGACGTTCAGTCTCTGTTTGCATGACAGTCATGGTTATCTTCAGTGCAGTGCTGTCACCTCTGCACAGAGACTTTAGACTGAGTGTCACAACCCTAAAGACTTTACATGAATGCACCAGAGGTCTGTTATCCAACTTGCAGACTGTGACTGGTTACCCCATAAAGGTTCTTGGACTCGTTTGGGAATTGTCATCATTCATTAGCAGCAAATGAGTGTGTGTGAACTCTGTGTGTGATGTGAATGAAACTTAAAAAAGGAAAACTGGATTTTTAAGCTGTACCGTTTCAAACTAAATTCTTATAACCTGTTTCATTTTAAATAAAGTAACAGATTTTATTTCATCACGTCTGAAAATCCACATTTTTGTTCTTGAACATTTGGTCAGTGGTAACATTGGAAATCTCAGCTGGAAAGTCAGATGTTTTGATCCCCACTCCAGTGATCTGCAAATGGTAGCCTGTGAGCCTTCACAGAGCCTCACCACAATTTGACAGAATTCAATTTGTCACAATTTACAACAATATAAACATTTCTTAATCTGAATAGTAGTTTCAAATTAAATCTGACTATAGGAGGACTTTCAGTAGAGAGAATGCTGTCTGTCCTTTCATCTTATAGCCTTGGTTCCCAACCTGGGGTCCCCCCTAGAGGGTCTCAGGGGTGCAAGGCACTGTCAGCTTAAAGTTGGTCAAAATTTGGTTGACATAATGGTTGAAACAATGATAATACAGTGAGAAGATACCTTCTTAAGAGGTATTTCACACAAGAACATGTATTTTATCTTAAGTGTTTTTATTAAAACGATTAAAACTGGTGCTTATTTTGCCAAACAATGTAAAAAGATCTTCTGTAGGTCCCAGGGGTGGCTTGACTTTTCTTGGGTATGAGGGGGCTCAAAAGAAAAAAGGTTGGGAACCACTGCCTTTCAGTGCGTTCACACTGAACGTGATTTGGGCAACCCGGGTGACCCCTCTCCATACAAAGTCAATGTACAGCTGCAATGGGGCGGGGCCAACTCTCCGCGATGCGACATACGCGATCTGGGCAAATTGATTGCGCTACTGGGTTGCTTTGGGTGTGCGACCAGGTCGTGTTGCTTAGTCACCAATGTTGAAAAACTTGTAGTTATCAGGCGACGTCGCGTGTGGCTGTGCCGCTACAGCCAATCAGCATTGTGTGGGTGTGTGACGACACCCGTGACAGAACTGTTTTATTCAAGCTCACATTAGAGAAACAATCCATGTCTGTGTGGGAACATTAGTGAGTACAGTAGTTCTGCCTTATTTAACAGAAGTGGCAGTTTACGACACCAGAGGATACTGGCTCAACACAGAGCTGGTCTCACTTAGAGCTGACAGTCTGGAGGGAAAAACCTTTCAACATACTGTCAGTCACTAATTAAGGTCTGGAGTTCATAGTGATTCTTCTCAAAAACAGCTTGGACAGCGATTTACGGTAACGTCTTAATACAAAGTCTACATGCAGTTTGCTAACAGTGAGCAGCTGACACAGGAATGCCATACTTTAACATCTAAAAATATCGAGACCACATATAAAAGTAGAAGGACTGTTCATTATCAGTCAATACAGTTCATCAGTATCTCAAAACATGTTTACCATAGAGCCTTAGAGCCCTTCAACCTAAAGTGTACATAATGCAATTACTACAGTTTACCCAGTCAACCTGTTTTTTCATATTGTTTCCATTCTTTCTTAAATGATCTAAGGGTCTAGATTCCTATAATATCTCTACTGTTCATTTAAATCATAAAACAATGGCAACTGAAGCAACAAGTTTAACAAGTTTCCTACGATGCACAACTTTTTGTGCAATGTAGGAAAACGCGTAGATGTTTCAGTCCCTCCCCCTTGATAATCTTAACATAGTACACTGGATAGAGTAATAACCCCCCCCCCCCCAACACCCTCATTTACATGTCAATGTGTCTCTGCATTAGGGCTGCTTGATAATGGCAAACATCATACTTGCGATCATTTTAGTAGGCACTGAGATCACAATAATGAAACACAATCAGCCACTGACTGTAAAACAATCACCCCATGACTTCATTGAATGTATATGCATTTGACACTATCATTTTGAATATTAAATAACAGGCAATATGTGTAAAAATTACAAATAACACAGTAATTTATTAATCTTAATTACTAAGTTTTCATAATTTTGTACGGCAGTAATTGTAAATGAGACTGAAGCCTGATTAATTTCTCAGCTGTACTCTGGACAAGACAATTAAAATAAACCTGCACCCACTACTGTCAGTGTTGTGTAACAGTGTATGGAAATGTACCAATGCAGCATTGGACCGTTTTACAACCCACGAGTGAAATCATGATGTCATCTGGGGCTGACATGGATATCCTGGAAAGGCTAACAGGTGAAAAACTTTTTAGTTATATTCAAAGTTCATTTATTTACTTTGCATATAACCCAAAGGTCCAATTGGTCCCTTATGGGGATGTGCACATTTTTGTTTACAACATTTTTTTCCCCTTATTTGACCCATTCAACATGCAGTTTAGTAGAAATGAGCTTTGTGCTCTATTAACAACAAAAGTCACTTTTATTTGATTATGGCCAAAAACTCACATTTAGACTTGACTTAACTGATTTTTGGACATGTGGCTGCTGCAGCGTCAAAACTACTAATTTATTTTTTTTATGCTTCAAACTTGCATGCCAGGTTTTACACTTGTAGTTTTCACAAATCTTCAGCAGATGGTTTTATTACTCAGGGGAAAATTATGCAATTCTCCTGGTGAACAATAGATTATTTATACAGGCAGTCTTTAACCTGACATAATACCCATGGGCCAAACATCATGTTATTGTTAACCACTGACAAGTCCCAGAATGTGTTTGATCAAAGAAAGATCTTCATTCTAGCCTTTGGAGAATTTCTGAAATATCTGTGATATATTGAAGATGAACTGGCATATGAAGGGTTTTAAATTTTATGCACATTTAAAGACTTCAAGGCAATCGTTGGATGTGTCCATTGTTTTAAACTTGTGTATCTTTCAAGGTGACACAACACAAAAAATAAAAATGTCTCAGACTTTTGTTCCAAATATTCTCTCTGAGCATTTTCTACATCAGAAATAAATGTTTTCTATAGAAATGTCATCATCATGTATTTAATCAGGTACATAAAGGGTTAAATGTTTTAAAAACATGGCTTACTTATTCATTCATTCATTTTCTATAGCGCTTATCCCTTTCAGGGTCACGCAGGGGCTTGGAGCCTGGAGCCTATCCCAGCTGTCACTGGACGAAAGACGGGGTACACCCTGAACCAGTCACCAGCCAATCTCAGGGCCACGTAGAGAGACAGACAACCAATTTAGAGTCACCAATCAACCTAATGAGCATGTTTTTGGTCTGTGGGAGGAAGCCAGGGTGCCCGGAGAGAAACCACGATCATGCAAACTTCACACAAAAGGGCCCTGCCCAACCCGGGGATCGAACCGGCGACTTTCTTGCTGTGAGGCACGTGCACTACCTGCTGCGCCACCATGCCACCCTGTTTTATTAATGAACAGAGCTAAAATTGGTGAAAGTATTTGATGCAGTAAAGTAGCCACTGATATATAATTCTATCATTTTATGGCACTTTCACCTCTACCTTTGGGACTTCATGTGCTTTGTGTGACTTCTTTATTGGGTCATGAGTTAAGAGTTCACATCATTTTGTAAAGGCTTGAATATACACCAGACTAACTCTGTCAGCAGTTCATTACTCCAAAGTCCCCTCCGACAGCCTGAAAACCCTGGTCTTGTGTGGTTTGGTGCAAGTGTTCAAAGGGTAATAGCAATGGCTCCCATTCATCAGTGTTGTGAGCCCCATGGTTACATACAGATGCAGCCACTTCAATTTCCCCTCCCAGTCAAATGCCAGACAAGTTCCAGCCAGCTTCAAGCTAACTTCCAGGCAATGACAGCAGAAATAAGGTTTTTCTGTTTGTTTTGATTTGTTTCTGTACCATGGGGAATTTTCCATGCTAATCATATTTTACAGGACATATAAATTAAAATTTTAAGTAGCAAAGGTCACATGTTTATCACATCATCATGGGGATTTCATTACAGCTACGAGGGTGGGGAGGTCCTGGCACTTTCCTGTCACAGACCAGCCGAGACTCTGCCAAGGAAACAGGACAAAAAAGAAGTGGCTCCATCTGTCAAGAAAGTGACCTTACATTTTTAGAAAGGCCTGTATAATCTTTCACTATTATTGAAAACAAGCAAAAAAAAACAAACTTTGTAACTGGCAAGTTAGCAACTCCATTCATCCATCATCTATTCTGCTTATCCCTTTCAGGGCCGCCAGGGGCTGAAGTCTTTCCCCGCTGACACTGGGTAAGAGACATGGAACACACTAAACAGACAGAAAGACAACCATTCATGTTCACACCCATACCTAGGGCCAATTTAGATCAGATTAGAGTAGACAGAAGTTTATGAATCCCTTTGGGAAACTCCCTCAGGGAACTTAATTTATTGGGGAATAATCTGGAGTCACCAGTTAACTTAATGGCATGTTTTTGGTCTGTTTTTGGTTTGAGCAATCGTCTTGCTGTAAGGCACGCACACTAACCTGCTGCACCAAGTTAGCAACACAAAAAAAGTATATACCGTAGTCCCATTTACAAAGAAAAAGTTACACTATATATGAACACAAAACAGGTACTGAAAGAAACCTTAGATTGCAAACTTCATCACTAATGTGTGATTGTGGAGTGAATTAGAAAGTTCGATCAGGGATATAAAAAACACTATTAGAGGTCAAGATGATGAGACATTTATTGCACAGGATGTCACTCAGTATCACTGAACTTGCAACTTACGGCACAAATGTCTCGAACTGAAACTTATCTCCCTTGTATGATAACTGTATTTACTGCTACTTGATGTGACAGATATTTTTCCTATCTACTCTTTCTTTAATTAGGTTGTTATCTGCTGCATGCTACTATGCCTGATGCTGCTGTAAAACTTCAGTAAATGATTTTCTAATCTTATCTTACCTTGGGTGCTATACAAGCTCCTATCCACTCACCATATTAAATGAGGTCAGACACTGAAAAAGGGAAGTACTTGACACTTTATTGCATCAGTTCTACTAATAAATAGTTCACCCACACCCTCAGTAACCCATCAGATTCTAACGGATGATTTTAGTATCAATGCAGAGTGTTTTAATCGTTTTTCCAGTCAAAGGAATCAAAATCTGCTTGTAAATATGGTGTCATAAAAGTACCTGCAGCAACCCCGTCCAGTTTTCAGACCCTTCACTGGCTCAGAAGAAGCTCAATGTTTGGGGAAAAAAAAAAGTTAAGGCTTGATTGTAAAAGCAGGATAAATATCTTTAAACTAAAAAAATATGAGTTAAAAAAAAAAACAGCTTCAATTTCTTCTCTACACATCTGTGTGTAAAATATCACCCCTTCCTTGGCTTTTAAAACAAGTAATTGGGCACACACACACACAAAGCTGGTACCTGCTCATCTACAGTCTGACAAAAACACTGCCATAAAACCGTGTACACGCCCTTTACATGTTGCATTAGCATCACTTCACACAATCTTCAGTACCAGCTTCAGTACAATTTTGGCTACAAAACAAAATAACATATAAAATATATTTATGTATGTTTTGGTTTACATCTGCCAACGCCATCGTAGAGATTTTTGGTTTGACAAGACATTTTGAATGACAGTAACATTCACATTTCAAATCAAAGAGTAGCTTTGATGAACAAAAAATCATTTTTTTAAAAAGTAATGTAACAAAAAAAAAAAAAAAAAAAAAAAAAAAGCATCAAATGGTCCCAATATTGCAGCAGTCAAGGTGGCAGGGAATGGGCTGGACTACTTCAGGTCTACAACTTCATTTCACTCGACTTTCTTCAGTTTATCATTTCATTGTAAACTGGAGACCTTAAAATAGCAATAAGGTCTCTTTTCTGAGCAGTGAAGGCAACAGAGAATCAAAAACTAATGGCTGAAAATAAGGCTCTGAAGCAGAAAATGCTTAAGGTATGATACAAAATGTGAAATCTGATCATCTCTGTTTATGCAGGAAAACAGGCTTTACACAGTCGTGTACTCACAAGCTTCTCAGTCTAACTTGTGATGCTGCCCCTGCTGTAAACTCTGGCATCCTCAGAAGAACGTCCAAAAGAGAAACTGAGTCAAAACTGGCAAACTGCGCAGCAATCATGTAGTGCTGACCTGCGGCTTGGAATGATTCGCTGCTGCTTACTTCAACAGTGGAGTAAAGACACTTCGAATGATTAGCTGCCAAAGAAAAAAAATCTCCTGACTAAACTACAAACCATTGCACTAAAGAAGAAAATACAAGCCAGTGTGGTCTTTAAAATCGAACTTTTGTCAGTTATCATCTTCACATCAGATTACAGATGATTTAGAGAGACTTACCGCTACAGATAAAAACAACTATCGGGGTGAATGTGAAGAAACCCAAAAAGGTCATAGTCAGGCGCTACAGCTTCACACACCCGCTGAGAAAACATGCATATTTCACAGTGCCAGCCCAGACCGCGCCACCAAGGACAGAACAATTCAAACTATAACACGACAATGATGAGAAAATAGACATACAGAGAGTATACAACAGTGAGATACTTGACTGTTGAGTAAAAGATTGCATTAAAAAGAGCCGTGACAGCAGACACAGAAACAGGACATTATCTTCTCTTGGTTTCTGCGTACAGATGTTCCCTTGTCGTCTGTTTAGGTTTGTGCCAGGCTTCTGTTGCCAAGTGATGAATGCTGCGCTTCACTCCACGGTCACAGACTTGGCCAGGTTTCTTGGACAGTCCACCTGTAAATGGAAAAATTATGTTTACTATACGGGGAACGGGGAAAAGGTTTCGCTTACGGGAACTCAATGATACCGTTTAGATTGTCATGATAACAGATTGTAGATTATGGGACAAAACCAGTGAAGAAATTCAATATTTGATACCAAAGCAAAAAATCAAAATAAAATGATAAAAAGTCCCTGGAAAAGAATAATGTTTCTTGTTTTCAGTGAAGACCTGCAGTGCAAAAAATGAAGATCTAGGAAAAAGAAACTGAACATGTGTCAACACACTAGCAGAAAATCATTCAAGGTTTTCTTGTTTTCTAAGCAAAGCCATTCTTTGTCATTGTTGCTTATCAAAAATTTCATCCCCATGGATTTGTTCCACTAGTATCACAGGGTAATCATGAATTGTGGATTTTTTTTGCATATTAATCTCAAATTGAGAGTAGAAGCGCCCAAAAAGGGTGTGCTTTCTGTCAGCAGGAAAGTAAATCAGTGCTTTAGCTTTTAAAAAGGCAAATGAAGCTTGATTTTACAGTTCATGTAATGCCTTACACCTGAACCTGCCTGAAGGCAGACTAGAACAATTGTGTTAGAGTATCAAACATGCTCCCTGTAGTGAGCGCTGATTCGTTAGAATTGCAATTTTGTTCACGAAGAATCTTTTGATAAGAAACATGAACAGCATCAGCAGTCATCTGAGGCTGTGATTTCAACAAGGCAGCACGCTGATGGAGTACCGACGATGTGGCTACACACTTTCAAATCCTTCAGAAACTCTGACATAAACAGAAGTAATTGTAGGCGCGATGCAGAGCTGTATTCATGTAAATGTTTGCTTCTCTTGTAAATCAGCAGAGCTACTTGGCATTTAACATAGAAATGGACTTGCTTCTTAATCAGGACATCTGTCTGGAGCGCTGTGACCAACAAGCAGCAAAAAACTGCCTTTTTCTCACAGGATGAACTTTTTTAAGCTGTTTACTTTGACCTTTAACATACAGAAATACAACAGAGCCAGAAAAGTACACAATGGCACATCAGGTAATTAAACTACAGGCTTGCTTTAAGAAAGTATGATACCAAAAGCATCAATAGCACTGTCAGCTTGTTTTCTAAAAATAAACCGTTCTTGGTCTGAATTCTTGCACTGATTGAGGCATTTGCATGTGGTTATAACTGCTTCAGCGTGGCAGCAAAAGTAACCAACACCTTCATCACAGTGCTCTGAAATGCAGAACACAACATCCTGCAGCCAAATGAGGTGATTAAGCAGATGTAAACACTACATGTTTATTTCTGCCATTTGTTCTCAATGGCTTCAGAGCACTCGAGGACAGGAGGGCAGGTTAATTAGGGACACTGAGCTCACAACATCCACAATGAAGTGAAGTACATTTTGGAGTATTCTCTTTAAAAAATCAAATTATTTGTTCTCAATTTGTTTGCTCTTATTATAGTTATTTAACACTACAGCAATGATGGTTTTACAATGGGCATGGTAGAACTGACATTTGAAGGCTGAGTATGCAAAAGCTTCTCCCTTCTCGGTCGCCTTCTTGCCGTGCCTCCCCCTCTCCATTTAATCATGAAACTTATGAAGCCCTTTTAACAGTAGATTTATGCAAAAGCACCAAAACAAAGCAACACTGTTCTTACCCCTCAAGATATTCTCATATATTCTCAATTTCAAACAAAAAGCAGACACAGCAGTGCAGTGCTGTGCCTTCCCCAGTGGCTTCTAATGCTCCCTTCTAACCTTTAATACTCCCTCCTCTGATGCTAACTGGTACTCAAGGTCATCTTGATAGTACTTTAAGTACTAAACTGCAGTTAAGTCTATGTATCACTTAAGTTAATTTGGTTCCAAACTAAGTTGGAAAAGGAGGGGTTTAGGGGAAAGAAAGTGCACTATGAAACCCGTCTGAGCCTCTAATGGTGCTTTTCTCTGTGTGGCATCAGCTCAACTGTACTCTGCTTTGCTACATGGTGCTTTATTTTACATTACAGTGTTGATAATACCCTCTCAAAGTAGATGGAGGAGTCATAGCTGACACAAAACTCCCATGACACCCAACACAACAACAATGGAGGAGTTTGAGGCAGTAGTACAGCTGGCTCTCAGTTTGTGGCTTTTTGTCATAGCGAAGAGGAAAGTTTTGGGTCATACAGTATAACAAAGCGGACAAGAGGAATTTAATTTTGTTGTGTAAGATATTTTACATGCTGTGAAGATAATCTCTGACTATTCAGTGGTCAGCAGTGTCTCCATATTTTAGTGTCAACTCAGCTTTCTTGAAAACTCACTAGAGGAGATAAAGAAAAATATCTAAAGTATGACATATGATCCCTAATGGATAACCCAAAAAAAACAAGTAGAATCAACAGTGCAGCTCTATCACCTCTAATTCCTCCTTTTTTGTGAGGATATCACAGCAGTTTAGCCCACCTGTGCTATGTCAGCCTGGCCTAGGTACTGTCAAAGGTCTGGACTATAATGGACAATGAAGCAAGTATTACCCAAACTGTGTAGTCAAGCCAAGCTGACCATATACCACTAAAGAAAAAGCCCCATAACATCCAAAGAAGTAATGAACACTGGTATAAGCCATTGATAACTGTTTTTTTAAGAACTGGTATCACCCTATACTTTTAAAGTTTGTGTATTATCTTTTAGTAATAAGCCTCATTTGTTAAAAAAACAGGTCAAGGTGGTTGTCTGAGGGACTGGCACTTACATCGTAACCTCTGAGGACAGCCAGGTGGAAGGACAGCAGCTGCAGCGGGATGACGCTCAGCACGCCCTGCAGACAGTCCACAGAGTGAGGCACTTTGATGGTGCGGCTGGAGTTCTTGATGGTCTCATAATCATCTTTGTCACAGATCACAATGGGGCGGCCCTGTAGAACCAAAACAAACAGATCATTGGTCAGAGTGTCATTTTACTGGACATGAATCATAAAAGCAAAGTCTAAAAAAATTCTTGCTTTTCTCTTGCCCCTCACTGATTTGATTTTCACACCTCTTAAAGCCGCATCTGCTTCAGATTACTGACAGTTATGATGTCATGCTGAAGAGACCCCTCCCTCATGTTTATTGAGGTGAAGGATCAGAGGTGTGGCACAGACAGGGCTGTGGAAATTAACCTAACATGCACAACGTGCTGTTGTCATCAAGTGTTCACTATCCAAACGTAAACTATTAAACTCCCTGAAGTGCAGCTTCAGACTGAGGATGTTCTGGTTGGTGTGATGTAATGTGCAACATTACAGATGACCTGCTGACGTGAAAGAGTGTTTCATCAGATTTTACATAGTCAATCGAAGGGGTCACGAACTGCAAAGGAAATTTAAGGTCAGACCTAAAAACACCCCCGAAAAATAACTGTATCATTCTACTTTTTAGGAATAAGCTGTTTGAAATCTTGCTTGAACATTTCCAAAACATAAATATGTGTCATGTTTGTGGTATATCTGGGTGTGTGGGGTGCTTGGTTCTTACCTGTCGGGCGACAACTTGCTGCAGAGCGTTTTGACATTTGATGTAGGTGTGATCTCTCATGATGATCATAATGACCGGCATAAGTTTATCCACCAGGGCCAGTGGACCATGTTTCAGCTCTCCTGCCAGGATACCCTCTGAATGCATGTACGTGATTTCCTTGATTTTCTACACAAGATATAAAAACAAAAAGCAACTCAGGAGAAAGGAACAAGTGTCAAGCTATTAACCCTAAAGAAAGACAGAGAACCAAACTTTTTTGCTTTACAGAAAGAGAAAAGGTCCTTTGGTGTCTGATATTAATTTCATAACAGCCTTCTAACATATTTTGCTGATTATTAAAATTCAGTTCAAGAAATGAAAGCAGCTGCAGCAACAGTACTCGCCTGGATTTAGTTGTTCTAAAGTAATTCAGGGGAATTAAAGCAGTCCAACAGGATTAAATCTTCAGTACAGTATAGGTTCAGGCAGTTCAATACAAGTTTTACTCTGAAGATCTTCTGTTTGTGGCATTTCAAATTTTTGCTTTTTCATCAGTGCCAAAGTTAAATGAGGTTTTTAAGAATTTTTTCCCCTTAAAAACTTATTTTGGCCCAGAGTGTTGATCTTAAACAGTAAATATATTTTACAAAAGAAACAAATCTTTAGTTTAAAGCAGCACTGCAGATCTTTTGAGCCTTCAAATATTCTCTCCAAAGTCTGTTCAGTGGAGCTCAGCGCTGTAACAGAGAGAATGGCCCCCGACCCCTTCCCCACACAGCGCTTCCCTGCTCTGTTTAGGGGCTATGTAACTTTTGCTCCCGTGACGGGGACACATATCGCAAGATGCTGCGAGAAGTGCAAACTGCTTTACGGCACTACGCGAGATTTGGCTTCCAGCTAAAGAAGCCGGTGTTTCGCATGTAGTAGTAGCAGCCATGGCATCCGCAAAGCGTGTGAGGAGGACTCTTTCTTCAGATTCAAGGGCCAAAAAGAGACTATCGGACAACTCAAGGAACAAAACTAGAATTAACACTGGAGCCCACTTTGCTCGGTGGCGAGAGCGTTGGGAGATGGAAAATTACAAGACGGACGCCGAGCTTGCAAAGTTACTGCTGGAGAGGTAAGTTATGTTTTCGTCGGGTTTTCCCCCGTTCAACACTTGGTTTCAGTCGGTGGTTGCTCTGTAGCATTGCATGCTTTTTGTAACTTGGCGGACGTTGGTTTGTCAGTAAATGCTACCAGCAGTTATTTGCCAGCGAGTTTCTCAGATTGCTGGAGATATTCATGGCGCTGTGATGCTCGGTCATTCACTATTTCACTATTTCTTCTATGTCTTTGGACATCCTGTCGACTCGCTTCTCCCGGCTCTGTATGTCAACAAATGCACGTTGCTGTGAGGCGCTGTGTTACGACAGTGCAATTACACCCAACGACCAGAGCGGCCCCTCTAGAGCAGACAAACCTGAATCTTACATAGTGGGGCTTTAAGTGAATTTTGGTGTCCTTTGTAGACAGAGTATGTGAGTGAAGTCCCCTTTAAGCCATTGTATTTCAGATTTTGTAATCCTACAAGTCTGTATCCCAGTCAGGTTGATCCTACCCAGTTTTTTGGTCAACAGTTGGGATGAAAAGTAAGCTGTAGAAAATTAAACAAAAACACGATGGTGGACCAGTTGGTCAATATAAAGTTGTGACTGATGATGACTAGGGCAGTTTATGCTATTGTGTGATTCATAATAATCTTATAGGCAACAAATGACCATAAAGCCCAAAGACCCTGTGCCTCCAAAATATAATCAGTTTTTCACTGAGTCAGAATGGTAATTTGAGCAAAAGTTTGTCAAAAATCTCTCAAAGAGTTCTTGAGTTATGATATTCACTAGCAAGGAGTGATCATGACACCCAAGTTCACTTGACCTTCTCCCTCAAAATTTTACCAGTTCATCCTCAAACTGGTCCAAGTGGCAGTTTGTGCAAAATTTGAGGTAAATCCGTCAAAGCATTTTTTTACATGTCCAATTCACAAGATGACCCAAGTCTCCAAAATTGAATCAGTTCATCTTTCTGTCAGAAATGTGAAAAGTTTGACAGAAATTCCTCAAACCTTTCCTGAGTTATTCGGTCACAGGTAAAGCATCACCAGGAGACCCCATGACTCTGGTCTTTGACCTTTGACCTCTGAAATCTAAGCATTTAATCCTTGAATCTTGATTAGAAATGTGTTAAACATTTATAGAAAGATAGGAACATCCCTTTGAGCAGTCTTGAGATATTGTGTTCATAAACCTCTTTCCCAAGTTTGATGATTACCAGCTCCATGACCTTATTCTTGGAGAGAGAATCTAATCACTTCATCCTGGAGTGAGTGGGAGCAATTGTGCAAAGTATTCTTGAGATTTTTCCCTCACAAATTAAGGCTGGCCAGGTGCCCCCCTAACCTTGACCTTTGACTTTCAAAATCAGTACAGTTCATCCTTAAAACCTAGATGGAAATACATTCAAAGCGTCACAGAAATGTGTTAGAGAGTTCTTGAGATATCACATCTACTAGAATCAAAAGTTGACAACCCAAGACACAGAGGCTCTATTTTATCAATCTGGCGTAGAAACCTGTGAAACAGTTTTTTTGAGCAGAAATCATCTTACACCAGCTCCCACATGCAGGTCAGGAAATGCGGCTATTTGGCAAATCCCAGCATTTAAACCACCACGTGTAAATGTGGCAGCTGAAAACAATCTTTAGATAACACACCCCTAAATATTCACTGCCACAGCTGCAGTTTGTATTCTATTTTTGTGTCACTGGCCCCAAAAACACATGATAACTTGTCAACATCTTATTACTGAAGCCACATAAAAGATCATTAGAGATCAGATCTCTCTGGTTTGATTAAAGACGGCCAGTGCCTCCAGCCCCAGCTGTCATTGAAATGTTTTTATCTGGAACAGTTTCTTGAACAACAAGACCCCGAGGACAGAAAAATTGTCCAAGTGTCAGGCAAAAAGAGGATCTAAATACTCACCAGTGCCCCTTCCAGGCAGGTGGCATAATGGTATCCTCGTCCCATGATCAGCACACTCTTCTGCTGGTACAGCTCCATTGCCAGCTTCTGGATCTCATCATCCAAACTGAGAACCTCCTTGATCAGATCTAACAAAGACAGAGAAGGGGAAAAAAGATATTTATGAGGATCTAGCAGCACAACAAAAAGTTGTGTCAGTGAGCTGTTGCTGTCACATATGCTCATATTGCTTGACATGAAGCAGCAGAGAGAACCAGACATACTTTATTAGTTTACCAGTGAGGACATGCCATCATATGCTTTGAATCAAGAAAAACACGAGGGGACAACAGACAAAAGCTCTCTCTCTCTCTCTTATCTTGCTCTCGTCATTTCACATCTACTTGTAGTCTGTCCAAACAAACAAGTCCAAAACAAAACGTGCTCTGGATGAATCTTTGCTCTGAGCGCTAGTTTTCCATATACACTATATTGCCAAAAGTATTCGCTCACCTGCCTGGACTCGCATATGAACTTAAGTGACATCCCATTCCTAATCCATAGGGTTCAATATGACGTCGGTCCACCCTTTGCAGCTATGACAGCTTCAACTCTTCTGGGAAGGCTGTCCACAAGGTTTAGGAGTGTGTTTATGGGAATTTTTGACCATTCTTCCAGAAGCGCATTTGTGAGGTCACACACTGATGTTGGACGAGAAGGCCTGGCTCTCAGTCTCGGCTCTAATTCATCCCAAAGGTGTCTATCGGGTTGAGGTCAGGACTCTGTGCAGGCCAGTTATGTTCGTCTACACCAGACTGTCTCATCCATGTCTTTATGGACCTGCTTTGTGCACTGGTGCACAGTCATGTTGGAAGAGGAAGGGGCCAGCTCCAAACTGCTCCCACAAAGTTGGGAGCATGGAATTGTCCAAAATGTCTTGGTATGCTGAAGCATTCAGAGTTCCTTTCACTGGAACTAAGGGGCCAAGCCCAGCTCCTGAAAAACAACCCCACACCATAATCCCCCCTCCACCAAACTTTACACTTGGCACAATAACGTCCGACAAGTATCGTTCTCCTGGCAACCGCCAAACCCAGACTCGTCCATCAGATTGCCAGATGGAGAAGCGCGATTCGTCACTCCAGAGAACGCGTCTCCACTGCTCTAGAGTCCAGTGGCGGCGTGCTTTACACCACTGCATCCGACACTTTGCATTGCACTTGGTGATGTATGGATGCAGCTGCTTGGCCATGGAAACCCATTCCATGAAGCTCTCTGCGCACTGTTCTTGAGCTAATCTGAAGGCCACATGAAGTTTGGAGGTCTGTAAGCGATTGACTCTGCAGAAAGTTGGCGACCTCTTCGCACTATGCGCCTCAGCATCTGCTGACCCCGCTCCGTCAGTTTACGTGGCCTAACACTTCGTGGCTAAGTTGCTGTCGTTCCCAAACACTTTCCAAACATTCTTATAATACAGCTGACAGTTGACTGTGGAATATTTAGGAGCGAGGAAATTTCACGACTGGATTTGTTGCACAGGTGGCATCTTATCACAGTTCCACGCTGGAATTCACTGAGCTCCTGAGAGCAACCCATTCTTTCACAAATGTTTGTAAAAGCAGTCTGCATGCCTAGATGCTTGATTTTATACACCTTTAGCCATGGAAGTAATTGGAACACCTGATTATGATTATTTCGATGGGTGAGCAAATACTTTTGGCAATATAGTGTATGTTCAATTAATCTTAGACATGATCAAGGTATCCCTGACTGAACCTGTGTGCTCGTGTCTTCAGTTACCTGGAAGGACTCTCAGGCCCTGGATGATCTCACGCCGTCTGGGCTGCATGGAAATCCTGTCGTCACACATCAGGAGCGCAAACATGACCAGGGCTATGAACTGGCTAGTGTAGGCCTGCAGAGGACAAAAAAGGAAACGATATAGACTTTATTTATGCAAGAACTTGAATGGCTACCAAACCCCAGCGCTTTAGCTGTAGTGCATCTACCCTGGAATTAAAAGGGAGAATTTAGATCATCATGGAAAAGGTTGAACTCAAGAAGGGATACACGAGGGAGACAGCTGCACTTACCCCTTAACGGCCACTATACCAGCCGCAGCAGCTCACAATCTTTGCTGCCCATTTTTATTTGAAAATTGTCCGGGATGTCATAACAATTCAATGCAGACTAACAATGGGCTTCCTGGGTGTAGCACAATGGTGTATGCCCGTGTAAAAGACACAGAGTTGTATTGATATTGATCTCATTTGAAGAACTGCTCGTTTCACTTTGATGCAGGACAGGACGAGCATTGCATACAGGACTGTGATCATCTAATGATGATTACTCTGTATTTGTGATCATGGGAGGCCGTAATCATTATTGTAATTGAAACTCAATTCATTGCCCTGCAATACTGAGCACCCAACATCATCTTTGTACAGTTATCAGCGAAGGGTAATTTTCTCGATTATAACACACTCAATTATAACACCCATATTTTTACGATATTTGCCTGAAAAACACTGCACTCGAATATAACACGCACCCAAATTTTGCCCAAACCTTACTCTCTCAGACAACTCAAAAATTATCTTTAATTGAAAGTTTTAATCAATGACATTTAGTATTTTCACAACAAATACCGTACACTATTTTCACTCTCAAACGGATGCAGAAACACCTTTTGCTTCACGCGTGCGCAATTACTCGATTTCTGCCCGAGCATGCTCAGTCGTAGTGTACTTTCCAATCAGAAGGCAGTTATCAACATGCCGATGTCTTCGACCAATCACAGCGCAGGTATTTTGCTCATAAGATGGCAGGGCCCTGTGTTTGCCTGCGTTTTCGCAGAGAAAGAGAATATTTCGACTTTTTGTATCAGATGTGTTGCAATCGCGATGTTGGCAAGACAAAATATTTTAAGTATTTTGCTTGTACTAATACGCACCCGAAAAATTAGAGTTTATTTAAAAGCAAAAAAGTATGTGTTATAATCGAGAAATCACGGTAATTTTTAGTAAGCGAGTCTTGACCTGCAGGGCCCAGTTAGTGTGCATATCTTTTACAAAGTCTGTAGAACTTTAATAGTTCAGAGTGAAGAGTAAGATTTGACTCTTAACCGACCAACAATTTATTTCCCATTAACATTGTTTTTTTATGTATAAAGGATGTTTTGGTCTTTAGTTGCACTTTAAGGAAGAGGTAGAACACCATAAATGTTTCTTTATTCCTCTTATCAACCGAAGACTGAAGCTTCAAATGAAGCTTTCCTTATAACACGTGCACAATCTCAGGAATGGCTACATATTCATCACATTATTGCTGTTTTTGACCCATTTTACAAAAGTACAGCCATTTTTTCTGCAAAATACTTGATACAAAGAAGCAGAAATCTGATGCTGGTTTAAGAGCTCCTCGAGTTTAAGCTTCTTGTCTCTCTGTTTTGATACAGAGCTCTGTGTCTCCAGTTTCTAATCCACACCAGATGAGAAGTAGAAGAAGAGGAGGTTTAAATACACGCAAAGTAGATTTAAGATTCGTGCAGCTGGGCCCAGTCAAGCTAATGCTACTCATCCTGGAAAACTAAATTAACACACAACACTACAGCAGAGGGCACGCTTTATGATCTCACATCTGAGATTCAATGCAACCGTCATCATTGCCCGTCCCTCTCCTCCTTTTTCTGTGCATTTGACTCTGATTTCTTTGGAGGCTGTCCATGCCCATTTGGGAGATTTAATTAGTGTTCAAGAGAAGCCAAGTCATTTCACGGGACCCTCCAGACTCTGAAATGCCAGCACCCAGAGCCAAGAAAATAGCTGTAAAACCTTTACAGTTTATTTCCCCCCTGACGGCATACAAACCACGGTCCCTCACAACTGTGACAGCCTGCACAGCAGGGTCAGATGTGGCAGTATAATTAATCTGCACTGTAAACTGTGGTGTGTTTTCTGTGTTCTGGTCACCAAATTTTTAGTGCTATTGTTACAGAAAAAAAAAGATGACCACCCTGAAACATGAACACATTAGTCCAATACAGACAAAATCAAAATATGTTAGCACGGAAATTTTTGTGCACACAATTGAATAGATAAAAAAAGATGTCGTCTTTCATTAGCCGTCAGTTGACTTGCCAAAAGGACTTTTCTTTTGAAGTATCAAAGTATTCTTGGTCCTGACTTCCTCCATAAATCATAAATATGATCAAAGGTATAGGAAAAAGCTTTCTCTCCATTTTACAGTTCACAAAAAAAGTCAAATTAGCATTAAAGGGATGAACTGGAGAACGAGCAGAAGAATTTGGACTGATTCAGTGGTTGGGTGCTATACATGTTCTCAGTTGATTTGATGAGCTAGGCTGTGCAGCATTTGGTTGAGTTGGGTGTGGAGATGTGGCCCAGCCAGCCAAGCAGTAAATGATGGCGTCTCTGAGGCGTGCTTTGGGACTTTGGAGGAGAGCAGGAGACACTGAGCCAAGAGGCTGGGCTGGGCCAGGGAGGGACCCGCTCCCTTCTCCTCACTCTCTCTCCTTACTAACTGGAGCTGCTCGGCTTTACTCTGAACCTAAACTGGCAAATCCTTTCAGTTTTGAGAGCCCTGTGGGGGGTAAGGCAGAAAACCAAGGGTTTTGGCTTTGAAAGATTTGGGATGAGATCTTCAGGCGTCTTCTTATCTCAGTAGGATCAGAGGGGGGCCTCGAAGAGTTTTCATCTGGATTTATTCAGTGCAGGAAGGTGCTAAGTTTATTAATGAGATAATGCCACAAACTTGTGCACAGTTTCTGGAAGCTCGGTGTAAGGACCTGTGATTTCCAGCTCATGTGATCTCCATCAGTCTGAGTATTTATATAATCACTGGACGTGAATGTATGGTCAGAACAAAACACATTCCTGTGGGGATGAAAAATGAACACACAAGTTTGAAGGAGTGTGAAGAGTTAGAGGAATCAATCAACACACAAACAAATCTCCCCAATAGTTTACAGTGACTTAAATTGCTACCAACCGCTCTAAGTTGTCAAAAAGTAAAAGACGGTTTTCACTGAAGATTAAAAGTGCACCACAATCAATCAACACCAGTATCGCTCCATGTGTCAGTATTAGGGCTGAATAATGATGTTTAAAATTCATACAACAGTATGTTCACCCCTCTGCAATATACACATTGTTATTTACATTTTACTCTTTAAAGGTAACTTTCCAGAGAAATGGTGTGTATTTTTATGTGTAACAATATAAATAAGAGTTGTTTTTATAGAAACCAGCTCATTTTTCATTGCACACTGCAGCCCTCTGACAGGTCTTATGATACACACTCATACATACAAAGAGGAAGAGTGTGGCAGTGTGCTTCTTCACAGACTTAACAAATAAACTCTTGGCTTGCAGTTGTGTTACTTATTAATCATTTCTGAAGAAGTTCAGGGTTATTCCCCATGATCGCATGTTTTTTTTAACTTCTAAAAGCTTAGCAAATTGTGCTGCTGGGTGTCTGGTGTTGTCACATTGAAGACTGCTTTGAAGATGGAAAGTGTTGGAATGACTGTCACTGTCAATATTAATTGGAGGCACATAAATAATAAAATTAGTATTTGTCTATAATTGAGATGAAAAGAAGGCTTAAAAAGAATAAAGTCAGCTGAAAGTGTCCATTGTCACGGTCACTCTTTAAACTGTCACACCGCGGTACCTCTGATGAGTGTGTGATTCCTGCACATAAAATATAACAAGCTACAGAGTACAAACTCTGATGGTGACATAAGACAGACTTTTAGTGTTTAAAGTCAAAAACATGAGAAAACTGGCCATTGTGGTTTCCATCAAACATCACACTCATGAGAGTGATGTTGCATGTCTTGCAGTACAACTATTGCACATACACACATCACTATTGCAATGTAAAAACATCTATTGTTAATTCCTGGCTGATACCAAGGAATTAATCCATCAGTATCTGAAATCACATCCCAAGCTGTCATGACTGCACAAATACAGAGGCCAACAAATGCGTGCAATTTTTAGAAAATATTTAGAGACCTGCACACAATTTTGACTGGGTTTTTATTTATTTTTTACAGGGCCAGCGCACAATTAAATGTAATTGCACCAGAGTGACCTGACAGCTAATTTAAAGGACAGGGTCGTGTCTAGCATGATGTCCAAATACTTAACGTGTCACAGGTGTGATGATTTTACCATTTATAAAGAAGTCAGGATTAAGTGAATCATCCACCCTTGCTGTAAAATTCTAGCAGAATGTTTAAGCCAATAAGGAGCTGGTGAGCCAATCTGACACTCTACTCATAGAATCTGTCAGCAACTTGTTCTTAATGATTTAAAACAAGATATTCATTTATTTGGAAGTCCAAAACTCTTATTTTTATATAAAATAGGTACTGATAGCACATGGGCTTTATTTGCTCAGCTACCACTACAATACTTGTTGCAACTATTTATTATTTTTCCAAGTCTGTTGGTCCATAAAAGTCTTTATTAACAAAAGTAAACCATCTCTCTGAACCCTGATTGTCATGGCGCAAATTAATTTCCCATCATGCAGCAAAATAAAAAAAATCAGGAAAAACTATTATTTTCTAAGTCATTTAAAATCAAAACACATCAAATGTTGCAGATAAATTCTCTTTTAAATGACGACAATCATTAAATTTATCAGTTATCCTTTTTGTCTTATTTTGAGTTCTGAGCACCAAAACCTCAATCAGAAAAAAACATGTTTCTCAGTCAGGGTATTTGTTTTTGAGATTTTACAGTTTTAGAGCTCTTAGATCAGGTGATCAGGTTTTCTTGGACGTTCCTCGATCTTTTTTAAAAACCAGAGGAGATCGAGCCTTTTCAGTTGCGGCTCCCACTCTGTGGAACACATTGCCACTCACTGTGTGGACTGCGAATAGTCTTTCTGCTTTTAAAACACGGCTTAAGACGCACTTGTTCGCTTTGGCCTTTGGCAGAGTATAGTCTCTTTTATTGGGTCTTTTATTTGTTATGTTTTCGCTGTATTGCTCTGTTTTTTATTGGTTTTATTGACTTGTATTTTTCTTATTGTTTTCTGTCTATTTTACTGTAAAGCACTTTGGTAGGCCATTGGCTGCCTTAAATGTGCTATATAAATAAAGGTGACATTGAGATAAACATTGTTTGCATTGCTTTACATGAATAAATGTCTCTTATGGTAAAAACCGTATATTTTTAATGACTCACCTTGGTGCTGGCCACTCCTATCTCAGGCCCAGCGTTGATGTGGACCCCACAGTCTGTCTCTCTGGAGATGGAGCTGCCCACTGTGTTTGTGATGCCCACAGTCAGAGCTCCGCGCTCTTTACAGTAACGCAGAGCCATGAGGCTGTCAGCAGTCTCTCCTGGAAAAGCAAGACAGTTAGAGAAATGTTACAGCTCTGACAAATACATTTCTTCTGATGTATTATTTTGTTAGGAAATCACTTCTACACCACACAATAAGTTAAAAAAGCTTCAAGAAAAAACCATCACAGAATAAAAAAACACACATTTAAGAGGATGGCAGCAGATGAGTTCAGTACAGATGCAGAAAAGCCAACTGTACTGGACTACTCGCAAAGACTCAAGCTGAGCAGAGGGAAGATAAATCAAGAAGGATTGGAGTGCCTTTCAGGGGTGGAAAGAAGAAGACAAACGGGGAATGTGCACTTGATTAAGTCCAGATGGCAGCGGCCTCCCCACCTGACTGGCTGATAAAGAAGCAGACGTCGTCTCTGAAGACTGGGGTGTTCCTGTCCAGGAAGTCACTGGCCAGCTCCACCATGACAGGCAGCTCGGTGAGCTCCTCCAGCACCTGGCGGGTCTGCAAAGCAACAGAGCTCAACGTCATTCTGCTAAAACAAGCCGGTCGAGCTCAGAGCAGAGCCGGTGCCAGCACAGAGCCCTCACACCTGAGTCCACAATACAGACCTCACATTTCCAAGCAGTCTGCTGGATTCAACATGGGCGGCAGAACAGTGATGTTTCCATTATGTGAATTAATAACAAAGCAGGGAAAAGCTTTTGGTTAGTGGCAACTCACCGCTACTCCAGCGTGGTAACTGGTGCCACAAGCAATAAGAATAAGTCTCCGACACCTCTGGATCTCTTTGATGTGGTCCTTCAGTCCACCCAGTGTCACTAAAAAAGAGAGCAACAGTTAATTCATCACTCTGCTCAGAGATTTTCCACCTCATTAAAACAGACCACAAAAAAGCACAAGGGAGTAATGAGAATGCCGTTTGGATGAAAGGGTGTAGAGCTAATCATTACATTTACTAACATTACTTTAACCGAGTAGCTTTTTGTTTACTTGTACATATTTGTGTAGTTTTTAATCACTACTTTAACACCAACTTGAGTAAGATCTGTGGAAAGTACTCAGTATGAACATTTCACATAGCATCTGCATACTGAGTAAAACATAAAATGTGAAGCTACAACAATTAAGGCTTTCCATGAAGTATTTTCATCAGGATACAAACATTTTTAACTTTGATACAGATACTAAATTTACATGATATTCAAAACTGCCAGGCTTTCCACAAGCAGCCAGTGATTCACACAGTTACAGCTGGCTACACAGTCCTGCTGCTGACTCATGCCCTTACATGAACAAACGTGTTTTAGTGTTTTGGACGTTTTTTCATTGCTGTTTTTAATGCATCTAGGCTATCAAAACACAATTTTATGTTGTTTTTTTTCCAACACCTGACAATTATTTTCCATCTACAGTCTGCATCTCCCAGGACACGTTGCCTGCTCATGGTGTAAATTCTACATTTTCATCTATCTTTGATACTCATGTACAAAAGGTGAAAGCATTTTGCTCTGAGAGCATTTTTACTGCTTAGAACGTAGGGTCCTTAGAAAGCTACACAACTTATGATTTTATGCAGCTTAAATGATAATTGTTTGAAAAACAGTCACCATCTTTATGCCTTGCTAGGAAAAAAAATAAGTTGGACTGTTAAGTACACGGTTTGTAGATGGAAGTTTAAATTGCAATAAATTATGAAAGATTATTCCAATATTTTTTTCACGAACAGTTTGTTGTTCATTTTGTATCACGAGTTAATCAATCACAATAAAAATGTACCCTTTAGATGCCAGATTTGATCATACACCATAGATCGCTTTTTTGAAAAATACACTATAATTCAAATTTAAATTAAAAAATTAACTTTGATTATTATTAGTATCACCATCTGACCCAAATGAATAACAAGTGAGAAGACTGATTTTGGTGCTTCATTACTTTTTGTATAATGTCAAATTGAACAAAATAAGTTACATTGGGACTGTTCAATACAAGATTTTTAGTTTGTAATTCTCCTTAATTTTACAAAATTGCACGGAGTTTGCTGCAAAAAGAAAAATCTTCTTTTCAATTCAATTTAAAGAGGGGAGGTCAAAAATGTGGTTATAATACAAGCCTATGGCGCAAATCTTGTAGATAACAGTCTATATGTAACAAAAACATCTAACAGTCAAAATACAGTGCATATGGATAAAAAAAATTGTATCCATTTAAAAAGCACACTTCCTTACCAGTTTTACTGGTTAGGGAGCAAGAACAACCAAAAAAAAAACTAAAAACTAAAATTTTTAATCCAAAGAAAGATATTTGGCATTTTTTTCTTGCTTGGTCAACTACAGTGAGTGATACAAAAAATTCACAGAGTGTACATAACACTTTTCACTGTTACATTTAATATATACTTCATTTTTCATATCTGACAGCTACCATTCTGCAGTTTTATAATCTACAGTATTTGGATCCAATGTTGTGACAAACCTTACTCTGTTGTATACTGACACAAATAATTGGTCGACTCGTCACATTCCTGCTGTTTTCATTTTCCACAACACAGAAAAATGTACTCAAAATAGTCAGTGCTTTGGGTACATTGTAACAAACTGAATTAATGAACAATAATGAACAAATTGACTAAGTGACACTTTTACTTGTACTTGAGAATATTTTCTTTATCAAATTAACTGTACTTTTATTTGAGGACAGTATTTTTGTATGTGTCCCTTCTTGTATGCCATTCTTAAAAGCATTTCTTCATGCAAATATTGCCTTGTATGAGGATAAATGCATGTGTTTGTGTGAATAGCTTGATGAGAAGTTGGGCAAAAGTTCCTGAACAAGACAAATATGCACAAGTGCTCCACAGATAAACAAGTAAGACAGCCCTCTGACCTGTGTTATTGTCGAAGTTGACCCTCCCTCTCATGGTGTTGACCACAGACTCTGGCTGCTCAAAGATTTCCTTCTGCATGAAGGAGCTGTAGTTGCCTGTGATGGGAGGATCAGAAAACTCGGGATCATTTCCAGCACTAATACAATACAAGGTAAGTGCCATTTGAGGGTTTAGTGATGAACTTTTATAAAGTGTGAGCCCACATGAGGCCGTCTGACAAGGGTCTTACTGAATTACACTAAAGTACCTGAAAAGTCAAACCACAGCCTCCTGGAGGAGCTACAAAACACTTAATGCCTTTTTACTAAAAACTGGAAACTTGGGGAGTCTTAAGTCTTTTGTTAAGAACATACTCGGAGTTACAGGGTAGGTCATCCCTGAAATCCTTTGAAAGTAAACATGAGACATTGGGAGGGTTGAGTTTTTCCATCAATAATGAACTGTGACAGTGAAATATGCAAGAGCTTGTCAGGCTTTCTTTGACAGTAATTTGGGTCATGCAAATTAGGTTATTCAGCAGAAAGGCTCCACAAACTGAGACAGAGGAGAGAGGCTGAGTAATGATGGGACCTCAGAGGAATGTAGGAACCAGCCAACAGTAGTCCAGTTCTGCCCTCTGTTGGACAACTGAGGGAAGGTTGGAGAAGAGAGGGACTGAAGACAAGCACCAACAGATTTTGCCAAACCTAGATAAAGTAACAAAGGAAGGCGGGGCTCGATAAAGAGTCAGCCACTGGAGAATTAGTTATGACTGTTTTTACATGGACTGGAAAATTTTGGTTATAGGCAGTATCCAGATTTTAGTCATATTTGAGATATGTCCCTTACATGCACACAGAGAAACCTGGTTAGTAATTTCTCTGTATACATAACAAATACGAGTATCCTGCTTTTGGATTACCACATCTTATTTGCACAGGCTTATTTTTTACATTTGAACTGTTGAAACAAGCTGTCAGAAAAAAGGATAAGGAATGTATATGCCACAAAATCCTGACCCTGAGCTCTCCAGGGTGAAAAACTGTGTTTCTTGGAACCAGAAAACTGCAGCAGAAACACCCTGTTTTTGAAATCAGGATATGATTTTTAGATGTCTAATCACAAAAACAGAACACTTAAAAACCTTACCAAAACCTGGATACTGGAGTCCATCTAAACAGACAATGAAACGTGGTAATTGTTTCAGTAAATTAGCAGAATCATTCAGGAAACACTGACAGTTTTAAAAGGTAATCAAACATAATGTGGTAGCTTATTTATAGTCCAGTGACTATTATGGCAGTAAGTATCAATGGTGATGGCTGTTTCTTGGATCACAGTTCTTCGGCGGAGAATCCCTCGCTTTGGCAGAATTTCATTTCTCCAAATGTTGGAGGTCTAGAAGTGCCAGCTATTTTCAAACTTTCATTTGGAGCTTTTGGCATTTGTTAAATAGGACAGTGGATAAAGTAGGAAAAACAGGAGAGAGATGGGAGAACTACATAAAGGTAAAAGAGAAATGGGCCAGACTTGAACCCAGACTGCCAACTTGGAGGACTGCAGCCTTTATACATAAGCATGACGTGGCCTGCCAGTTCAGCCATCTGTGCCCCAACTGTACTGCTATTATGTGCGAGTATAAACCTGTTTTCACTGGTTCCTTTTCTTAATTTCTACATTTTATTCTAGCTGCTTTTTTTTGCAACTAACTGAGGGTGACCATAAGTCGACAGTCAGAACTTTAAGCAACCCGATGCAACTGTCAGACATCACTTTATTTACAGTGCATAATTAATAACACAATAAGACCTGTCATCATGGCAGGTGCTGGGACAACTTTGCACTTTTATGAGCAACATTTAACACATCTGTATAAAAACACTTTTCATCATATGCACACAAAAAATCCCTTTCATCCCAGTGTCGACCTAAAATACTATTAGTCTATAGCACATTTTTCATCACCAGAATGGCTTAGGTCTAAAACTTTGAAGCTACAATTTGGGCTGACAGGCTACAACAATTACTATACAGTAAGATAAGTGTTTCAGCTTTATGTTATGATAAAATGTGATCATAATACATGCTAGTCTTGGCCTGCTATTGAACTAAACAAATAAAAAAATCCCATTGTCTCATAATGCTACTATACATATATTTTGTTACACAGAATAAATTATTATCATTCCTGAAAGTTGTCAGCAGATTGATCAGCAATGAAAAAAGAAAAATATACAGGAATATTTTGGCATTAAAACCACCCATTTTCCCCTTTGTTGACAGAGGTTTGATGAGGACACTCTTGTGCCTTGTGTTTTAAGACAGAGCTAAATGTATCTACCAGTTAGCCTAAACTGGAAACATCAAACTCCCTTAGATATTAACAAAATCTACCTTCCAGCAACAATTTACACATTATGACTCTTTAGTGTTTAGTCTGTACAAATTAACAAGGAGTTAAATGTTCAGTATGCTGTTTTACTAGGTGTTGTGTTCCTGAACTCCCTTAAGCAATAATTCTTCAATTATTGCTTGGCCACACACTCCAACAACCTTCTTTAAACAGTGAATCATTCTTTCAAACATCTTTGCATAGAGTAAATAAACACAATATTTAGCTTATTCCACTCCTACATTGTTTATCTGATGTATGGTCATATGCAAAACCTTTAGGCAGATTTAAAAAAAAACAGTAAAGTAAGAATTCTTTCACAAATAGGCATGTGGGTAGTTTATTTTTTTATCAATTAACAAATGCAAGAGAATGAACTGAAGAGAAATTTAAATATAATTAACAGTTTGTGTGATCACCCTTTGCATTCAAAACAGCATCAATTCTTTTCAGTATACTTGCACAGTTTTTTTTAGGGAGACTCAGCAGGTAGGACGTACCAAACATCTTTGTGAACTGTAAATACACTGCCTGGCCAAAAAAAAAAAGTCACCACCTGGATTTAACTAAGCAAATAGGTACGAGCCTCCTATTGGATAATTACTGTGTGGGCGATTATCTTTCAGCTGGCAACAAGTTATTTAACCCCAGCTGATGCAATGAGTAGCTTCTCTTTTCTTAAACAACCATGTTGAAAGACACATCCTGTGGTCGTGGAAAAGATGTTAGTCTGTTTAAGAAGGGTCAAATCATTGACATGCATCAAGCAGAGAAAACATCTAAGCAGATTGCAGAAACTACTAAAATTAAGAACTGTCCAACACATTATTAAAAACTGGAGGGATAGTGGAGAACCATCGTCTTCGAGGAAGAAATGTGGTCAAAAAAAAATCCTGAATGATCGTGATCGGCAATCACTTAAACGTTTGGCCAAATCAAATCGAAGAAACACAACAGCAGAACTCAGGGCTACGTTTAATAGTGAAAGTAAGAGCATTTCCACACACACAATGTGAAGGGAACTCAAGGGATTGGGACTGAACAGCAGTGTAGCCTTAAGAAAACCACTGATCAGTAAGGCTAACCGGAAAAAAAGGCTTCAGTTTAATAGGGACCATAACGATTGAACTCTGGAGGACTGGAAGAAGGTCATGTGGTCTGATGAGTCCAGATTTACCCTGTTCCAGAGTGACGGGAGCATCAGGGTAAGAAGAGAGGCAGGTGAAGTGATGCACCCATCATGCCTAGTGCCTACTGTACAAGCCTGTGGGGGCAGTGCTATGATCTGGGGTTGCTGCAGTTGGTCAGGTCTAGGTTCAGCAACATGATGTGCCCAAAGAATGAGGTCAGCTGACTACCTGAATATACTGAATGACCAGGTTATTCCATCAATGGATTTTTTCTCTCCCATCATCAATACAAGACCTTGGTGAAAAATGATGCAACACTGGATGGAAATAAATCTTGTGACACTGCAGAAGCTTATGGAAACAATTCCAAAGTGAATGTGTGTTGTAATCAAAGCTAAAGGCGGTCCAACGAAATATTAGAGTGTGTGAACCTTTTTTTTTTTTGGTGGCGACTTTTTTTTGGCCAGGTAGTGCATTTCTCAGTGTTGATGACCTCATAAATCTTGAACAAATTCCCAACTCTTGCAAGGAACCCCCATCATGCTTCAGTGTTGCCTTTGGCGAAAAAGCTGCCTTCTGTCTACAGACAAATATTTTAAAATTGGACTTATCAGTCCAGAGCTGCTATATTTCTGCACCTCCATTCCTACATTAAGCTGATTTGTTTGGCCTTGTTTCCATTTCTGAGGTATTGATTTTTGTATGCATTTTTCCATGAAGGCCACTATGTGCCAGACTTCTCTGGACAGTACATGAGTGTACCTGGGTCCCTCTGGTTCCTACCAGTTCTGAGTTGATGGCACTGATGGACATCCCTTGATTTCAAAGGAAAGTGAACATGACATTTCTCAGATCTGCTACACTAAGTTTCCTTGGCCAGCCAATCTGTCTATGATCCATAGTGTTATCCATTGTTCTGTCACTTTTCAAAAGAGCTTGAACAGGAATTCTTTAAACCTCAGTCTACTTTAAAATCTTTGTGTGGGAGAGACCTGGCTGATGTAGTATAACTACCATATTGTTTATATAACTACCTTACTCTTGTTGCTGTGCTCAGTCTTACCATGGTGTATGATCTAAGACATGAAACGGCCTTCCACAACCTCCCTTTTAATCATCATACACAACTGTTTGTGTTTCAGTTTATGACTGTGTTTCAAGCTACAGTTTCATATGTAGGTTAAAACACAGTCCCTAATGTGTCTGCTTGGTATGATATGTTAATCATACACCCGACTATAATCAATCAATAATCATATACCCGACTTTGTGCAACTGTATCTGGAAGAAGCACAGCTGGTTTAAAAGCGAAGGGTAGTCACACCAAACAATAGTTTTAATTTTGATTTTACTCCTGTTTAATTACTTTGCATATCTTAAATAAATCAAATTAAACAATTAAATATAATTTTGAAAACACTCTTACTTTACACAATTCATTACAAACTGCTTAAAACTTCAGTACTGTAACTGTCAACATTCAAAGTGTAAATGTTTAATTACATTATAATGCTTTTAAAAATTCTGAGCCTACTAAGGTAAAAAAAAAAATAAAAAATTCAGGCCTCCTACAAAGAAAATACAGTTGTGACAATAAAACTTGAGGATGAGGGAAATAAATTCCTGTAACTCAGTGTTCTTTCTTAAAGCAGCTGCTTCCCCGAGGGGGAACTAAACCAGCAGGTTGGTAACCAGCTGAATGATAAATGGATGGCCTGAGGGCAGCATGTTGAAAGAAAGTGTCGTTACAGACCTGGTCAGGGAACCATTAGGAGGTACACAATAATAACAGGGTCTATGGCCTAATGACAAGGCTGCGTGCACATGATTTATCAGCAAACATGGCCAGGAGAGAGGACCTTCCACTTACCTTTCATGATCTGCTCCAGCTCCATCTGCAGAGTCTGAATTGCTCTGGCTGGATAATCTCCGGCCCTACGTTTTATCCTGTGAATTGACAGTCGGCCCTCCATCACGGCGGCAACGTCATCGTCCTCCAGGAAGATCACCCGGTTTGTGTGCTCAATTACAGCACTGTCAGGATGTGAAATCAAACATTTAATCCACACAATGTGGAAAACTATGAACAGAGGTTACATGAGGCTATCAAAAAGGCAGAAACAAAGACAGAGTTATCTGCTTACCTTGCATCAGAGGCAAAATAATACTCCACTGCTTTCTCATCCACAGGGAACAGGCAGGTGTCCTGGTCTGTCCTGGGCAGAGCAGCACAGCCTTTCTTGTCTTTCCCAGCTGAAAATAAAGAGGGTAAAACTGGGTCTCAGGCACCGTTATGCAATCACATGTAGACAGATTTGGCTAAAAAGTGAATCTTAAACTCACAGGAGCGGTAAAGCACAGGAATCTGATCAGCAGAGAGCTTGTGATCACTCCTCACTCCCATCAGCAGAGGACTTCCCCTCCTGTACAAAAACATCTTTATGAGCAAACAACTCCTTAATATGTGGTAACCAAATGCAGTTTAAAGGCTCTGCACACCAAGTGTGTTTTGCTTGTCCAAATTGTTGCCTGGTTAAAAAGACATTCAATCCAACGTGGCATTGCTTATGTTTGCTTAACTCCAGAAATTTCACCCGTCATAATAAAATCAGGAAAATGGGTTGGATCAGTGTTTTAAGGAGTGCCCCATGATTTACATTGTGTTCTGTAAGGTCCACAACATGCTCTATCTCTGCCACTATTTTTAGGACCATTTTGAGTTTGTGCTTCTTTTAGCTATGTCACAGTAGTTGAGCTTTAAGCCTGGGGCAAATGTTGTGAAGTTCAGATCTCAGCGCTGCTCACCTTGGCTTGTTGTTCTAGATTGTGAGTCCTTCAAAACAAATCAGCACTGCACACGGCTAATTTAGCCACTCAAAAGGTACAGCAGCATTTTATCCAAACGCAAGATGATGATGTAATGAGGGATAAAAGCTACAACAAAGTCGTGCCAACTCCACAAACACGAGGATACCACAGTGTCTTAATGCACATCTGTAACACTAAAGCAGCTGCTTACAACAAGCTACACAATAAATAAAGAGAAAACTTTTATCAGTAAACACACTGCAGGCAACTTTTTGAGTGAAAAAACAGCCATTAAAAAGGCAGCTAGAAAACTGGATTGGTTTTATGTTTATGTTTATTTTGTCAGGTTCTGTTTTCTGAAATTTATTTCACATTCTTCCAAGACATTTAGAGGGTTTTTAGACTATTTTATACTTTACATTAGTAAGTAAGAGCGTGCCCTTCCTCAAGCAAACCTCTCCTCAGTGGGCAGGATCAATGGTTTCATGAAATAGTCTTTTTTCAAGTGTGGTTCCCCCAAAAGGAGTAGATGCACCCAGTGTTTTTCTGTGCTTCTGACAAAATCATCTTCACTGCTTAGTGACATATCTGACTGAGGGTGCAAGGTGTCCTCGCGCTACTTTACCTTGGGTAAGGGCCAAAAAAACATCCATAAAATTCCACTCAGTGTTCAAAGACTGTACAAGTCTGACAGTTGTAACGTACCTTGTGCCAACAGCCTCTCCAGGGTAGTGGACACTCTTGAACACCAGGGCGAATGCTCCCTCCTGAGAATCCAGGGAGAACTTATTAGTTTGGATAATAAACACTTCATGAGCATCAGGATGCATGAGCAGGCCCTCACCAGCTGCTGGATCACTCGTTCCACCAGTGTAGCAAAGTTGATGTCGTCACTCTCTCTGTTGTCGTACATGTACTTCACCAGTTTAGCGATCGTCTCTGTGTCGGTCTCTGACTCAAACTCGTAACCTTTGCTCTCCTGCGAGAGAGGGGCAGGGCAGAGCAGAGTCAGACCAACCTTACACACTGATGACAAGACATCTTGGATATGTTTTGCTCAGGGTAGATTTACTCACCAGGAATTTCCTCAGGTCTTTGTAGTTGGTGATAATGCCATTGTGGATGACAATGAACTCTGCAAAGACAGAAAGATTAACTTGGGGCAAATAGGGCATGAGAATTCCCCCTCCACTGCCCTTCAAACTGTGTTGTTCATGGTGTCGAAGTGAAACTAAAAAGAAGACTTTATACAGTAAAGATTGCCAACACCTTTGAAAATGCTGAGGGGCCTCGGTGTGTTTTATGGGAGGTCCAATTTGACTACATTAATTTGACCACCTTTTCTCTACACTACATAATATAGCATTTAATGTTTAGGTCCAAGGAGAGAGAAAATGTCTCATTTGGAACCTAAGCCTCAAAATTTAATGAATTCATAAATAAAAAGGTGACAAATGACTACAGAAGCCACACACTTTTAAAAGTCAAATTCTTTATTATTTTTCTTAACATTTCAAAGACATTTTATGGTCCCAACTAAGAAAACTAAATGTCATTATTGCACTGCAAAGCAAACAGCTATCAACAAAAGTGTTTTATTCTACACCTTTCGTCCAGTTTTCAGCTAAAATGCTGAAAGGATAAAGCAAGATTGTCATTGTTGCTAAGCTGTATTAATTGCAGGTGCAAAAGTGTTTTCTGAGGCAGCCCTTGGAATAGCCCAAAATAGATTTGATAAAGATGGTCTAAATAAGCGTGCCATTTAAATTAAAGACTTTTAACAGGTAAAATAAGAATTCTTCTATGGCCTTAAAGAATGGCAAATTTAAGACCTTTTAAATTTTTGTAGGATCTGCACAAACCCTGTTGAGAAATGCTAAGTAAACAGACTTTTTGACTTCAAAACCACGTACCATTTGTCTTGTCAGATCTTTGCGGATGGCTGTTCACCGGGTTGGGTTCACCGTGGGTAGCCCAGCGAGTGTGGGCGATTCCAACATGAACATCAAACTCCACATCGAGGTCAATATCCTGCTGCTCTGGAGGTCAAGCAAACACAACCCAACACAGACAGTATTAGTTATTTCTCCTGAACAACAGATGGCAGATCAATACTTTATTAGTAAACGAAAAAAAACAAACACTTTAAGTGTTCTTTAAATATAGACAACTTAATCTCTGCTTACTGTGGATTTCCTCATCAAGGGCCTTCACTTTTCCACGTTGCTTTATCAGCTGGATGGTCTTGGCATTTGACTCCCAGTCCTTTGCATTGCCACCATCGATTCCCACACCTGAGCAAATTTGATAAGAGAAAACAGGCAAATTGTTAAAAAAAATCCCCTAGAGTCTCTTAGTACTCTACAAATAATGTGTTCATGAGATAATATTGGAACACAAAATACCACACTGAAGTAAACTTTGACTAAAAGCTTTTACACCTGCCTAAAATGCATATGGACGAACAAACATTTAATTATTAACATTAGTGGCCCAGTTAGTCCAGTCCAGCATCATAATACTGCTTAAATACTTCACAGCAAACATGGGTCTCCCCCACTGTCTTAACTTATTAAAACAAAACAAAATAACCATTAAGCCTAAAAAAGTTTGTGTTCTTGACGTAAGCCTTTTTTGTTTCTCACCTGCTGAGTCGTAGCCTCTGTACTCCAGGCGTCGGAGACCTTTGAGGAGGATCTCAAGGATCTCACGCCGAGTCTTCGGCACATGGTAGTTGAGATAGGCAAATATTCCTGCATAGGAGAAAAAATGTGAAGATTCAGAACTTTCAGCCTGCTAAAACAGACTTTTTTTAATTACTTTTTACTAGGTGGAAGAGCTGAAAACACATCATCATGTTGTTCAGCTGTTTAATGTGACCCATCTCAGAGCTGATGATCACATTTTATAGTTCTACATCAGAATAATCCATGTGTTTACCAGGGCTGGGTATATTTTCAAACAATGTATAAGATATGACAAAACTGTTGACCTGAGATATTGTTTATGTTGCCTTAAAGAGGTCATACATCGGCCATTCATTTTGATGGCTGTTGGGGTATGTTTACTAATGTTCAACAAAACATCCATACCGAGTACCCCTGACTGTGCTGTATTCTTTCTCTGTCTGAAAAGCTATGTTAGAGCTCCTGCTCCTTTAAGGCTTCCTTCACCACATCGGTCCAGTCAGTTCTGATTGGTTGACAGGTTAACTTTGTGGTAATTGGTCAGTTCAGCGCTGCTCTGCAACATGTTGTCAATAATTCTGCATTCATTCCAACGTCCACGCTCAGCTATGGGCTTGCTACCACAGGCCAAGGGGCTTAAACTGACAACAAAACAATGGTAAGACATCACATTGGTAGGTCTATTTGGGGAGAGCAGGGGGAGCAAGCCATGTAGGAGCAAGCCATTTGCTGCTGTCAGCACAAAGAGAGGAGAGGTCTAAATGCCACAGACTTTTTGTTTTGTACATAGAGGTGCTTTATCACCCAGGGGACAAATGTAAAACACACTAAAGCATAAGAAATTAGAGGATAAGATGCAGCTCCTCTTTCCTTCCCCTTGGAAATGCTCAGAACTGAGGGGCGGGGAGGCTATGATAATGAGCTTTGTGCTGGCTGCCCAAAATATACAGAAAATATTCATGTATGTGGAGACTGTAGAGCTATTACATCATAAACCCCAGGAAGTAAAATATGTAGCGATTTAAAGGTATTTTCTTTGAAGAGACATGGTGCATTTCTCTGTGAACTGAGAGTTTAGCTAAAGCTTCTTTTGCTTCCCAAGCCCCTACTAACAACATTGAAAGCAAATAAAATTGATTTTGCAGGACATGAAACCCTTTAACAAAGAGGAATGTATGGTAAATCCTCTGAGAAAAAGTGTATCTCAGTTATGTAATAAAAGTATATCATTTCAAGACCACATGTTGGCTAATCCCTGAGAAACCAGTCTCACGAGAGTCTTTGCTGAACATTTTCTTTGTGGTCAGACCTGCTTTAAGACAAAAGGGTTTTTATTTTGACCTGAGGTTATGCAAGTTGATATCTCCTTCCTCCTGGTAGGGTGGGATGGAGAGATCAGAGTGTCTTAGTGACACCAGAAGTATCATCTAAGATGTTTTGGTCATTGATACTTTCTCTGAGTAAAAGAACCATGGGCCGGGCTGGGTTCTTAGGGTCAGGTATATTGATATATTGCCAGTGAGATATGGGTAAGCAATATTGCTAATGCTAACTTGATTCAAATTGAATTCTTAAAAACAGGAAAATGCCAATGCAGTGTCACGCTTAGTCGAAGGACTTTACAGCAGGAATCTTATCTTATTGATCACAAGTTAATCCATTTTAAATGTTGGTAAAGGCTAAACAGTGAATTGTTTTATTACCTCTGCCAAGGGGGTTATGTTTTTGCCGGCATATTTTTCTTTGTTTGTCTGTTTGTTCGTTTGTTAGCAGGATTACGCAAGAACTGGACAGATTTTGCTGAAATTTTCAGGAGATGTTGGTAATGGCCCAACTTAAAAATGATTAGATTTTGGTGGTGATACATATATTTGTCTGGACACAAAAAAATCCCAAAATTTCAAAAAATCCCATCACTTAACATTGAGTGGAATTGAAAAAAAATCAAATTTCTACCATTTTTTAACGGATTCGCTTCCAATTTTACAGGATAATAAGGGTTCCATGTCTCTAACAACCTCCATGTATGTGCTGAGTTTGGTCCAGGTCCTGGCACCATTTTGGATCTGGTAATCCAGAAATGTATCTTTTACAGGGGTTGTGGAAAAGCCACTGTCGGAACTGAGCTGCTTGGTGGAGGTCAGCACTTTCTGAGTGCTTGGTGGAGTTTCTTTTTAATTTTAGGAACATTATTAGTAAAAATAAGGTTGATACCAAACCTCTGAGACACCAAGGCAACAAAAAGAAGTCCTGCACAGTGTGTGATTTAATATGTTTGATTTTGAAGAGTAGACAAAATTTCAGCTCTCACACACCATCTAAAATGCACAAACTTGTAGGCAACATATTAAAGGGGTGAATCTGGTGCAGTGTCAGGCCAACCCACTCCCACCCTTGTTGATAAAATTAACCATTAGCATTAAGTTTCTGTATTTATTTGAAAACCACCAACCATTGAAGTAGTGGATATTTCATCATTTTAAAATACTTATCACTCCAGGACCCTGGTACTCACACAGGTGCTTTTAATCCCTCAGGTTGCTTAGACCTGGGAGAGGTTGAAAACAGGCTGTAAAAAGAGTTTTTGAACTCTTGTGTTTTAACGACCAATTAAAATGATAACAGGCCAACGAGTCCTCCGCCCATCACAGATTCTACTAATTTCACAGGGTTGTAGAGCAGTCAGTCAAATAAACTCCACCACACCCACAAAAGAAGAAGTCTGGTCAAGGTTGTTTTTTTTTTTTTTTTACAAACACCTGTGTGGGTGTCCAGGGCCTTTAAGGGAAGGTGTTCCCAAACTTCCTGGTCCACAACCCCCAAATCAGCAAGCTCAGGCTTGGAGTTTGTTTTCTCAAAATTTCACAACTTTAAATTCTAAAAAAGTCTGATTTTGTTTGTTTTCATTTCAAAAATTGACAGATCTTGGGGGGTACAGGGGCCAATATCCTTATGATTATGTGCACACAGCCATACGTTTTGAGGCTCTCAGTGGCCTTGGTTCTTTTCCAGCCAGAGGCCAGATTGATGGTCTTTCCCTGCTCTCTCATCCTCTTTCTGACTCAACCTGCTGTCCATCTACTCTATCAGTGGAAGAAAGAAAAGCCTGAAAATGCATCAAAAAAAATAACAGACCCTTATTTCATTTCTTTATTCTTAAAAGTGGCCCTCATGGTATCGTCTTAAATATAACAGCCCCAGTGTTATAACAGTTTGTTACTTCTTGTAGACAAAAATGGAGAATTTTAATATATGTCACCACTCTCCTAAAAAATATCAAGATGTGATTTTCTGTCAATATGGCCCAATTTAAACTTCTCAGAACTTAATGGTGTCCATCAACAGGGGCACCCACATTCAATAAGACTTAAAGCCAACAAAATTCAGCAAGTCATCAGCTCTACCTGCAGATATGTGGCACATAAAGCAGCAGTTTCACCTTAGCTAGCCCAAGGGAGGGCATAAAACTTATCCCTGTTTTACAGCAAAGCTCTGACAGATAAATGCTAACTAAGAGCCAGGGGGGCTGCTTAGTTCAACAGAGCACTCATTCACTTCAGCCGGTGATGTAGGACCACGGGGAGGGGAAAACTGCCAAGGAAAAAGAGTTTCAGCCTACATCAGGCAAAACAGGTTGAACAGGAGACAATATCACAGTAAGAAGAGCAACACCTTAGTGTGTCCGATTAAGTTAACAGAGACAATTGTTTCTGGTCCTAAAAATACCAACTAGTCCATCTGGTCTGATTGGTGCTTTCAGATTGTGTTGACAGTGATGAAAGACAGAGAGCATCACTTATCAGTGTGTGGGACAGATTGTTTGGGACAAGTATAGAAACTAGCAGAGAAAAAAAAAATCAACTATTTTTACAATAGGTGATTTAGACCCCCGGCAGACGTGCTGAAGTACCTTAACTTCCCTCTGATGACCCCTGAGTATTAATAACAGAAGCACGTGTTCAACCAGAAACTTTGACAATATCCCAGGTCATCTACTTTATGTTGAATAATACATAGTGGTAATCAATACAACATATAATCAAAATAATCACCTTCTCTGAGATTGAAGATTTAACTGTATTTAGCACAGTTTTAAAATTCTGAACTTCTGAGTTTTGATATAAAAGAAGAAAATTGAAAAAAAAAAAAAAAACTAATGCAAATTTCAGAAAAACTAAAAAAAGGCCTCTAACACACTTATGAATGACCAATAAAGGTTGACAGAAGGTTTAAATAAAATAATTTTTGAAAAATAAAAAGTCACATAGGACCTCATAATTTAAAAAGAGATGAAATAGTGTCTTTCCTCATTTTTGCAAAATGTGCCTTTGCAATGAACACATCACAACAGTCTGAATTTACCACTTGTAATTACAACAACTACTGTTTGAATGAGGTCAAGCAAAGTTTTGTGCTTCCCTGCTTTCACACCACCCAGATAACATTTAAGCAAGCTCTACGCCCAGCTTAGTGGAGAAAAAAGTTTTCTGATATTTCTTTAAGATTCTTAGCATAGCTTATAAACACTCTATATCTTATGTTTTGTTAACACATCACATTGTTCTCATATCATGCTGGCCCAATACACAGTATGGAGATACACTGCTAGATTAAAAAGTGCATTTGAAATTTGTGGAAATAATATAAAGTGGTATTAAAGTATGACTCAAGAATAAGAATAATGTATACTGACAAGCTTCAGAAGAAAGGTCCTAACAATACTTTAATTATAATGAAACCAAAGTTGAATAGTTGTGCAAATAAACAGTGCACTATACCCTTTATTTTCTTGCTTCACTGTGGTTTAAACTTATGTTTCTACTTACATCAATGAAAAGACAGACATGATTAAGTAAGCTTTGATTTAAAAAAAAAAACAACAACTTGGTTAAAAGTAGCACTCATAAATCTACAAGTTAAAGTAAAGGTACTTCTTCAAAATGCAGTTTTTACTATTGAGTGCTTTAGTCCATGTGCAGAATTCAGACAACAGCTGTAGATGGATGAGTCAAATCTGTTTCTGTATGAAAGTACACACCAATTATATCAGTAACAATTTAATTTTCACTCTCTGTTAATCATAGATTTGCTTAGGCACTCTGTGTTTGACCAAAACAATATAAATACTGAACATAGTAACATAGAAAAACAGTTTGCACCAATGTGACTAATTCAGTAAATGTAATAGTTAATGTATTTGTAGACTTATGTAGCAAATAATCAATTAACAAAGGTGTCAGAGCCTTCAGAGACAACAGGTTTTTGATCCTAAATATCAAAACAGTATCATTTCAGGATAGTATTGTGATACAAGTAGCAGTAAAGTATTATTCCACAGTATTTAAATCCACCCATCTATCCATCTATTATCTATATCACTTCTCCCTTTCAGGGTTTGTGGGGGGTTGCAGTCTATCCAGGCTCACATTGGGCAAGAGGCAGAGTACACCCTGAACAGGCTGCCAGCCAAACACAGGGCCACACAGAGAGACAGACAACCATTTACACATTCCCCCAATTTAACCTGGCAGGGAAGATTTTTGGTCTACAAGTGGAAGCAGGAATATCAGAAAGGAATCCTCATCTTGTTCTGGGAGAACAGACAAACTCCAATCAGAAAGGCCCTGAGCAACCTGGGCTTCAAACCTGTAACCTTCCTGCTATGAGACACATGCACTTCCTGCTGCCCCAGTAAATAGATGTCATGAGTAAAGTAGCTACTCTAAAGTGTTAACACAGTATAAGTAATTACACACCTTCACCACTGGCTACTTGTTAATGTTATTTTTGTAAATAAAAAAAACTCACATGTTCGAGAAAACTCGCTGATTCAGTAAAACCGTGTGTTTACATTCAAAGTGTAATGCTTGCAATGAAGCCTCAATACATTCAGGAGTCCTATGTCCCCGTTAACATGATTTTGGGGTCTGATATGAGAGAAAGAGGGGCTTCAGCACAGTGCGGGGTCTCATATCATCAATGTTGAGCACCATCCTGTCTGCCTGTCCGTCTGTCTGTCTGTCTGTGTCTCTTTACATCCTGATGCTGATAAACATGTGGCTTGTTCGGCTTTACAAAGCTCCAACACTGAACAGCTCCAGGTGTTTAGAATTGAGTCAGGCTGTGGACGTAATGTCCCCGCAGAGCTCGTCCTCTGTGGTGTACCGGTTTATTCAAAGGCCGTGTTAACTGGTGACTTGGAGAAGATGAGCCCGCGGTTGTTTGAGGAATACACTGTAAACGTAACAAGGCGATGTCTTCATTCGGTTTCTCATTAAATACATATTTAAGTATCATACTTTGGCCTAATGGGGGAAACTAGTTCCGACAGTTATATGAGTTAAACCTCCGACAGTAGGACACCTTCAGGCTGAAGTCACCAGCTAACACGGTCACTCGCTACACCTGTACAGCGGCGTTGGCAGCATCATTTTAGACATTATTTTGGGGTGTTGGCTTGTCGTCAACCTGTCTGTATCCTCAAATCACAGAGCTGGCAAAACGAAACTAAACAGAGGTTTGTATTCTGCTACCTAGCAGCATCAGCAGTACCGCTCATGTTCGCTAACACAGTTTAGCCACCCCTAGCTAATTTCATCTTATTTCCATCGTCAGCGTTCGCTGAGGACGGTAGCAGTATTTTTCATTTATTACATCTGTTGTTCTGATAACACGTGAATATGATACACTTCCCACTGAACGGCATAAATGTAGAATTAACTCAGTACTCACCGCACATGTCTACAGTCTTGATGCCAGTAACAGCTACTTCTGTAGCTGCCTGGGAACGCCTGTCAGTATAGCTTGGCCCCTCCCACAGCCTCACTGAATCAAGGCCCACCGCCGGCTTTCATGGCGCGCTCTGATTGGACGAGAGGCCTGTCAGTCAAGCTGAACTTTACAGCGTAGGCAGGTCTGACGTGGCATCAGGATGCAGATCCGTGGAAGCAGGACCGTCAGCAGACCGGCGGCTTCAGCACACACACACACACTCCCAAAATCAACATCATTGCACAAGGACGAGCCTGTGCTCTCTGCCAACAGCAAATAAATGTAAAACCTGATGAAATAATGAGGCTCAGTAACTTCTGTTGGATTAACTGTTCTCTTAAGCCTCCAATGAATAGCCTTTGCAGAATAATACCTTCCCTCCAGTGTTAGACAATGTTCTATCTATCTATCTATCTATCTATTGAGATATATCATATTATTACCTTTGAAAACTTTAGCTTTTCATGTGTACCAAATATACTTTTCAGGGCACAAATAAAAATGTATCATAATATAAGATATGAGATACAAAAAAGTTCATGTTGCACAATAAAAAAAAAAGACAAAACAAAACTATTAGACATGGAGGAATGCAGATGGTGCATTCAGCAATCTCACAGCCTGAGGGAAGAAGCCTCTCTGCACTCTGGTGGTACAGCAGTGGATACTTCTGTACCTTTTGCCTGATGGCAGTGGGGGGAACAGGCTGTGGCTGGGGTGCATGATGTCCTCCTGTATCCTCTTGGTTCTGCGCAGGCAGCTCACCTCCCTGATATCATCGATGCTCGGTAGATGGATATCAGTGATGTTTTGGTTAGTTTTAATCACTCTTTGCAGAGTCCTACTGTCCTGGGCCGTGCACATCCCATGCCAATTTGTGATGTTTCCAGTCGGGATGCTTTCAATTGCTCCTTTGTAAAAGTTGACTAGAACCTGGTAAGGGAATTTCACTTTCTTAAGTTTCTTTAAGAAATACAGCTGTTTTGAGCTTTTTTAACCAGGAAAAGACAAGTGAAGTCCATGACAGGTTCTCTGTTATGATTACTTCCAGGAACTTAAAAGTTCCCACTTGCTCCACTGATGTAGACAGGGTTGTGTGTCTTTGCCTCATTTTTTCTAAAATCAACTTTCAGCTTTGTTTTTACTGACATTGAGCAGTAAGTTGTTTTCTGTGCACCAGTTTATCTCCATGGGTGTGTACGCTAAAGGAAACTCCTATGGCATCCCAGAGGACCTCATCTACTCCTTCCCCATTGAGATCAAGAACAACATGGGTGATTTCTTCCCGATAGGAGGTTTCATCATTGTTGGAAATCCGGCCGATGATGATGGTGGTGTCATCCGCGAACTTCACATTTGAGTCCTCTCCATAATATGACATCAAGTGTTGTGATTCCAGCACTGTGCTATTTTATATGTACATTTAAGTTTGTTGTGAGAAAATGAGCAAAACAAAAATTGTTTATACAAAGAACTATTTCAAACGAAGTTTTGCCCTCAGCATCCTTTTAGGTCAAATAGACATTAGTTATGTGTGTGGGTTTGTTGTGCTGAAAGCAAGAAGTGACTTCAAGCCTCTGACTGGATCATTGTGGTTGTGATCAAGTACGCAAGTTAATGCATATGAAGCTCTGATCTATCAAACTGATAAATCAGTTATAGTATAGTTTGGTAATATATGATTGTTCAGATCCCCAAGGCACACCAGTTTGACCCTGCACACCTTTTAAAAACCAATGCGCTTTGGTAATATGATCAGACATTCAAATCTCATTCAAAACTAGAAAAGCACTCAGACAGCGCAGACCTCCGCCAAGCAGCTTTAGTCCACCCCTGGTCCTATCTCGCAATGTTAAAGAATCCTTTAAAAAACTCCTGTATTCGGATGGTGATCCAGATCAGTCCCAAAATCTAATCATTTGTTCCTTATCCCATTCCACACATTTCCTGAAAATTTCATCCAAATCCGTCCATAACCTTTCAAGTTATTTTAAACACAAACAGACAAACAAACCAACGCCGGCAAAATCATAACCTCCTTGGCGGAGGTAATGATTTTTTTAACCTGATAAAGTTTATGTTGTTGCCTCTTTGTGTACCTCTAAAATTTCAGGTAACTGGGTATTTCATCTCCTCTTCAACTGTGCTTCAGAGAGGTCTCTAAATTTACAGAACTGGTTAATACTTATTATTTGTATATTTGGAATGATATAAATTAAATGCAGCTCTAGTTATCTGAATGTAGGCCGGATGGAAACTGTGATCAGGTTGCATCTGGTTAATCATTAAGACGTGACCTAGGGAGGGTTGTTTAAAAACAGGTCACAGGGCATGAACATTTTTCACTTAAATGACACTCTTGAATTGGAGATGAAGCATTTGTAAAACATTTCCATAAACTTTATTCAAATATATACAGTGCATGTATTTCAGGCCTAATTACAGGCAACCTATCAGAAATGTTGTAACAATGTGAAATAATAAATAGATTCATTACAGCCTAAAAGTCTTGAGTTTCTATTGCAGGGCTGTTAAGTCCATGTTCTTGAAATACTGTGACTTTACACAGTCTATCTTTAGACGAACAAGATAACATCTGAAAGATGGTGTGCGCTTTGTGCTATACAGCAGCTCACTTTATTGAAACTATGGCATCAAAGGAGGCGGCGGAGAGCAGAGAGGAATGTGTATTTTCCATTTGTCGCAGTTCAAACTTGGGCAGCCTCCTCCTCATCTTCATCCTTCACCTGCAGGGGAAATGGTTTATTAACATTTAAATGTGGCAGACATTTTCTTTTCTATGTTTTTTGATTCACTTGGTTTCCTTATGACCTTACATGTGGTCACATGCTGACTGTTTTTCATACATATTCTCATATTATAAATTATAGAACAATTGTTGTCCCTAATCATTGATAAAAAGATACAACGCATCTGGCCAGGGGAACAAGGCATCTAAGTTCAGTCACCAGGGGCCCTTCATCAAAACAACAAGAACAAATGACATGTAGGAACACAGATTTGCTTTCAGCTCTGCCCATCTCCACTGCCTACTTCTTGTTTATGACTGAGAACTCTGTTTAATAAAAAAACACTCTGTAAAGTTTACTTATTAACCACCTAATCTGTTCTGTGGTTTAATTTCACAAAAGGGTGGAGAAGTCATTTCAAATGTGTCATTCCTATTTGGCTTCACCAGCTACTCTCAAAGCATGTTTACAGTGTGAACCATGAAGGCCACTTTCAAGAGTTTTCCATCATGTGAATCTATCAGGGATGTTGCACATGTTTTAAGCCAAATTAAAGGACCAGAAAAGTTTAGAATAGCATGGGGATGGGGATTTTCAGACTTACAAGAACAACGGCTTTTATCACTAGTCTGACCTTATCTTTTCTTACTTCACAAGTTTAATTTCATTATTATTTTGCAATTCGCTTTGTGCAACTACAGTAATTTAATGACAAAATCAAAAGAAGGTTGCATCAGATTTGGTGAGCCACTAATCTCCAGCTGTAGTTCCCACATAAAAATGTCACAGGACAAACATGAACAAGTCCTTGTCAAGCAGCAGGACAAACAACAACACAAGAAAGAATTAGTTCTATGCATTCTTCTCAATACAAAATGCATAAAGAGACTTTTGTAAGATAAACAAACACATTTTTATACAATAAATGAAAGGAAAAGAGTTGTTTACTCTTTGGTTGATACCCCTTGCAGTGAGAGGTTTTTGTAGAAAATACTCTTTCATAGAAAAAAACAAAAAACAAACAAAACAAGAGCACAGAAGAGGTGTGTGACTGAGCAGCGGGTATTTACTTGATTAAAGGTCAACGATACTGCAAAGTGCTTGGATTGAGTTACTTGCTACACCAAATGTAAGGTTAATGCCACAGCTACCCTAAATTAACAGCACTAGTGATAACCAAAATCACTTTTCATGTTCCTGTAATGTTTTATGCACCAACATGTGAAAGTTCTTTAAGCAAAAGATATTTTTATGATAAAATATAATTGTTATTGTTATCCATGAATTTCCAAATTTAAGGTCTTAGAAAAACAGAAAAATTAGTACAGCACAATGTTATTTCTTGACTATGGTTATGTACTCGCTTCCTAAACAGCAAAAATGATTTTAGTGGTTGAATGTTATAACTGACTAATTTCTGACTTCTCAGAAAAGTCCAATAAGGTGGCTCGAATTTGGGAATAAAAAGGTGAATTCAGTTTGAAAATCCTCATTCATGTTCAGAATGTATGACAAATAAACTTTTTAGTTTAAAACGAGTTTTTGGATGTTTTCTAAAAATATTTATGCATTCCTGTTTTTATGCTAGGTGGTCTTAAAAACTTGTTATGCACTGATTGTTTATAGGAAGCATAGGATTTGGGATCTTTTAAAATCAAATTGACCATCTCAGAAAAACTCGACATACTGCTCCTTCAAGAGTTTCATTTACAGCATTTCTTTTGGCAAAACAAACCTGCTCCACAGATTCAACTTCAGGGACGTAAAACTGCAGCATGTTTTGGATCCCACTCTTCAGAGTAATAATGGAACTGGGACAACTGGTGCAAGAGCCCTGCAGCTTCAGTTTAACAATGCCGTCCTCAAAACCCCGATACAGAACATCCCCTCCATCCTCCTGTACTGTTGGTCTGACAGGAAAATACACCAATGAGTGTTTAACAAGGACTGAAGACCATGGAAACAAGGAACAGCCACAAATAACTTGAGTACATCTTCACATATTGTTACCTTATTCTGGTGTCCAGCAACTCTTTGATCATAGCAACAACCTCATCATCATCATCTGACGGGGCTGAGAAAAGGAGATTGCTCTGCATTAGCAAACAGCTTTTACCATAGGTGCTGTTTCATTAATCATTCCTCTGTTCTACCTGTATCTGCACTGGGTTTGCTGTCTTCATTTACAACAGGGAGCCCCGAAGTGAAAAAGTCCATGATGGCAGCAAATACATCAGGCTTGATTACTTTCCACTCCATACTCTCATCAGCCTAAAAGGGGAGAAAGGAAACAAGTCAGTCCTCCGTGTTTCTTCACATCATGCTACACTTACAGAGATATCCTGTTCATGTCACAGTCACTTAATGCAGACGGTTACCTTAGATATGGTAATGAAATCAGGGCCCAAGAAGACGCTCTTCACTCCATCAATTCTAAACAGCTGTCTGGAGATAACACATAACATGAAATAGGATGTGGTAATTTGACACTTTCATAGTAAATAAGCTTCATATATTTGAATGATGCACAACCAAATCAGTGGTAAGCAAGGATGTAGCAATACCTTCAAATAAACTTAGAAAATTAGGCAATACATTAACATGATACAACTATATTTACATATGCAGGGGTGGCAAATTAACTTTCTGCCTGCCACCATGGATTAAAAAAACAAACCAGACATATTTTTACCAGCCACTTCTTCTTCTTCACAATCATAAAGGATTATGGTGGAAAGTGAGTATTATTTTGTAATGGTTCATGATTTCATGCACTTCTCATATTATTTCCTGTTATAAATCACTCTTGTATGTTCGATTTCTTTGACCTCCCACAGTGACTGGTAGATGAAGCAAATTTGGCAGCCAATCCACAAGACCATCCTCATATGGCAGATGGCTGGTGCGGATTTCCAACCCTGTATGTGTGCAGTGCTTAATACATTTATTAGACCACCACCCAGTGTAGGATTAATGCCACAGCTAGCCTAAACTAACAGCACTGCTGATCACTAAAAATCATTTTTTATGTTTCTGTAATGTTTTATGCACCAGCATGTAAACGTTGTTTCAGCAAAATGATATTTTAATGATAAAATATCATTTTTATTGTTATCCATGAATTTCCACATTTACAGTCTAACAAAACCACAAAAGATAGTAAAGTACATCATTAATTTTTGATTAAGATGCCCAATTCTCCTTATTCAGCTGCAATCCTAAACATAAAAATAGTTTTAGTGGTTGAATGTGATGATTGATTAATGTCTGACTTCTCAGAGAAGCCCAGTGAGGTGGCTCAATATGAATGTCCAAGAACAAAAACAACTTCAGTTTTAAATAAGTTTTTCAGAGGTTTCTTCAATATTTTTTCTTTATGACAAGTGGTCTAATAAACTTTTATGTACTGTAAATGACTAATCTTTATAACTGGAGATGTTCAATTAAACAAGTTTTATCTCAACTTTAATTACCGTCTTCCACAATTATGAAGATTAGACTGAGATTAAAATGTTACTGTGCCACGTGCCATGGTGAACTTTTTTTTTACTTTTTCCATTGTTATAACAGCATTATTTTGAGGTATTTGTATTTCTAAAAGTATATGTATCTCTACATATTGCCTGCTCTGTCATGTTAAAAATGATAGTGTCAAGAGCAAATCAGCAATGAAAGCATGTGGCTCTAAACAGACCTTATATCATTTTTCAGGGAATGTTGATCATGACACAAGGAAGTAATGGTTTGATTTTAGTGGTGATCCAAACACAGATCTAGGAATTCCTCGAAGGATTTATTATCATTGCCAGGCAGGGAAGTTTTTTTTTATATTTTGGCTAATAACACAAAATGTTTACAGCAGGTTTTGATTACATTTTCAGAGAGCGTTGTTCATGGCACATGGGACAAGTGATTGTACTTGGTGGTGATCCAAATCTGGATCCAGGAATTTCTTAAATGATTTGTTGACATCGCGAGACAGGGCACTGCTTCACAAGTTTGTCCTTTTGGAAGCTTTTTATTAATTATTTTTTCTGTTCCTTGGTCACTATTATATGTTGTGCTCTGCTTATCTCTGCTATTTTTTCCTTTTACCAAAAAGTTTATTTTTTACCTTCACAGTGGATGGTGTAGCACGTTAGCATTCTCTTTAAAACTGTGACACTTGCATTAGAAAAGCTGCTCACATTGATTTTTTTATGTTTTAGCGGTCAATAACAAATACACAATAGATAAATGAATGATTGAATTAATAAGTGAATGAATAAACACTTGTATGTGACCTTATCATACTTCTGATTTGATCTTAATTATTTCTTAAATTATCAATTCATTATAACCATGTAAACTTTTTACCCTGATAGAAGAAGCTTCATTAAGCAGCCACAGAGGCAGATTTTAATTTAGATCATGGTAGGACAGTGTCATTGTGTTTCACAGGTGTTTATTTTAACCATGGCAGGCAGGAAAGCAGAGTGTCTGACCTCAAAAACTTAGATTCAGGCATGACCTGAGTGACACTGACAACTCTAATTGCTTTATCTGAGCTCAACGTGTGATGGCTTATTTCAGCAGCGCAGTCATAGCAGAAGCTTTCAGAGTACTGGTAAAGCAGGTTTACTGAACGTCATCATCATCACTGCTGACATACAAAAGCAACAGTGATTAAACAGGGATGCTTCGCTTACGTCTGAGCAGCTGGAACATTACCAACATCACTAACATTATGTAACAGCTCAGCTCGCCTTCTACTCCATATTGAAGTCTCTGTTTTAAAAGCCGTGTATTGAACCTGAATACTTTGCTGATATTTAAGAAGTTTTGTACCTGGCTAAGGGTGAGCAGTGAGCATCACGAGGGCCAGCAAAATTCATAGTTCCTGATTCAAGAACCGTGCGACCGGGCAGAAACTTTAGGCTGTTTGGGTTTGGTGTATCCTGCGTCTGCACAAACATCATCCTTCCTGAAGAGAGACAAAGCAATTGAATGTGATAGAAGTCCGAGGACAGCGTTTAACCACGCAAGAGAGACACAAAGATGCCGCGGGAATACATACCAGGGACAACCAAGTGGGGGTTCTGTGGCCATCTGTTTGAGACTCCTGTGTTACGTGAAGGCCAGTGTAATGCAGCACACTGATATCCACTGCCAGCAAAAATCAAACAACATGGAAGACAGAAAGAAAGGTATAAAATTAATCAATCAATCAATCAACTTTATTTCTATAGCACATTTAAAAGAACCACAGGGGTAGCCAAAGTGCTGTACATTCATAGATAAATGCAAATAAAACAAACAAAGGACCAGGTAGTACAAACTAAAAGACTTGCAAACAAACCAAAAAATAAAAATACATTGTGTTAAAAGCCAAGGAGTAAAAGTGCGTTTTTAAAAGGGATTTAAAAACAGGAAGCGAGGAGGCCTGTCTAATAGACAAGGGCAGCTCGTTCCAGGCCTTGGGAGCAGCGGCGGCAAACGCTCTGTCACCTCTGAGCTTCAGCCTCGTTTTGGGGACTGTCAGCAACAGCTGATCGGCTGATCTTAGAGATCGGGGTGGGCATTAAAAAGAAGACAAAGCAGAAATCATGTGATTTAAAGACCTTACTCAAGTAATAAATCGTCGATTTGTGTCTATTAGTTTAATCTTAGAGTAACTAGAAACTGAGTAATTACAAGGACACTGTTCCTAAACTGTCACTGGAGAAGTAACCTAAAGCTACCTGAAAAAATAACTCTTAAAAAAGGCATCTGAGTTCTTTCCTGCCACTTTTTATCAAAACATTACTCCAACCTCAATAACACATTACTGCTGCTGATAAAGACTCAAAAGCATGTAGAAAACCATTTCTTCTTTAAATCTGCATCTTTTCATCTCTCCTGATTGATAATGTGAATACAGATTTGCAGAAGAACTGGTTTGATAGTCAAACTACTTCATGTTCCTTTGAGTACACGGAAAGTTCTTTTGTAAATATAGCATGTTGACCATACCTTCCCATTTTGTGATTTTTTTATTATTGTTTCTTTGTTGAGTGGATTTCAGTATAATGTGAGGATCTGACTTAAGAATGCAGTATGGCTTTATTGATATTTAGGAATAAGCTTGAAGATGGATGTCTTTTATACCAAATTAGTCATGACAAATGATGTCTTTTAATTGAGAATTTTAATTGAGGTGTGATCATAGCAAAACAGTATTAACCTGTGCCTGTTAATATAAAAGAGGAACAGAATCTTCCTTTCGAGCTTTTACCATGTCTCATCGAAACAGCCGTATGATATAAAAAGCAAAACCTTCACACAGCTGTGACACAAAATATGAAAAAAATGCATGAACACAGTGAGTGACATCAAATATTCCAAATAGCTTTTTGCTTTCTTTGTTTCATGCTGCACCTGTAGATGCCACATGTCTCTTTATGAATCCAGAAGACAACCAAAAAAACTTTTGCTCTCCACCAAGTTGGCCCAGAAAGGCTGAAGTTTTATTGTTTGACCACGCTGCTTTTATTTTTAATCTTTTTTAGTGGGTGATAAATACAGACTTTTGTAATGTGTTTATCCCAAAGCCCCATATTGTGATGATAATTAACTGGGATTACTTGCACAGCCTTAATTCGAGCCCACTCTTTGGTAAAACAAAGTCAAAAACACAACAGCTATACTGCCAACAGAGAAAGCTGCCTCTAAAAAATGGTACACATTATGCATTTTCCAAAATAAAGGAGCCCTGCATATTTCATAACTTAACTTAATTTGATATAAATCAATTTTTTTATTTGGATTTTGTTTGTTTTTGAACAAAGCACTATCTCTGCTGCAAACATTTTAAAATGTCTATCAGATATTTGTGGCCAAAATTGTCAGTATTTATGATTCAGTTTTTCCTCTGGTGGTCTGCTCCCGTTGTCCTGCTGTGGCTGGAAATGATGATATTATATACTTCAAATGATAGTTCAATATTTTTTAAGCTAATATGACATAAACCCAAATAAAGATTAGTGTCAGGATGTGCAGTTCATCGACTGCTGATTACATGTAACTGTAAAAAACTTCTGACATGCACCCAGACAGGGAAATGGATTCAGTGCACTAGCTGAGGAGGATTACAGTATGGGAATGTTTTTTAGGGGAACTGTTGATACTCAGATTGTGAAAATCAGGGTTGACTGATAACAAAACTAATGTTTGAAATACCAGTGTGGCCAATTACAAGTGCCAATGTCAATCCATTTTTATTTTGATAACCTTTTGGTGTCATTCCCACAAAACATTTTCTTTCATGTTGGATCATGAAGGCAGATGAGTTTGTCAAACAGGTTACTTCTTCTGCTCAACAGCTGGTGTGTGTGTGTCTGATGCTAGCATTTAATTGTTATGATCTGCAACTGATATCTGTGACACAGTTGTTTTAAAGGCTGATGCATGTAAAAAAGGCAGATATCAGCTGATACTGATGTTAAACTTATGTATTTGTGTATTCTGAGTTTTCAAATCAATTCAATTCAGTATTTTTAACAGACTCAAGGTCCACATATCAAAAGACATTAAGATATAGCACAATACATACAATATGTACAAAAATACAACAAACAGAATTTATTAAAGGAGTACATAAATGACTGACGACCTTTGGTCACTGCTTCCATGGTGTGGGGCAGGGCCCTCTGGTGGGCCGTGAAGCAACTGCTGGTGCAACTGATTTAAACCACATTTTAAACGATCATGAAATGTTTCATATCCATTTTAGAAGTCCCAGATGTTACACAAACATCCTGGATATTTTTTTTTTTATAATTTGTGTTGTCTGATAAACAGGACCTGTGTCACAAAATATTTGGCATTGAAAAAAAAAATAGTGAATTTTTATTAAATACCTAAGTTATAGAATAGAATAGAATAGAATAAACCTTTATTCGTCCCACACGGGGAAATTTGCAATGTTACAGCAGCAAAGGGGACAGCGTTGATAAAGAGTAAGTATAAAAATTGTATAAAAATAGCATGAAAAATAGCAGTATGTACATTATTCTACCAATATAAATATAAAAAAGGGCTTGAATACAGAAACTTAAAAGCAAATCCTATAAGGATTATTAACACATTCACAAAGTAATTGCACATGAATGTAAGTGATTGCACATGGGTGAATTGCACATTGTCAATAGAGTTAGCACAGTAATTGTACATTGTAATTGCACATTGTTAGATAATATGCCACTCTATTCACTCTTAACTCCTCACTTTCACCTGATCTGAGGAGATAGCCATGGTTATTGACAAACAGTTCAGCATCTACCATAATGCAGGGCCAAGATATTTAAATTATCAAAGACATTTACATTCTCAAAGGCATTAAGTTAGCAAATACATTTATATTGAAGGTTTTCTGAATAGGGACATGAACTGACAAGATGTTATTGATATCAATGCCATTTTTTGCTCTTCTAATCAATTAAATTACTTATCAATTCCTGACTGATTCTTGTATTTTTTCTGCAATAAATAGGCTTTTACAGGTTTTCTAGGTTTTCTTACGAGGCCAACACAGAGAGACAAGATATTCCCCTGTTTCTGGAAAAAGTCAGGAAGATGACCCATGAAAGCCATGACTGACAGGGACCACAAAAAAGACTATGTGGTATCAGCAACATTTTCAGATTTCTTACAAACAATAATACCATAGCTTTCAAATGTTAAATTGCAAATTAATATTGCTAAAGTCCAATATAATACAATTCATACCAACAAAAGAGGTATTTCATAACACCTACTACAGGATATCAATGGTGTTTATGCCTTTTGTATACCCAAGTGTCTGAATGGCTTGTTAAAATATTTGGACCTTTGAAATAACATCCATCCATACTCTTAACCCCTTATCCTTCTCAGGGTTGCGGGGGACTGGAGGCTCTCTCAGCTGACACTGGGCTGGAGGCAAGGTACTCCCTGAACCGTTGGCGGCTGATCGCAGGGCCACACACAGAAATGGACAAACATTTGCTCTCACTCTCAAAACTGGGAGTAACCAATTAACCTATTGAAAATTTTTTGGTCTGCGCGAGGAAACTGGAGTGGCAAAGAGAAGCTACACATGCACAAAGAGAACAGAAAGGCCCTGAACAACATGAGGTTGAACGAGCAACCATCTTGCTGTGAGTCATATGCACTACCTGCTGCGTCACAGTGCCATTTTATTTTCCCTTGAAATAAAATGTTGTACAGTAAGATAAGTGTCTAACCTATGAAGATTTTAAATTAAATCATTAGGACGTATTATGTCTTAAGAGTCAATGATAAATAAAACAAAGAATATTGTCAATGATCAAAATGATATAAAGTTACCAGTGAAACACAATTTAATATACTATTTATTCTTTAGTCTTTAAACTAAAACAATTAGTCTGTAAGTATTTTATGCAGTTCATTTGGGAACAAAGCAAATAACAGTCATAATTATTTATTCTTGGTCATGTTTATAATCATAATTGCTAATTTATTTGCTTGAGAGATGCTTAGTTTGAAAATTCATGTAGAGCTGGCTTGCTGTAGGGCCCAATGTGATCTCTCTTCTTGGAACCCAAAATTCCTGTCTGCGCCCCTGAATGTACCTAAATGTTCTTTAATTTGGAATAATTATTCCTATATAAGAGCTGCCACTTTTTACGGTGGAAATTAAATAACTCCTCAAATCTAGTTAATATTTGAGGAGTTTAAACTATCCTAGTCCTGCATAGACTGAAGCTTTTAATCAAAGTTTCAATAAATCTGCGTCACTGAGTGACCACTGAGCTCTGCAGCCGCTAAGAATAAACTGGTGTCAGACTTCCGTCACAGACCTCTCAGTACATCTACAGATGACTACATGAGCAAAAAGAAAGGCCGACAGTCCCTGAGTAAAAGGAAGAATCTGACTTACGGACGAGCAAGTCTCGCTGCAACGCCAAGCAATCTGCCGACCTGCCTGTAAGTCGCCATGTTTGTTGTGATTATCTAAACAAGCGGACCGGAAGAGGTCCGTCCTGTTGCCGGAAGTGATGCAATATTGTTGTACGTTCGGCAAAAGTGCCCCCTGACACATCTGCGAGTAATCATATCTGTTAAAGCTAAAAACAAACATTAACCCACATCAAAATGCCTTCTGGTAAAAACTTGAGGAGAAGAAGGGATTCATCAGACGAGGAGGAAGATGAGACAACCGATGAAGTCAGGTAGAATAATTCAATCAAGGGCAGAACAAAAATCTGATTAGCTTCTTGTTTCGTTAAGCTAACGTGGCTGCATGCTCCATCAAACTCCAGTGTTATTATTGAGTAACACATTTATTCTTGTGCTTTAAACTGGATATAAATGCATTGCTAATTATCTTTTTTTTTCAAAGATCAAAACTAGAAGAGGCCAAAGAGCTCCAGAGTTTAAGGAAAAGACAGACCGGAGTCAGGTAACGTAAAAGTAACTTGTTTCAGAATCAGAGCTACTTTATTAATCCTCACGGGGAATTCGTCTGTTTCGATGCTCTTATACTCAGTATAGCAGTAGGGAAATTAGATATAAACATTAAAATTGTTTACATTAATCAAACATTAATTATTGTTATTTTTACACTTTTCAGTTTTTAAAAACGGTCAGTTTTAAATATCCTGACCAACCTTTTTGGATATCCTCTTCTAATTCATTAAGTAAATCAATATATCGTATCAGTTTCGTTGCAGTGTCAAATATTATTCCCCTATTAAGTATTGTTATACCAAGCTTGATATCAGTAGTAGAGTTGTAATTTTATATTAAGACATCATAAGTTGATAGAAAACTTAAGTTGGCCCAGATTTTTTTTTTTTACTCAGTACTCAAATGCCATGACCATATATGTTAGCACAATACACAAAAAAAAAAAAAACTCCAGTCAAGGCCAAGGCTTAAATGCTACTCAAGAAAGTACACAAAAAGCCAGTCAGCTACAGTAGCTTGATTGATTGTAATTGTTTCTTTTCCACCTATGGTTCAAGAGTTAAAGTTTCTATAATTTGATTAAATGTATTGACTTTCATGTAATGCTCCATTTTTGTTTAGCGTGACTGCTTTGTTGGTGGGGGAAAAGCTGCCACCAGAAGCTGAAATCGATGTAAGTATCCCTTTACAAATGTTATTCATTGGATGAACAAAGATGCATTGTATTGGAGTTTTTCTGTTATCTGATAGGCTTAAATTTAAAACTTAATTAAGCCAACACCAATAGCAATATACACAAACCAGTTAAACTCAGTGATGCACAATATTGTTTTTTTTTTCTGACATCCAGTATGTTGGTATTTCCAAACTTCACAAGACCCATATTGAAATTGCTGTTGAATTTGTCAGATACCAGCTTTAAGCTGAAACTCTTTTTTTTCTGGTCAACCAGGCTTTTCAGCATCCTTTCAGGGGCAAAGAGGAGATACCTATGAGTATGAGTTAGTTGCGAAAGTCAGAAGTGACTGTTGCCTCTGAATAGCCAGTAATGAATCTCACAAACAGAATATTCATTTGATCACCTTTCAGTTTTTCTTTAAGATTCTGCCTTTCCCGATCACTTTCTATGGGATGTCGCCCAGATGGTCTCAAAATATGTCCCATGGATATGTGAAACAGTCCATTTCGTGTGTCAGGTTAACACTGACATGGAAATAATTGAAAGTACTTCTTTGATTGTGCACTTGTTATATGACAGATAAACTTTAACATTTACAGTAAAGTGAAGCTTCACCTACCCCATGAAGAGCTAGAAAACAGTGATGTACCAACCTGCTGACAGAAAATGGACCCTATATTGAGCCCTACTGGTTAAATAGTTCACATTAACACTTCTTACAGAATGACCCTTTTAAACTGAAGACTGGAGGGGTTGTGGATATGAAGAAAATCAAAGACAGAAATAGAGACATGTAAGTTGATCATCTATCTGTCTTTTGTGACTTTATTGTGCAGTTAACACATTCTGTGTGGACTAGTATGTCATTAAAAAAAATCAGGGATGCGTACCACGACATGACCCTCTGACCTTATTTTATATCTCTTCCACATACAGGACAGAAGATGAGACAGACCTCAACCTGGGCACATCTTTCTCTGCAGAAACGAACAGGAGAGATGAAGATGCCGATATGTACGTTTCATTTTTTCACGTTTGATACCAACACATAATGGCACACTTTCACTCGCTATCATTTTAAATCACTTAAATTATGCAAACACTGAACAGACCTCAGTCAGTGAACAAGTTCATCCAAAGCTTGTACTGCATAGCATGATTCATCTATACACCCATGAGGATATATATTACATTATATACAACACGTACTCCTCAAATAAAGTTTGGAAACACTATTTTGGTTAGGTTACAGATCAGCTGAAGATTCCTATGTGTGAGAATTCCCAGAGTGAGCATGGCCTTTCAGTATCCTCTGGCTGCAGTGTGATCTAGATCAGTGGTCCTCAACTGGTCTGGCTTTGGGACCCATCATCACCCCTTATTGTAAAGCTGCGACCCAAATTGAGGAATTTTTAGCTTCTCAAATTTGTTTCAATAAAAAGATGCTGCACCTTGAACCTGGGATAGTCCCGAAAATCACAGTATGCCAACACAAAAATAAATTTAATGATGAACCAAAATGACCTGCAGGTGGTGATGCTGGAGGAAAATATTCCTTTTTACATTTAATAAGATGCATTTTAGTTAAAAGCTAAAAGTACATCTTAGGGAAACAAGGTTTCAAAACTATAAATGTCACTGTAGCTGTGATAACCCTGCATCGACATCGATCATGAGGCTGTTACACAAAACACTTCAGTAACTCAGAGCTTTCACGCACAAACATGAAAATAAAAAGTCCAGCTCTGGAGAACTAGTTAAAAAAATCTTACAAATGTAGCTTTAGCTGAGAACCTACTCATTGAATGTATAATACACACTTTTCTAGGACAGGATTTTTTCCTAACTTTTTTTTCCCCAAGCAAAGGCTCATGACCCACTGATAAAATTGAGAATAACTGATCTAGATAAAGAGTGAAGAACTTTTGACATCAGTGAGTAATGGAGATAGCTGACAGGAGGTATGTGTGTTTGGATATGGTACATGCTGGTACTCTCAAACTGTAAACTAAACACAGCTATTAAAAATGTTCTACTGTATGTATAGTCCTCAATGAACTTTGGAAATGTTATTTTTGTTGATTATTTCTCACCTTTTGTAACATAACTTGGTATTGTATTTTATATTGTTTGAAAGCCGGAGTAGTCACCTTTACACCGGGGCACCTCTGACCTTTATCACTGTGTTACTGTGAATCACAAGATTCTGTCTTTTTTTTTGGACATTTGTCAAAGAGCATTTGTCATTTTTTTCATCTTGAAACTTGAACCTATTTCAGCACTTAATTCAAAAAGGCCTCTTAGTGAGATCTCTCTGTTAAAATGAACGGCAACTCCAGGCCAGCTTGAAGGGACTGGTGCTTGAATTAGGACGAGCTTTTATTTGAAGTTTGACAGAAACATTGTAATCCCAACATCAACGGCCCAGTGAGCTTTACATTCACCCATGCACAAAGTGACTCATGCAAACATTTGAGCCCTTTTTATGCAACTTTTACAACAGGATGAAATATATTGAGACAGAGCTGAAGAAGAAGAAGGGGTTGGTTGAAGCTGAAGAACAGAGAGTGAAGGTGAAAAATGCTGAGGATCACCTGTACGAGCTCCCTGAGAACATCAGAGTCAACTCTGCAAAGAAAACAGAGGAGATGTTGTCCAACCAGATGCTGAGCGGGATCCCTGAGGTCGATCTTGGCATTGAGTAAGTAAAAATTTTTTACTAATCCGTCTCATGATAAAAATGTCTCATTTAGCACAAAAGACCCTACGTTGATATTACTTTAACTGCATCGTACATTTCCAGCATCTTTATTCCTGTTCACAAAAAGGAATTAATATTAAATTTCAGAGTTTAACCCCTTCTGTGCCAGTTAAAGTACACAGTGCACTGATGTTATTTAACAAAAACACACAAAACAGTTTACTTACCATTTACAAGCATTTATTTATTTCGTTTGTTTTAATGAACAATGAAGGGTGTGTCAGTGATTATCAACCAAAAGTAATTTTGGTACATTTACATTTTTTTGTGCTGTACCAGTTTAAAGACAAAAATCTTGAAAATTCCCAGTGGGCCATGAGGAGAATTATACATATTTTCCCTCAGCGCTGACGTGAGTTAAAGAGGTCATCTGCTGGAAATTAACAGGTCTGGAAGTTAAAATCCTGGCATGCAAAGTGAATGTTTGTTATGAGACATTACATGTTCTGCTGCTGGAGCTGTATTATCAAACATCACAGATGTAATGGGGTTTTAAAGAACCCATGTTTTTTTAGTTTTATATGCCCTATAGTGTGTTTATCATGTCTCCTTCGTTTGATCGAGCACCTCTATGAGTCAGATGAAAAGTCTGCCGCATTGAGACCCCCACCTTCTGCCAAAAAACATATCGTTGCCCCGAGCTCCCTAAATAGAGCTACCAGTGTGACATCCTGCCATTGTGTCATTGTCCATTTTCAGTCCATTGGCTCACAGTGGCAGGTCCATTAAAGAGTTGTTGACTTAGGGATGCTGAGCAGCGCTGAACCGACCAGTCAGAGCAGACTGGGCCCACATGGAGAAGGGGGCCTTACTGAAGCAGGAGCTTGAACAGAGAAAGAATACAGCACAATCAGGGGGTACTCTATATGAAAACTACCTTTTTTTAACATTAGTTATTGTAAACACACTCTTGCAGTCATCAAAAATGAATACGTAAACCTGTTTGAAGGCAAAATTTGGCCTCTTTAACATTCAGAAAAAATGCAAATTTCTGCCAAATGACTTGTCAGATGGATTATTAATTGAAGAATAATCTTAAAAATTAAAACTGTGCTCGTCCCTAGGATAGCCCCAGGGGACCTGAATGTTCCAGTAGTTTATAGTTAAACTAAAACTTATTCAAAACCTCTTAGAAATACATTTTACAATAAAAGTTGCACTTGTGTTGTTTGTGTTCTTTCTTTGCCAGCGCAAAGATAAAGAATATCATCTATACAGAGGAAGCAAAAGCCAAACTTCTGGCAGAACAAAGGAACAAGAAAAAAGACCACGGGACTTCTTTTGTACCAACAAACATCGCGGTCAACTACGTCCAACACAACCGTTGTGAGTCTTGGTCTATATGTGATTTTTTTTCCCCGTGACAATAAAAAGGTGAAATGAAAGTTTAATTCAATTTTTTTCCCCAAAGTTTATCATGAGGATGTGAATGCACCACAGCGGCACCACAGACACAGGGAGGAGCCCAAAGCGAGGCCGCTGCGTGTGGGAGACACTGAGAAACCAGGACCAGAGGGTAAGACACTGCACAATAACTCATGTTCATTTAAGTACTGGGCTGTTCAGCACCAAGGACAGAATTTTTTCAAGTATTGGTGTTAGGATTTGTCTTTTTTTTGGGCAATTTTGGCTGTCAGCAAATCTGTCTGAAGGGACATAGTTGAGGAACCACAGGGCTGCTGGTTCAAGTTGTGGCTCAGACAGATGGAGAGCTGCAGAGCAAGAGCATGTCCAGAGTGGTGGTCAGGGAGGCAAAAGGCCCCTTAAAATCTTTTTGGCTGTACCAGATGGAATCTCAAAATCCAAGTCAGTGATGGCAAATTTACTGCACATCATTAGAGGCAGAGCTCAATTTAAAAATGACCGTACGGACTGTTTCAGCAGGACTGTTTCTAGTGTGCATGTGTTAGGGCTTCTCGGTTATGACCAAAATCATAATCATGATTATTTTGACAGATACTGAGATCACGATGATAGAACAAGATTACTCTGGTTTTAATACAAGCACCACATGTAGTCATTGAACTTAAATGTTCTTAATACTATAAATCTAAACATCACATATCAAGCAAAAAAATGAAAATACAGAGACAAAAATCAAATATCTAGAAACAATTTTAGGGGCAAAACAGACAAAATAAGTGCATCATGTCATGTGGCACAGTAATCTTTGGATCACATTTAGTCAATTTTCATAACTGTGGGAGGCAATAACAGATTGAAGTGAAAACTTGATTAATTTATGAGCTCTAGTATCTGTGTTTGCACATTCTTTTTTTAGCATACACAGTTAACGTAACATAACTTTCTTTGTTATGGTAATAGTTTGAATATTGGAAAAGTACTTTGCTCTTGCTCACTGTCAACTGGGCAAAAACTCATTTAAGGTTAAAGTGTAAAGAAATTAGCTTACAATGTTCCAGCACAAAAAAATTACTTTAGAAATTCATCTTCTATAAAAATCCTCAAACAATTCGGCGAAAGCTGGCAACACACCGGAACGTTTAATGCCTGTTTTTTCACCCCATTTGCTCCTCTGAACGATAGTGACCCAATCCCAGGCTTTCAACAATTGCTTTATGTTCAAATAATACTTAAGTGGTATAAGTAGGACTGTTATTCTGCTCCCAGTTTTGTCAGAGCCTCACCAATCTCAAAATATGTCAAACATGTTTGATATTAAAGACTCCAAAACATCCAAAATACTCTCATAAGCCACCAAGAGGGAGCAGAGGAGGAAGAACTGACTAAATGTTGTAAACTTTTCAGCTCACAAACATGAAAGCACGTATAAATGTCAATTTACCTTCATTTCAGCCAAGGTTTCCCCCTTTATTCTCTCATTCTTTGTTTTGTTGCAAAACAGAATTCACCACTGGACCACCAGCTTAGGACTGCGATGGTCTGGGTACCACAGTATAATTTTACAGTTGATTACTCTGGATAGACGGGAACATGCAGAAGTGGATCAGATTAGCTTTCTTTGTGTTCTAATTTTTGCATGAAGGATTCTTTTTTTAATTTGGTTGAGCAGCAAATTGTGTTTTCTGGATGCTGACCGTTGACTCTACATGAGTTTCTGAGGTCTTGTGCCTGTCATCAGGTGTGTGGTTGTGCAGTCTGTCACCTGCTATTTGTTAAGGGTTAATACCTTTTTTTAACATTATAATTAATGTTAAAAAAAAACCTTCAAAACTTGGCCTGTAGTGAAAGTGATTGATGGAACAATTGTCCAGTCACCTGTCAAATTTGCTCTATAAAGGCTCTGTCCACTTCTATGGCCTCTTTCACAGATGGACAGTCTGCTGTGTCACATTAGGTCTCCTGTGTTGTTAACATAAATCATTTAAAGACTGTCTTCTGTGTGGTCAAGATAAGGATGTTAACACTAAGTTAAATAAATACACACCAGACTGTAACATCCATTAGAAAGCTGAAAGTTAAATGACAAAGAATCCATCGAGTAAGCACCTCTGTTGTGTTTGTGTTTCATGTCTCAGCAGTGAATAAGATTCATTTTACCATTTAAATCAATCATCATGTCTCTTCCTCTGTTACTTTACCCTCCCCTGAAAACTATAACCTGGTGAATTTCTTCTTCTTTTTACTCAGCAGCATCATCGCCGCCAAACTACCGCAAACGACCAAACAACGAGAAGGCCACGGACGACTACCACTATGAGAAGTTCAAGAAGATGAATCGACGATATTAAGAATCTGGATCTTTCTTTTTCATTTTAAATAACTTAATGTCCATTTTTGTAAACATTAAGGCTTCACATGAGCTCCTACAAACATTTACAGACCTGTTTTCTTTGGATATATTTTATCAGAGGACTTCTTCAGTGTTGCAGCTTGTACATAATGTAAATCAGTTTGTTTTTGTCTGCATACAGAACATTTTCTTGGTCATGTTTGATGTAAAATAGACGTGTACTCAGGTTGTCCATCGGTAAAACTGACCAAAATTGTTTAAAAAATGCTTGTTTTACTGTTGAATCTTGACTTTTAGTTAAAGATGTATTATTGTGGATTTTAGGAATAGACTGAATTAAAACCACAAAAGCACACATTTGAAGTTGTCCTTTTAATATGAGTAATGCTTGGAGAAGTACAAAAACAATAATAAAAAAGCCGACAAAATAGGTACACTGCATATTTTTAATACTCCTGCTTTGTCAAACAAATGAATATACAGATTTTTATTCAAAGCTGCAAAGGTACAAAGTAATTCATGTCTACATTTCTAATTTCCCTTCTGTTAAAAAATCACAAGTGTACAAGGGCAACCCTTAAAAATTGTATAAAATCAAAACAATCTGTTTTTTTAAGAACAAAAAAATCTTGATAGGGATGTGCAATATATTTTTGCCAATATCTTATATGCCAATATTTCAAAACTTACTTTGGCCAATCCTGATGTATAGAAAAGACTGAAAGTGGTTCTTTTTGGATAAGACCCATATCATACGTAAAATGTACTTATAAATTAACAGTGCAGTCAAGCTCCAGAGGCCCCTTTAAAGCTAAAATACTGATTTATTTACCTGCTGACAGAAAACATGCCCTATTTTGGGAGCTTAACTCTCAATTTAAGATTAATATGCAAAAAAACTCGCATTCTTAATGAAATTATATAAGGCTAAATTATCAATGATAAATGTTCATATCGGTGCATATTGATCTTTAGCTTGTGAAGCAATTATCTGACAAAACCAGTATACTGATAATGGCGTGCATCCCTAGTTCTTGAGTTATGAATTAGCAAGATGCAAGAAACATACAATTAAAGTTTAAAGAGGTCACTTAAAGTTTGAAGTTTATAATTTTATGAGAAACCAAACCAGACCATTTTGATTATCAAAGAGGAAATCAGCAAATGATGATATTGTATCATGTCTGCAGTTTGGCACTGATCAAGTCATACTTAGTAATTTGACTGAGTAAAAAATAAATAATTTTGGTTTTAGCTCTGAGTTATCATATCAAGGGTTTCCACAGATCTTTAAAAAGTCTCATAGGCTTTCAGATCTTTTAAGTCAAGGCCTTAAAAAGTTTTATTTTTACCAGGACTTGTTGCAGCTAAGTGATCATGGGATCATTCAGCTGAGAGGAGCCTCCATTGTAAGAGAAAGAGCAACGAAAAAAAAATGAAGATTTTCTTTAAGGTACTGAAACGAGGGCAGCAGGAAACAGTGGTGACTGTTACTTGACAAACTAAACACTGAAGGAAATTCAGTCTTGCATTTTTTTATTACCTTGTACAAGCCACAGTTGTTTTCTGGTGTAAATTTGATATTGTTTTCCAGCTTGGGTCTTAAAGAGGTCTCTTACAGTCTTAAATTTGACTCTAAAATCATAATAGAAACCATGTCGATAGTGCAAGGCAGACTTAAAATAATTACTGTAATTTGGTACAGAAGAAAACAGCATACTGATTTATTTTTAGTTTATAAAGTTGAAGTTGAAGACTTAAAAAACTCAAATTCTCAAGTTCATAATCTCAAAAATCAAAAAGTTTCACCTCAAAAATTGATGGATCCTATTTGCATTTTTAAGAGTGACCCTAATACACTTGTGGTAAAGAAATCGGAGAAGCACACTTAAAGTTGTTCTGCAGGTGAATGAATGGCCCCTTCAATTAATTCACAGCTTCAATTTTAGTCAGAAACAAAAGAAAATGTTGCAGACTTTGTCACACATACAAAAAACACTTCAGTACAAAATAACCAAAAGTGTTCCAGTTATTGTCCCAGTTTCAGCTCATGGTTTCTCTATAGAAGACGTCCCGTGTCCGTTGACGTGCTGTTGGGGGACGGTCTCCTGTGAAGGAGGCCCCTCCACGTCCTCTCTGTCGCCCTGCGTGGAGCTGCAGCTGCTGCCCGGAGAGGCCCAGCTGTCTCTGCGTCGGTAGGCCTCACAGAGCGGCAGATCAGTGCTGTCCCACTGACTGTAGCTTTGAGGAGCGGAAACCAGCAGAGGAGACAAAGAATCAACGCAGCACAGAAAGAGAGGAGCAGACGAGAGCGGCAGGTCAGAATAAGCAGTCACACACAAAAAGAGGAGCACGTCAAGGCGCACACACGACAGAAGCGTGGAGGTTATGCAGCAGCAGTGGGCGCTAAATCAGAGCTGATATTAACCAGATACAGTAGTCATCACATTTGGATTTTAAGCTCAGCAAAAAGGTGGGATTAGTTACTGATGGATGCAAAAGCACAGCGAGTGAAGCAAAGAAGGAAGGCCCGCACCCAGCATGCTTTAAAGAGGACTGGGAGACACTGCTCGTACACGTTCTCACAGAAAACATGACAAACTACTGCAGGGTTTTGTCTCTAGTTTATTTCTTCAATCATTCTTGGTCTATTGGAACATCTGGAACAAACTAGAACACATGTTCAAACACACCACGAGTGAGTGACACCATCTTTGTGTTTACAGCTGAAGGCACCGAAGGTCTTAGAGCAACAATATGGCACTTTTCTAACAGCAGCTTCAAAGCCAAATATAACGAAATCTTTTCACGGGGAGAAAGAAGTCAAACTCATCCAAAGAAAAACCACAGTCGCCAGCATTCTGTGGCGTAACTGACAGCAGACTGAGCTTTGTTCTGGAGAAGTGCCCATGGCTCTACGGGACTAGTCCATACACTGGTCTTCAGCTAAAAAGAAGCAAGTTAGCCCAACTCCATATTGTTTCACTCCTGCTTTGTTATGGAGAGTTGTTACAGTACAAGTGGGAGTTCCACATTAAGTTTGATCCATTTGGACAAATGCAAACACAACCAAACTTTTGGTTCAGACCTGAGCCAAGGTTGCTTGTAGAGTTGGTCTTGGCTCAGTTTCAATTAAACCTGCAGTGGTTCTTTAGCAGTGCGAACACAACCAACCCATCAACCAAACAATAAACCTGAAGGTTAACTCATTACACTGCAGTAGTAGTTTGAAGCAGCTGCAGTAAAAATTACAGTAACCCGGCTGCCTGGTACCTTCAATTACAACTGATAATAAAATATTGAGGATGACTAAATTATTTGCAATCCAGTGGGGTCCTTTTAGTGCTTGGGCCCCTCTTACTATAAAAATAGCAGCAGGCTAATGTTACAGTGTCGTCTGCAGAACATCCAAAGTTCCACTGCATTAACTGTTTGAAAACTGACTTTGCTCCCAGATGTCTGTCCAAACCGTTTAACAGGGGCTTTTCTTTCCGTCATAGACCTCCAGTTTTACAATTCTGTTCTTTACTTCTCCATATCACTGTCACAAGTGCTCTGCAATCTCCAGGGCTGTAAATGAAGCTGATGTGGAAGTTCCAACAGCTTTAGGTTCTTGAGTGTTTGAGGGTAGCTGCAGGAAACCCAGAAGTTACATGACTGCGTGGGAAATGGACTCGATCTCAAGTTGAGTTGAGAATAAAGCCCAATTCCGGTGTCTTTAAAGCAGAAGTGCAGCAATGAAGAGCTGTTACATTTACATCAGGAGACATTCACATTAAATCTGTGAGGCCGTAACATCCGTGCTGATTCAAGCTGCAATACAGCTTGGATGCACACAACACAGCACGTGCCCCAACACACACACAGCGCTCCTGTCTCCTGCTGAGTCAGCGTGCCTCCCTCTCTCCAACATCACACCTCTACTACTACTCCTGGAGATGGAGCAAAGAAGGAGTCTTGTTCCCAGTATTCTGCCTCCACAATGGTCCCAGTGGAGGTGCAATGTCACAGGGGTGTAAATATTGCACCTTGAAACGGCAGTATGAATTGGGCTTATGTGTGCAGTATGGCGGTGCCCACAAGTAAACCTCAGCAATGTTTCAAAGCCTTGACTGATGATCCAGTGACTGATGTCACATGGCTTTGTCCAACCGTTTCTACAGTCGGGATGTAGTGACATCAGGACAGTCCTTCCTTGATGTGTGCTTTGCCCACTAAACAATACTGCAATGTGAACATGAAACGATCCAAAGGAGAAATGCAGCAATGTAGCATTTTATCATCTGAATCAGAACAAAACAACGAGCAGTCGGTGTGAACACCAGTTGAGAGACAGAGAAGGTCGGTGAACCAGAAAGAAGCTGAAGAACAAGAACAGTATGAATGTCATTCTCCCTGATGAAAAATTTCGTTAAATCGACTGTCCACCACTGTTCCAAGATGGAAAAATTACACATTATTGCTCTTATGATGGGTTTAATTACAATAAAAACTAATTGTTCGTAAGAAAAAAAAAACCTTCTAAAACTTGACCTCAAATAAATAACAGCAGGCAGATTAGTTTAACAGTCTAAACCAAACAATCATCCACAGCCCAATACAATCTTCAATCATTCAACAAATTCATGTAGCAATAAATTATATTTATATAATTATATAATCTATTCTCTGATATAATTTTATTCATTACATGTGTAACTCTTCTATGGGGATCTCATGTTTATAGTCCTTCCTAATGTCTAATCATTTTCATCATAAATCAAGCGTTTACAAATGATCTTTGTATCTGAGTCACAGATCAAACATTACTGCTTCATTATGGTCAATGAAATTCTGAAAATCAGACAAACTGAAGTCTGATCAAAAATAATCACAACAGCAGATCAACACCATGGTTAAACATACCCTCTTTACTGATAAGGCTTTCTTTAGCTCACACTACATCAAATCCATAAAACATGCTGACTCATCAGATTTCATCAACAAAGCTGATATTCAGCTGTAAACCTCTTACATCTACTTAGCATGACCCGCGTCATGTTGAAGACTCAGGGCACTTCCTCATCAATAACTCATTCAATTCAAGACAGAATGTAGTGATGCTTTGTGTTGATGCAGTTTTGATATGAAGATGACAGAAATGCTACCCGAAAGGTGACGCATGTTTAGATGTTGCAGAAGTGAACCCCCTGGGGTTCAATGAATGGTAAAGGCTGGACAGTAAATGGTGCTGGGACAACAGAGTGGTGGTGGGATGGGGGCAAGTATGAGCCTACTTGTACCTGGAGGAGTAATATTCTTCCTCTAGTTCATACAGGTCAATGGCGATCTCGTCACGCAGTGAGGTCAGCTTCTTGTCGCAATCGTCCTGCAGAGAGCGAAGCTGCTGGTTCTGAAGGCTGATGGCGTCGTTCACGGAGGGGAAGTCGTTCAGAATCAGAAACTGCTTCAGATCAGACACCAGCTTCATCAGGGACTCACCAGCTCTGACCTGACGTGACGCAGGGAAAGTTGGTTTGGATACAAAAACAAAAGTTCATTTCTGTGACCGGAGAGGGACTGATACAAAAAGAATTCCTGACCATTGATCATTTACAGAAAGCTTGTCACAATATTTTAAGACTATCATGGTTACAAAATTCTGGGGATCAGACGGTCTTCCACTATAAGAGGAGGGGGTGTTAACAGCAGCATGTGTCTATTTCTGTCTGTTTGGGGTGGCTACTGCAGAGGGGAATAAAGATTTTTTTAAAGATGTTTCTCTGGGCCAGTGGAACCTTATTCTCATTTCGGTGTCGTGGCATTTTTTCCAGAATAAAACTGTAAATCGAGATTTTTTGGAAAAAAAAAAGAAAAAACAAACAAACAAACAAAAAATCAGTAATTTTCTTTTTAGGTCATATCACCCAGCCCTAGTTTAGGACTGTTAATTTGAGCATTCTAGTTGTCATTATCAGATGCATTGTTTAATAAAAGTAATATTCTTAGACTTTACAGTCTTCTTTTTGCTCAACGGCATGTCTTTTACAGCCCACACTGACATGCTGCCTTTGTTTTAACTCTGTAGAGCACTGTGAATTACTATAGGTTATGGGGATCCATAAATAATACTTCCTTTCCAATATGCGATGAAGAACTACACTTACAATGTTAGCTGCTCTGACGTGCATCTCATAATGGTCTTGCTCTGCTTGGGTCGGCCTGGACACCTGAGTCTCATCCTCGATCTGCAGACAGAGAACAGAGAGAAAACATCACACCCAGTGTTAACTTTGACAGCCCTTTTTAAAATAGTCTTTTGCCTAAAATATCTTTTAGTTCTAGTCATCATTTAGTCATCTAGATTGGTTCAATTTTAGTCTAGTTTTAGTCGATGAAATTTCACAACATTTTAGTCGAAGAACTCTACTGTTTGGTTGACTACAATATGAAGTGTAAAGTCTAAGGCGTTTTTATGTTTCCTTGAATTTCTGAAGTCATGTTTTACACTTAGATCCCACCACCATGAAGCCAAGGCAGTTGTGACTGGATGTCCCTCTCAACTCATCCAACCAAAGTAGCTGTAATTCCTAACTTGTTCCTACTTTCTACATGACAACAGTTAGGTCTGATTGGATATAGTCTCTGTCAACATTTTAGTCTAGTTTTTATTTGTTGACCAAAATGTCAGTTAATTTAGTTTAAGTTTTTGTCCATGTGCACTTGTTTTTATTAGGGATGCACGATATTATCGGTTTGATATCGGTATCGGCCGATATCAGCCTATCTGCAGTGTTTGTTCCCTTGATTTTTCTGTGCAGCACTTTGGGAAACTTGAAATTTTTAAAATGTGCTATGTAAATAAAGTGGATTGGATTGGATTGGAAAAAGTTAAGTATCGGCATCGGCAGATACTGAAATTTTTGCATATATTTACAACTGATATATCGGCCATATATCGGCTGGAATATCGGCAAATTACACAAAAGTACAATACTAATGCACCCTCTCATCACTGCATGGGTACATTTAAAAATCAAGGGTTTCATTTTTGCAAGAGTTAAATGCTGGTTTTCTTGTTTTACATCTGTTCCTCACAAAAATATACTGAAACACAGGAAGAAACAAGTCAATTTTTGTTAAGTACCGAGCTTGTGCTCTTGACCAGAAATATTGGTATCGGCATCGGTATCGTCATCGGTATTGGCGATAATGTATTAAAAATATTGCATATCGGATATCGGCAAAAATCCAATATCATGCATCCCTAGTTTTTATTAGTTTCTGTCCAGTTTTCGTCAGGGGAAAAAAGGTTGTTTATTTATTTTTTGGGGGATTTCTTTTTTTTTTTTTTAAATGGGACAATATGCATTAATGAACATTTACATGTAAATGCATGGGATTATAGCCAAGCGGCTAATTTCCATCCCTAGTCCCATTAGCAGGTTGGTGTCAACACATAAAACCAAAACAAACATCAAAGACAGGAATAAAACAGACAGAGCGTATTAAAAGACAAAGCAACAATACAGATGACATACAGTCCAAGAATAAAAATAGGCTGTGAGTTGGGGGACGATGGGAGTTATACACAGTGATATGACTTATAAAGTGCTAGAGTGCTAACTAAAGTGCAATAGTGCCAAAGTGCCAAATACTAAAGTGGACAGTGCTAGCTGCCTGGGAGCTCAGGTCACCATTATATTGCACAATACCCATTATTGCACAGAGACATAAGTGCCTGTTGCATTGTACATTACCCTACTACCCAGGATTATAAAGTGCCAGATTGAATATAATATTGCACGATGCCCTTAGCACACGGTTGCACATGCAGATCTGTGAGTAGATATTGCACCAATAAAGCATACATTTATGTCTTATAAACGCAACAGCGGACACAGTACCCCAACATACTGATCCCATTAGACACACATACAACGAAAACTATGACGAAAACAATTAGTCAACAAAATTAACACTGATCACACCCTCTCATCCTGAAAGACAGGAGACAGAGTATTAAACATGGACATGAGAGGATGTCAGAGCGATGCTGATACTTAGAGAACCATATGTTAGAGTCAGGGGTGAAATAAGAGGGCAGAGTGCGCACCTTTGCAGTTTTGATGATCTCAGTGAAGTTGTCCAGGATGGACCTGATGTCGTCCTTCAGCCTCTTGTTGTAGTTCTGCAGCAGAGTCTCTTTGCTCTGAGGGAGCACTCTCTGAGTAGCCATCGTGCTCTCGAAGAGGCGACACGACGTACTTTACCCGAACCACCAAAATTAACACAGAGAAAGAGCAAAAGATACCGTGTGATAAAAGCAGTCAAAACCTTCAGCACAAACAAATCCCTTCACAGGAGAGCAGCGAGCTAACGCATCATAGCATCATGCAGGGCGAGCTTTCTAACAGACACGAAACCAAAAACTATGAACCTTAAACATTTACACATCTGTATGTTTTTATTAATATACACAAAGACATTTTCCGTGGTGGTTACACTTACTTTTTACTGCATACTTTGAGAAATTGTGGTTATAACAGAAGCGCGTCTTCCATCTTCTTCTTCACGTTTATGGCGACGACCATCCAGTTTGTTTTGGTATGTCTGCCCCCTAACGGAATAACGACGGCATTACACCGCAGAGGGGCCATCTATTTTTGTACAAGGGCCAGTTTTTGCTTTAACGGCGGGGGAATGGATTTCAGAAATTATGCAATAATTTCCCCCTTGCAGCAAAGTGACTGCCAGCTTTAAGCCAATTACCATCCAACCTCTAGCCACTGGGACCCCCCCCCCCCCCCATGAAATCCCACCATTAACATGCCATAAGTAGTTAAAATTTTTCTACCCAATTTTTTTGCCTTAAAAAGATCGGTCCACATCACTTGTACTGCTGTTAGTTACACGGGGCAGTAAAGACATTGAACCTTCTATTTTCTGGTGCTGCCATGTTCTCCATCACTGGTTTTAATATAATATTAAAATTGATTGACTTATAGGGATGCAGCACAAAAAGATACCCCTAAAATCACAACACGTTTTTCTACCTCACATTTTCAAAGTTTTGTAATGTTCTGGGGGTCCGGCTGGGAGGCTGTGGGGGGCCTGATGTGGGCCCCGGGCCACCAGTTGATGATCACTGCTTTAAAGTGTGTTTTTTAGAGGCCCATGGCACTAGAAAATATGAGTGCCAGTAAATTAATTTATGAACTTTTTAGCTGGGGGGAGATATCTGGGGGTGGATGTTAGCCAGTACATAGCAGTGCATGTTGCCACCAAAAGCCTCACAGTCAACTCACTTATAGGTTAAAACTACTTTAAACACTATGTTGGCTTGACAATACAGTAAGATTCTTTACAGCTTTCACTTTCCTTGTCAGAATGTTCATAATCACTATTGTTCAAAATACTGCCTGCAGTTACAAACTACCACTGACAGTGCTGTATTCTCTCCATCAGAGATGCTCTGTTAGAGTGCCTGCCCCTTTAAGCACTCTTCCCCACTTGGTCCCAGTCTACTCTGATTGGTTTACAGGTCAACTCTGTGGTAACTCGACTGTTCAGCACCATATTGTCAACAAATGCATTCATTTTAGTGTCTCTGCTCTGCACTGAGCTTGCTATTGTGAGCCTCCGGGCTAAAACTGACACTGAAACAGTGGTAGGATGTCACACTGGTAAGTCTTTTCAGGGTGCAGGGTGGAGAGAGAGGCGTTCGGTGGTGCCCCACTGCACTTCTCTGTGGATGCGCAGCACTGCTCAGGTCCATTTAGTCTCTACGCCAACTGTCTTGTTTAAATTCAGGAGCCTTCTCAAATAAGAGGCATCCACCATTCTCACTTCTTGGATAATTTTGTCATTTTGACAGGAATATTACTTTGAAAGAGACCATCACCATCCCTCCTTGCCTACACATCCAGAATCCAGAATTCTTTGCTCTGGCTCACAGAATGGGATGGGGAAGCACTACAAGTAATACAATTTTCTCTTTAGAGGACTGAAATTAGTTCATGACGCTAGAAAGATACATTGCTGACAAGTAATACATACTATGGAGTATTTATTTGATAGAAATTCAAATGGAAGCATCCGGGGTGAGTGGTCTTGAGAGGTGCAATACAATGCAGCCAGTGGGGGCTTCATCCTTAGGCAGCTGCAAACAAGGAGAGAGGTCTTAGGGGGGATCACACAGGGGTGTACCACTAGAAAATCATTGTTTTTCTATGTAGCAGCGCCCCTGCCAGGCATTTTCCTCTGCAGTCTTGCAATGCCATTGTCCAGCGTTTTTTGTGTGCGCATGAAAGTTGAAAAATGTTTAACTTTTCCTTGGAAAACTTTACGCAGAGTCTCTATAAAGCTGAGAGCATAACATTTGTTCAAGACTGTCTTTTTTCCTGTTATTTTATTGGGCTGCATATTCATGGGCGTAGTTCCTCTCTACAAGCACTCCCTGCATTTGTTTTCCCCCTGAAGACGCCTTTGGTGCAGCTGTGCCTTCAGTGACGTTTCTCTGTGATCAGGCTGTTGATGCAGCAGACTTTTGTTTTGTGCTCTATCACATGGAGGCGACATGTTAGACACACTAAAGGGCAAATAAAACAAACACAAACAACATAATATGACTCTTTAAATAAATTTCACGAAGGTCAACTTCTATAATATTTCTAAAATGACAAGTTCTTAAAAATGTAGATACAGTGCAACAGTACTTACATCCATATTCACGCAGCACATCAAAGAGGAAAAATGACACAAGAAGAGATGTTTGATTTACATTCATTTAATAGTTTTTTAAGACTTACAACATAGTTTTCAAAGGCAGGCTGTGCAGCATAAGTATTTCGAGTGCTTTTTTTTTGTCCAACAGTATCATCAGCTGTCAAATCCTCCACAAGTGTCCCATTGAACACTGCGTTGATATACATTATACAGCTGTGTTACCACCAAAAACATTCTTAGGGGACCCTGACTCTGTGTCAGGGACTATGTGCAACCTTCATGTATACATGCTCGGTGTGAAAAGTGAGCATTTAAAAAAAGATTGTACAACACCAAAAGAAAAGAACACGTCATTATATTGCAACAAAGGAATACTAGAATTAAACTTTGGGATGAAACCATTTAAAAGTGTCATGATGAAAACAAAAAAGTGTTTTATGATTTGATAAAGCACAAAAACAATAAAACTCTCCTTACTGATGATGGAAATAAACTTATGAAGGAATGTCATCAAACTGTCACCATTCAAAAACCTTTTTTTTTTTGTAATTATTACAATCCCTGACTGGAACTGCAGAGCGTAAGTGCTGTAGATATTTGTGTCGACTGCTGCAAAGCATTTTTCAGTTATTCAGTTTACCTAATGTGGAGTCACAGTTCATATACATACAGAGATGTTTATAGTGAAGATGCAACAACTGAATGATCTTTTAAAGCAACAATATGTAACTTTTCACATTAAAATGAAAGATTCAATTTCAATCGAACAGTACTAGAACTTTCATCATGGTAAATAAACTCCACCTCACTTTAACAGAGTGCCATAGTAGCCTGCTTTCAGCGCTGTTACTCTGTCAGTGGGCCGCTGTTCTCTCACAGGAAACGTGTACAGCTATTTGAGATTTGTTCGCACACCAGCCTTAAGCTAAAAAAAGACACTAGTTAGCCCGACTTCACCCAGTTTAACTGAATGACTGATCATCATCAGTCCTCCTGCTGTTAGGACAACGTTTCAACACTAACAACACAAACCACCCTGAAGTTTTTCAGAAAGTATCAGGGTTGCATAAAAAGGGCTCAGGAAACGGAGGCGAGTCATGACGGCTGAAGATTAAACCTGCTTTCTACTTTTGCGCTGAATCTATGCCTTTGGCCTTGACTTGACACAGAGGGACAAAATTAGGCTGATAACACTGAATCATATGCGAGTGTCCTTACTGACCAGCTGAGCAATGCAGTGTGAGTCAATGCAGCCAGACATAATGTATTTTCCAAAACGCCCTGTCTTTATTTTTCCCTTTGTCATGTCATGTTTCGCGAACATGGACCAGGAGCAGGGAAAGAGCGATTTTGATGATGTGCAGGAGGGCTTTTCATGGTTATCTCTGGCTTTTCTCACCCTAGAGAGCTTGTTTATCTGTTTTACATGGCTAAGATAGACAAGCATCCATATAATTATTTACCTCCACTTTCAACACATAGGTAGAAACTTTGGCTCACAGAGAGCTGTGTATTAATGAGCCCTTGAGACCACCCCTCGAAATACAGAGCACTTCCTGTCCTTTCTTCCAGCTGCACAGTAAAAGTTCTTGATGTGCTGTTTACACGGGGAAACATAGAGCAGGGAGTTCCTGTTTTACTGGATGCAGTGTGGACAGCAGGCGTGTGATGAAGCGTAACGTTACGCAACATCTGATGCTTGCGTTCAGTTAGAACATGGTATAAAAAACAGGACTTGTCCGCAGAGCATAAGTGGACTGACAGCCTCTAGGAAATGTCTACAGGAATACTGAGTTTACTTTAGAGTGACTGGATGGCTGCAGAACACAAACCAGTATTTTAGCTCTACCTGATGAGATATCAGAAGTGGATTTCCTCAACTATGTCTCTCAGTGGCTGAGAAAGTGAATAAAATCCTTGGCTTTGACTTATTCTGCATTCGATCTTATTCTATTTCTCCTCTCTTTTCATCTCTCCAATTATTGCAGTATAGCTAGAGATGAGTACAAAGATCTGGTACCATGTAGTATCATATCCAGTATCTACAGAACCAACTAACAATAGATATTTTGGCATTTCTTTTTGGTACCATTTACTAATTTCAGAGTCAAGATGCTCTGACCTCAGTTCAGTCAGCTGCCCAGTAGTGCTTTCTGGCCAAAGAAACAGAAATTACAGGTAAAGGGAACATTAAAACATGTGATGCAATTAGTGTAAATGCTCTTTTTCTACTCAAAGTATCGATTCAGGAACCGTTTGGGCTCACACACAGTTTTAAAGTGTCAAGTTAGCACCAGTATCGAAAAACCCAAATGGTAACCATAGCATTTTCTAACCTGACACTCCAGATGGACCGTTCAATATATTTAACTAGTCCATCTGGGAAAGAGCCCATAGAAAGTGTTTGGGAATGGGTAGAACCTTTCAAAAGCATATCCAGCAGGTAATTGGATGATTGGTCTGCTGTCAATCAAATACATTACAGACCAATCAGACAATGTAGTGGCAGGTACTTCGGCTGGGGTCTAAAGGACAGACCTTGAACCACTTTGTAAAACAAAATCTCGGCAAAACATGTCGGAAGCAGAGCAGAAATATCCTTACAGAGAAGTTTGTAGTGTTGATATTTGCAGATCTGATACAAGTGCTACTGAAGCTCTTAGCATCGATGCTAATCTCTTCCAGCTTCCACCTCTTCCCTCTCTGGAGGATGCTGATTGTGCTGTGTTGCTTTGGGTCGTTCACAATTGTTGTAGGTTGGAGTTTGGCAAGATGGATCTGTCTGACTACAGACACTGAATCAGGCATGTTCATCTGCACTGCAAGGTGAGGTATTTTCACCTGTTGCTTAATATTTATCAGCTATGTACTCTAGTACTCTACAGCCCATTTGGTTTGCCAGGATCTCCTGTTTACATACAGGCAGAGAAGTTGCAGGACCAGAGTAGAAATCACACAGCCAGCTAGTGTTTTGGTGGAGTTTTTCCAGAGCCACACAGACACACTTGACGCACAAGCATGAATGTTCTTGACAGTTTAGGCCACGACAGCGCAGCTATGAAGCCAGAGACAATCATGGAAATAGGTGGAGGAATAATGCAACAAAACTGGAGGCAAACACAAATCACTCCCAAAGGCAAGCACACAGAACACGAGTCTAACAAAAATCTTCTTGACACATTGGTGGGTGTCAGGATAGGAGTAATAGTAATGTCTCAAAGCTAAAATTCAGCCACTCTTCTGCTTTGTCAGTGTTAACTTTTTCAAAGTCCTAGGAGTCTTTTAAAATATTTAGAGGAACCTCTGCTCTTTTCAAAAACAAGCTAAAACAACTTGGTAACCAACACTGGCTAATGTGCCTCGACAACTGTTTTGCCTACAGCTTTACCTCATCAATGAAAATCCACCACAGTGAGGACAAACAGGATGAGGGTCTAAAACCAGACTTTAGAGGGAAAAAAGAACTAACACTTGGAGACCATTCTCCATCAGGCACAAAAGCTAATCAGACAGAAGTCCTAGATGTTGTTGCTTTAGATGAACATAGTGTCTGGAGGTGTAAATGACTGAACACACATCTTTAGTGCTGAATTCAAGTGCAATAAAATAATGCAGATGCAGCAGTTTTCTTCAAAGTTCATGAAAGGCAAAAGTGTTTCTGCTGTTTGATGTGAGGAGAAGAAGTGTACAAGTGTAAGGCATTAGAGATACCATGATTCAGAATAACAAACATGAATCTTTAACATGATCATAAAGGAACTACTAAAGTGAATTTTCTAATTCTAAAATCTATATAGTGTTTTTAATTAACATGGAATAAAACACTGGTTTTCCACTTGGTCCATGGAAGCCTTGGCAAGACTTACATCCAGTAGGTTTGATTTAAAACCCCTAAGAACGAGTCAATTCCAGTTTCCTTAAAGAGATCATTTTTTTTTCTTTTTTAGCTTTTTTAGTAATATACATCTTAAAGTTTGTTTAACATGTCTCCCCTGGGTGACAAAGCACCTCTATGAACAAGACAAAATGTCTGCCTCTCTCTCTCTCCTCAACTTTGAGGCATCAGCAGCTGCCTTAAATGTCCCTTTCCCCCAGCCCCCCTCCAAACAGACCTACCAGTGTGCCATTCTACCACTGTTTTGTTGTCAGTTTTAGCCAAATGGCTCACAGAAGAAAGCCTACTGCAAAGTGTAGACATTTGAATGATTGCAGATTTATTGACAATATGGCACCAAGCAGTGCTGAACTGACCAATTACCAGAAAGTTGGCCTGTAAACCAACCAGAGTAGACTAGGCCCAAGTAGGGAAAGGGAGCTTTATGGCCCCTTCAGTTTACTTCGAAACTCAGATGTCGAAACTGGGAAATACGTCACATCCCAGCTAAATACCCTCCAGTGACAATCTGGTAAACTCCGCCTGGGTGTAACCTTCAGGGTACATCCAGCCGGTCTCAAGCCCGGATAAAGGAGGAGAGTTTGGCATGGGGCTAACACCCCCATCCTGTAAAAACCCAAACTGTTACAGAAACCGCAAGACAATCTGGTAACTACAAAGTACCTGAAGATCGTCTGACATCCAGAGTAGAGACTGCACACAGAGAAGGCGTTTCCGGTGACATATCTGATTTGAAACTCAGTCTAACTTCTGAGATCAAATGGAAAGGACCATTTAAAGGGCAAGAGCTCTGATAGTCGTCTAAGACCGAGGATACAGTCCCAGGGTGCTCCGTATATGAAAACTAGACATTCTTTTGAACAACTGTGATTGTGCACATACCCAAGCAGTCACCAAAAATGAATATAAAAACCTGATTTAAGGCAAAATATGACCTCTTTAAGATCTATTCAAGAACAAATTTATCTTTTTATGTCAGGATAACAACACTAGTTTTACTGAAGTGCTTGCAACAGCCAATGCTGGACACATTGTGTAGTTGTGGGTTTTTGTCCTTATGGGTCGCCCTTTTAAACACAAAATCTCAAGAAGGCTTTTAATAATTTTATTCAAACTCTACACAAATGTCCACTCTGACTTATAAATGAAGCGATTAGATTTTAAAGTTAATAAGTCAAACTTCATGGTCATGGGCCCCAATATCCCAAAAACACATAGAGGGGTTTTCTTCAAAGTTGGCAGAAATATCCACTCTTGAGCTAGCATAAATTTTCTAGATTTTGCTGGTCAGGGTTATGAGGTCAGAGGTTATGTCAATTTTGTTCTTGTAAACATGAAATCTCAAAAATGATACCACTTTTACTCAAAGATGACCAGAACAGATTTGAGTTGTAATATGTCCAATGTAACTGTATTGTATGTTTCTCCCTTGCTTAGAAAAGTTATATCTCAAGGATGCTTTCAGGGATTCCTGTCAAACTTTGCACAAATGTCAACTCTGTGTCAAAGATGAACAGATCAGAGTTTGGAAGTCCTCTGTCTCATGTTCATCTCTCGCTTGTGTACAAGATTTCTTAAGAAAGCTTTAAGGGATTTTGTTTAAACTTCACGAAATTCTCAACACTGACTCAAGGGTGACCTGATTAGATTCTAGTGGTCAAAGGTCATGTTCATGAAGATTCATGCTCATCTCTAGCTTGTGAACTGATGAAAAATTCTTTGAGGGATTTTCTTTAACATTTGCACAAATTTTATCTTTGACTCAAGGATAAATTAATTAGATATTGCAGGTCAACGTCCAGGGTCATGCAGCCTTATGCTCATTCCTTGTTTGTGATTTTGATATCTCATGAAGGCCATGAGGACTTTCGTTGGACTATAACTTATGGATGGACTCGCTTTGGAAGTCACACCTTAAGGGGAATGTCATGGAGAATCTTGTTCATCCCGCACTTTAACAGGCTGTATCTTAGGATTTTTTAACATAAAATTTCACAAATGTGCTCTCTGACCGAAGGATGAACTTTCAACATTTTGGACATCAAAGGTCAAGATCTTTGGGCTTCATGTTAATCTTTTGCCCACCCCAGCCTTCCCTCTTGACCCACCACAGTTTCCCTGTCTGACTACGGTATACCATGTAGAGGCGCAAAATCTTCAGGTGGTAGTTCTAGTTTTCCTGTTAATATTTTTATCCAATTAAAGAATTAAAGTCAGAGAAAGAGTCACTGGACAATCAGTGTTGTTATCCCAAGACAGTAAGATAAATTAGTCAAGGTCATCAGAAAGTTCACTGGTTTTCACAGGGAAAAAAACAAAAGAGGGGATGGATGTAAGTCTGCTTGAGGGTTCCATGTTTTCAGACATGATATTTTCCACCAACATAATAAAAGACAAAATTACAAACATATAGGATGAGACGAAAAAGGTACATTTCAAATCAACAACTTTTATCCTTTGAGTAAGTTTGCATCACTTTTCAGCATCTGTCTCATCACGAACTGTCAAGCATAAAGACCCCAAAATACTGACTTTCAGGGTATAATTGTAAGGCCATTCGCAGATTTCTTGTCTGATTAATCCTTTATATCATCTTGAAACAACAATCACAAAATAGTTTTGAGTCTCTGCTGATATGCTACAGTATTTGTTTTCCTTTAAGCCTCTGTGGAGCTGTGATCTTTTGATTCAAACTAAACCTTTCCTCTCTGAGAACTAATGACAGAACACAGCATTTTGAGATCCTGGTTCTACAGTAGAGCCCAAATACAGGAAATGAAAACTGAACATCATCGTGCAGAGTTAGAGTATAGACACACAATGTAACTGAGGTAGGCAAGAAAGCAATCAAATGCTTGACCACCACATTGTCTTTGAGCAGACATACGTACCACATGGTTGAACAAAGGTGTAATTTGTGGTGGGAAACAAAGAGAAAATGATACTAGGAGTCTGGATTTGTCAGTTTTCTTACTCTAAAGATGAATTCAAGTGTGAAGATGACCTAGCACTATCAGAACTAGTTGGAGATATTTAGGAATGAGATCCATGCATGCCTGCAGTCCAGCTGCGGCGCTGGTGTCAGCATGCATTGCGCTTTTTATTTTTGCATATTTCAGTGGCAGCAATACCCACTGCCCCCCTCCTTTCAGAATGTGCGTTTAAGGCTTTTCTTGCGGGGCCTTGAGGTGAAAAGGTGCTGAGACGAAAGGGTCGACAGGGCTCGCTTCTGAGGTCCATGTGTGAAGAGGTCCAACTGGGACTGATGCCACAGCGGCTTGTCTGCTCACGTTTGAAACAACTCTGTGAGCTGCTACTGGCTGCTGCGGCAGGGTTCCCTCAAAGTGTCGGGAGTATTTGGCCAAAGCTTGTGGGCGGAATGGTTGTTGGGAAACTTGTCCCAATGCACCTTGATCTGAGGCGACCGCGTGAGGATACGAGGTCTTGGGTTGAGCCCCAGCAGCGTCCTTTTTTTTCCCAAAGGGAGCCTGAGAGAAAACGTCGAGCTGCTGGTGAGCATTCAGGGGGGCACGGAAAAATGGAGCATTGGCGAACACATCGGCGGAATCATCTTGCCCAATCCGAAAGGGGGCTTTTGAGAAAACATCTGTGGCCACTTTCGCCGGTTCTTGTGCATGCTGAGAATCACTCTGGGCTACGGCGCTGGTCGGGGGTTGGTTGAAGGTCGTGGATGGTTGTGTTGGTGCTGCTGATGAGTGAAGCACCATCTGTTCTTCTTCTTCCTCAGAGTCCATCAGCAGAGGTCTGGAGCCGCTGCTGTCATGAACCGCCACATGGCTATCAGTCGCTCCCTCATCATGTTGAGTTTCCTTATGAGCGCCTCTCTCCTCGTCTTCATCGCTGGAGTGCACGCACCCCTCGTTTTCTTGAACCTCTCCTTCGACAGGTTCACTCTCTTGTCCCTCACCAAGCACAGCGTAGCCGTTACTGTCCCCTTGAACATCTGGATCAACGAGAAGAGAGAAACAAACACATCAGGGGGCTAACCTAGCAAACAGACAGTAGTATCAGGGGCAGGTCCAGATAAGTGGCAAAGGGTGGCATGGGCCATCCTGAAATCTAGTTGGTCATCAGAAACTCCAAATCAATAATTTTTACCCCATCATAAGCAAAACTATAGTTAAAACTATCTGGGCTAATGGTTTTCTTAACATTTACTAGTGGACTTAAATCTTTGTTAAAATTTGAATAATACTTAAAGGTGACGTTTTGGTAATGAAACGTTACCTACAGAATTATTCCTTTGCCATGAATATAATTGCAGCTTTTTTTGAAACTTAAACTCCTAACGATTTAAAGACTTTAAACACAAGTATCAGTGTTTCCCACAAATAGGGGATACATTTTTGGCCAACCTTGTGTATTTCCAGCCTCCCAGTACATTGTACTTCCATCTTTATGCCACCACCCTGGCGACAGTGGAGCACAGTTCCTTGTTTTCTGGTTGTCTGTCATGTACCTCCAATTCTTTTGAAATATCTCAACAGCATTAATGGGATTTTTTCTTCAAACTTTGCTCAAGTGACCCCCAACACTCAAGCATAGACATATGAATCTGAAGGTCATGGGTAGGATTAGAAATTAGTACTAGCCACAAGTCAAATGCTGATGTCTGAACAGTGGCAGGTGAATCTGATCAACTTCCCTGCCATCAGGTAAAAAAGTACAAAAAAAACATTGTACATTTGAACAGAAATGAAATGAGCAATGCACAATCACAATTTAAAACTCATAGTCGCAATTACACTGCCTGGCCAAAAAAAAACTTGCCACCTGCATTTAACTCAGCAAATAGGTGCGAGCCTCCTATTGAGTAATTACTGCATGGGCAATCATCTTTCAGCTGGAAACAAGTTATTTAACCCCAGCTGATGCAATGTGTGGCTTCTAATTTCTTAAACAACCATGTTGAAAGACACATCCTGTGGTCGTGGAAAAGATGTTAGTCTGTTTAAGAAGGGTCAAATCATTGGCTTGCATCAAGCAGAGAAAACATCTAAGGATATTGCAGAAACTACTAAAGTTGGGTTAAGAACTGTCCAACGCATTATTAAAAACTGGAAGGATAGTGGGGAACCATCGTCTTCAAGGAAGAAATGTGGTCTGAAAAAATGCTGAATGATGGTGACCGTCGATCACTTTAACGTTTGGCCAAATCAAATCGAAGAAAAACAACAGTTGAACTCAGGGGTATGTTTAATAGTGAAAGTAAGAGCATTTCCACACACACAATGTGAGGGGAACTCAAGGGACTGGCACTGAACAGCTGTGTAGCCTTAAGAAAACCACTAATCAGTAAGGTTAACCGGAAAAAAAGGTTTCAGTTTGCTAGGCTGCATAAAGATTGGACTCTGGAGGACTGGAAGAAGGTCATGTGGTCTGATGAGTCCAGATTTACCCTGTTTCAGAGTGATGGGAGCATCAGGGTAAGAAGAGAGGCAGGTGAAGTGATGCACCCATCATGCCTAGTGCCTACTGTGCGAGCCTGTGGGGGCAAAGAGTGGTTCAGGGAGCATGAGACACCATTTTCACACATGGATTGGCCATCACAGAGTCCAGACCTTAACCCCATTGAGAATCTTGAGGATGTGCTGTAGAAGGCTTTGCGCAGTGGTCAGACTCTCCCATCATCAATACAAGATCTTGGTGAAGAATTAATGCAACACTGGATGGAAATTAATCTTGTAACATTGCAGAAGCTTATTAAAACAATGCCACTGAAAATGTGTGCTGCAATCAAAGCTAAAGGCGGTCCAATGAAATATTAGAGTGTGTGACCTTTTTTTTTTGGTGGTGACTTTTTTTTTTGGCCAGGCAGTGTATTATACTTATTGACTGTCTCTCTTAATATTCTATACTCCACAAAAAAGTTCTGAGACTTTATTTCAGTCCATTATTTTTCCAACAACTTGTAAGAATTATGCATTTGTGGAATGAGCAACACGTCTAAACATGTGGGTACAAACCCCTAAAAAGTGTTTACACGAACAGCTCACCATAATTATAAAGTATCAGATAATCCACTTTAAATGCACATGATTTGTAGGGGTGTCTAAAAGGCATGCACTGCTGATGAATACTGGGCAGCTGCACACAATACTGAGACAAGACACCAAACTGGACAAATCCATCTGAATCTATGGTCAAGGATCATCTTGTGGGGATCACTCAGGCTTACAATACAGACCTTCAATTTGATCTTTTGTGTTGATAGTCAAATTAAACTATATTTATTCTTGTGTGTTTACAAACATCAACATGCACCCTCTTACATCAGTGCACTAGTTTGGCCACCCCAGTTATAAAATTCTGGACATGTCCCTGAGTAAGACAATGATCAGTAACATTTTTATCAAAAGCTTCACCACCCCTCAAAATCTATAAGACAGTCAATCCTCAAACAAGTGACATAAAACATGACCAATGGATCCTTTTTAACATCTGAAACCTCTGCAAAGTCAACGAGAAAACTGCAACACATACAGCTTTCTGCACTAAACAAGTGACATGAGACAAACAATGATAACCAGCTCTAAGACAACACAAAAACTTTGTTTCCACAAATTAGCTTATGCACAGCAGCAGTATTCTCAAACAGAGGCTCATGTTAGGGGGAAACAGTGACAGCGATGAGATTTTTACTCAGATTTAGTGTTAGAGGAAGCTCAGGAGGAATCAGTAGGTCTGTGGAAACAAGGACAACAGAGTCTTCACAGCTAAAGAGGAGGTCATTAGAGACAGACAGGTTTGCACAGAGACAGGTCAGTCTTACCTGAGCGGAGTCAACAGCGGCTGTTAATTGGCAGCTCTTGGGGAGATGTTAGTTGAAGCCATTCGAAGAAAATAACCATTTTTAAATTACTAATTAGTTTCTAAACACTCCGCAGCCAAATTCACTCTGTTCACAGTTTCTACATGATTTGAGTAAAATGTTATCAAAAAAGGAAACTACTTTTTGAGGTAAATGCCAAAGCTATTAACACCGACAACTCATTTGGATTAAGGTCAATGTACTTTTCGGTCTTAGGACTCGAAACAGATCTCATATAATACAAAATGAGGCTATTTGATGTACATTTTAAAATCAAATATCATTACTCAATACCAGGTGATTTTTTTTCTTTCATTGTCAAGAAGTATTAGTAAATTAGGAATGGGCCATCTTTCCTGCATGTCATCCCCCAGTCTCTATTCCCATTTTCCAAATAAATTCACTGTCCTGTCCTTTATAAACAAGGCAAGAAAAAAACCCCCCAAAAAAACCAAAATAGGAATAAATAATCAAATTTACAGTGTGCCTCTTTGCCCACAGCCTAATTAAAACCAGTGTAGGACTTCTGCTCAAAAGTAACACAAAGCAATGAATTTGGCTCTCCAGGTCCATTGACAACAACATCCAGTGGCAAAATATATATTTTAATTATTATATCAAAAATTTCCAACACTAATATATTCTGTCAAGAGCAAAGAATTTCCATTTTACTAAAACTGAACCATTCCTTTCATGGTTACACTCCATTTTCTATTTGTGTTTAAAACAGATGTGAAGCAGGAAGATGAGCATTTTATTCTCCAATAAATTATATTTTTGATTTATAAATGTAGTGATTTTTTTTTGTCTGCCCTTACTAATAGTCAACGTTTCAGGCAATTACCTGCCAATATAGTGCATTCCTAGCATACAGTGTATCTCTCTCTCTCAGATGTTTTTTTTTTTTAAAAAATAACTTCTCATTATTCATTGTCTAACTATCAGTGCTCAGAGCACAAACCTCTGCTTAGGCATTTCTGAAATTCTTAGCCAAGTTATTCCAAAAATGTGAAAATCTGCTTTATTGCACAACATCAACAAATCCTTAAAATATTCCTTGATCCGCATCCACAGTCTGATCACCACTGAAATCTAATCCGTTCTCCCTTGTGTCATAACCAACATTAATGAGAATTTCATCAAAATCTGTTGAGGAATTTTAACATATATTGCTCACAGAAAGACCGACAAATAAATTGAAAAACAGAAAAAGGACAATCGCTAGCAAAACACAACCTCCTTGGCAGAGGTAATAATCTTTTGTGAACCACAAATACAACAACTAAAAGATACACTGACAAATTAGATATTTAATTCTGATAAAGTCCAAATATTACATGTATTGAATTCTCTTAATTTTAAGATGTTTGCTTGGTATTTTAGCAGCAGTACACGGTAATGAGGACTGAAAATGAAGTCAATTAAGTTACTTGAGTTGTTTTTATGCTCTGAGTGTTAGCCAGTCAAAACTGAAATATCGTTTGGTGTTGAAGATCACAATTATGGATAATACACTTTTATGATTTACATAAAACAAAGTGTCCAGCCAGCTTAAGTAAAAAAAGATGGCATGTCTATGCAGTCAATGTTAACATTTAAGCACCGAGCTGGAAAGTTGAGGCAAACGGTCAAGTTTGTGACCTTTAAAGCTTTAATTTTGTTATCTAGCCAATGCTACCCCACAAGGCATAGAAAAGCTTAGATGCAAAAAAAGAGAAAGAGGAGAAACAAGAAAACTAGAGGTCATCCTTTAAATCTAAAAGTTTTCAGTGTCTGATGATGCTCAAACCAAGAGGAGCAGACATTTCCATAGGGCAATGCACTAATTTAATCAAAAAGTAATATCAGATTATCTGTCATCTAATTTGGTTCCAATGAGGGAAAACTGATCTACAGTTAATTAAAACAATGGAAACTGAAGCCCAAATCTTTGTCATACTGTCAGTTAAGCCTGCCACTGTTTGACCTTCAGAAAATAAAAATAATACAACCCAAAGACACTTTCTTTACATTCACATTAATTCATTTTATTCAGTGTCTCTCTTTTGGATCCTTAATTCATAAAAATATAAGCACACACTCCATAATGGTCCTGCTTTGACACATGGACATCTGCCCTATCATGTCAAGCTTTATGATATAATCAAAGTAAAACTTAAATCTGCCACCATTTTAACCCCACCAAGCACAATGAATACATGTTTCACACAGCAACACAAGTAAAACTCTACGGCCAAGGCTAAAACTCTACAGGACACAGCACTGTAGTGTCTGACTAATGTGGAGCATTACTGAAGAATTGCATAGATTAGCCACAAAGATGCAAATGACTTAACTGAACATTAGAAAACGATGCAAGGGTTTGTTAAACCTTGTCAGTTCTTATTCTGCTGTAGATTTTCAGACTGACTTTTACCATACTGAGAAGCATGGTAAATCAACTGCACTGTTTGCTGTTAGTGTGAATACTTTAAGTATATGATACCCTAAAAATAGACTCTAACCTGTGGACTTTTCTTTGTCAGGGTAAACTAAAGTAAAAGGAGAACTAAACTCATGCCAACCATTTTTCAGTGACCCATCCAGCAAGGGACAGATGGCGTATGTTCTGGACTGTTCTGGCACAGGTACACCTAAAAGTAGGTCACAAGTATTTGCACAATGTAACTCAACATCTGCTGCTTGACTTCATAGAGGAAGGATCAATCTGAATTATTAAGGGGGAAGCAAGCTGATGGAGAGTTGTGATAGAATATAGCATCTCCGGCTATTTTTGTGTTGCTTGATATCCCACATTACTATAAATAATGTCCCGCCCTGTTCTGCCCTGGAGAGCTACACCCTAATATTCTGACACCGACTAAAAGAGGCGGCAACAAGTGGGAGTGACAGGGAGATCAAAAAGTAGCACATGACATGCAACTAGGAAGAGGCTGCTTGCAGTGTTTCTTCAAGCGTTTAAGAGGGAACTACCCTGTTAGAAACATTCAAACACCATTTGTGATCAGTTAAAAAGCACACACTCTCCCCTCATGCCTCACACACGAACATCTGTCAGTGTTTTTGTAGGAGCAGCTGTTGGTTCACACTATAATTCAGTAACTCCAAACATTGGTTTTGATTGTTTTGATGCACAACATAAACACGAATATTCTTCCTTGTGTGGTGCAATAAAATCAGTGTGCAAATGATAACAGATTAATACTCAAGTCATGCTCTAAAGCAGGGGTTCCCAAACTTTTTCAGCTCGGGACCCAAATGAGAAGTTTCCTTCTTCCCAGGATCCAAACTTACAACCTACATAATATTATGTAAACTGTGAGATACAATCATAATTGATTCCACATATTATTTTTGGCCTGAACAAGATATTAAAGACATAGATTTTGCAAGGAAAGGTAGAGTATTGATTTAGATTTTTTTTTTTTGTTTTGGGGTTTTTAAATCACAGGTGTTTTTCATATCAATAGCCACAAGTATCAAGTATCATTTACTGGCAGGTGTTGAGGATTTTTAACAGCAAAATAAGATATTTTCAATAAAATAGAAACCTGCCGCATGGTATTTTAATTCTTTAAAAGTATATTATAAATATAAGCTTCACATGTTCTCATCATACATCATGTTGTGTACATGTTGAGTCAAAAAAGCTGAATGATGTCCAGTGAAAAAGAGTTTTGAGCCATTAAAAGTTGGACAAAACTGATTGTTTGACTCATTTGCTGCTGCACAGTGACACGGAAACAGAGAGAGGAGGGAAGAGCTGGTGGGTGTATGAGAGGGTAGATGTGCTTGTGTATCTGCTAGGGGAAGTTCTAAGGATTTAATATAAGGAAAACACAAAAGTAAATGATTAAGATAACAACAGTGAAGTGTTATAATATCTGGGCTCATGTGGAGATGCTCTGCAGCCACAGAAAATACTCTTTTCAAGACTGCTGGCAATTTGCTTGTTTATTTGCAGTTTCCGTTACTTCAGTAAAAGATAAATTCAAGTGGCATTTTTTTCATGGATGTATGACTTATATGTGGCTCAGAATTGTTTATTTCATACCAATATGTCTGAGGTTAAAGCTAGAAAGTTGCAGATATTTTGTGTTTGGTTAAAGTAATGTTTTGGGTTTTATAAAAACTTTTGACAAGGGCTCCACCAGAGGCTTTGTTTTGAAACATCCATGCACAGCACATGGGCTTATAAACAACAAATTGTAAGAAAATGAAAAAAAAAAACCCTGTTGGTCCACCCACTCACTTTGATTGGGGTGAAGGGAGCAACATTGTTAGCATTTGCCACCACAAGTCGCTGCATGCCACCTCTCCCCTAGTGGCATGTCATATGCCACTTTCTCAATCTTAGCCTGACTGACAAATAGGCAACAAGCCAATGAGGAGCAGAGCGAGGCGGGCCATATGTCTATGCCATCCCTGAAACATAGTAGAAGCTGAAAGGAAATTTAGAGGTGGGTATATTCATGGAGACAGAAAACAAAAAGAAATACTGTCTATACCTGCACACATCTCTAAGTCCACCACTGGATGTAATGGAAAAATAGTGATATTTTTAAAAAGCCAAACAAAGTGTTCAAAGGAAAGAGTAGTGACAGAGATATCAGGAAATTAACTTCATCGTCAGCTCTGTTTTGCTGCCTCTTAGGGTAAATCTGCCTTAGTTATATACAGTGACTTGCATAAGCAATTAACATAAAAAGAACTGAAGCAGAGAACTATTAAAATATACCCTGTCAGGTAAGTCATAAGCACTTTGTTCATAGACCAATGATTTCTAAAACAAAAGCACAAGCTGAACACTCGACATCAATGAGATGGACAGATGGACTTTGGACAGAGCAAAGGGTCGACATCTTTACATTCATAATTACAGCATCATACACAAATATTCTTCATCTATATAACCTTGTAAATTTTACATATTTCACAATAGTTATCAGTTCAAACGTTCATCATAGAGACTTAGCAGTTATAGTCACATTTACTCACACTGTGATAAATGAAATGCCTTCAGTATGACACGCTAAAAAAGTGCTGACAAAAGCAAAACATGAGAAAATAAACAGTGATTTTATGTACATGTAATTTATATGGATTTCTGCTCTGGCTGAACAAGTTTGGCATTGTGACCTCCATGCATGTGGCTTCCGCATTGTAAATTGGCTTGATAAGACAGAGGGAGATTTTAATGTATAAACCCCAATTCCAAAAATGTACAGACATTGTGTATGATGTGAATAAAAAAACAGAGTAGAGGGAGTTGCAAATCATTTTAAACCACAGGTCAACCACACAAAACACAAAGACATCTAATGTTTAAACTGATAAACTTCAGCATTTCTTAGAATATATTTTGAATGTGATGCCTGCAGCGTGTTTCAAAAACCGCAGGGACAGAGACGAGAAAAGACTTACAAAGTTATGGCATAGTCAGAAAACACCTGGGGCATTCAACAGGTACAGTACTATAGGCTCATTGGTATCATTCTTTCATTACCAATTGTGTGATATTCTCCATGTAAGATTGTGTGGGCAAAAGGCCCAACAGTTTATTCCTCAACATACAATTGTAAAGAATTAAAAAGTTTCACCATCTCCAATCTCCAATGCAGAGACTCTTATCCATGCTTTTATTACCTGTAGGATTGATTATTGTAATGCTCTTCTTTCTGGTCTTCCTAAAAAGAACATTTCACAGCTTCAGCTGCTTCAAAATTCAGCTGCATGCATGCTGACTAAGACCAGAAAGAGAGCCCACATCACCCCGATTTTAAAGTCTCTGCATTGGCTTCCTGTATCTTTTAGAATTGATTTTAAGGTTCTTTTATTAGTTTATAAATCCCTTAATGGTCTTGCTCCTTCATATTTATCAGATTTGCTTTTATCATATGAGCCTAGTAGAGCCCTCAGGTCTTCAGGTACTGGTCTTTTAACTGTACCCAAAGTCAGAACTAAAACATACGGTGAAGCCTCTTTTCGTTATTACGGCCCCTGTCTGTGGACCAGCCTACCTGAGGACCTGAGGGCAGCACCTACTGTTCACATTTTTAAAGGCAAACTCAAGACCTACCTTTTTACTCTAGCTTTTAGATGATTATAGTTATTATTATTTCTTATTACCTTTTTATTTATCTTTAATCCTCTTAATCTGTTTTATTTCCATATTTCAGTTCAGATTTATTATCTGGAATTTTATTCTCTGTTAACTGCTTTTCTTTTAACCATCCTACTTTAGCTGATTTTATTACACATATGTTTTTAGGTTATTTCATTTTACCATATTATTTATTTAAATTTTATTATGTTAGTTCATTTATTTATTTACCTTCCTTTCTCTGTAGTATTTTTATCTAATCTCTTATGATTTTTAATTATAATTTAAGTATAAGCTCCTGTGTTTCCTCATTTTTAAGTAAAGATAGCGTTTCCTCAGTCTTCCTCAGTCTTTTAATTCTGTTCTGTTTAGAAGTTCCTTTTATGTCGCTGTGCGTTTGATTAATTTAGTGTAGGTGTTGTATGTGAATTGCGAGAGTGGGTGGGTCTTTTATTTTCTTTGTATGCAGTTTTCTACTTTTTATGTCATTTATTGTTATTTCATTTTATTCCTTGTGTGAAGCACTTTGTACTACAAATTTTTTGTATGAAAAGTGCTATACAAATAAAGTTTGATTGATTGATTGATTGACTGATAATATCACCAAAAGATTCAGAGACTAAAGAAATCTCTGAATCTGAGGGGCACTTTAATAAAACAACATCTTTCTGTAACGGACATGACAAAGGAATACTTCAGAAACCAATGTCAGCTTACATATAACATCCCTGCATTAACAAATACTAGACAAGACTAAGGACTATCCAGATTGTCCTTGACACTAAGTTCAAAAGACAGCATCTGTAATGGTGTAGGGTGTATTGATGTCCATGGCATGGGTAACTTGCACATCTGTGAAGGCAACACTAATGACATATCCTTCACATTATTGTATATCCTTCCATTCAAACAAAAGCCTCTAAGAGAGGCGTCCCTGTTTATCCCAGAAAAACGAAGCCAAGCCACATTCTGCACAAGTTACAACTGCAAGACTTCACAGTAGAAGAGTGGGTACTAGGCTGGGTTGTACAGACCCATCTCCCACTGAAAATGTATAGTGCATTAAGAAACACAATATATGACAATGGAAACCCACAAATGACTTAAGATGTACAACAGAATAGAGTAAGATTGGGAGAGAATACCACTTTCAATATTGATGCAACTAGGATATAATCATAATCTATTAAAAGCTGTTGTTCACATATAAAGAGATAAAACAAAATGATGAAGATGCTCCTGTCTTCGGCTGTTTTGAAGCATGTTGCAGGCATCAAACACCTAATAACTAAGCCAAGCAGTTTGAATATTAAATATCTTGCCTTTGTGCTGTTATCAAATAAATGTAGGCTCAAAAGGATTTGCAACTTACTATTCCTTTTTTATTCACATTTTGCAAGTCATCCCTACCCCTCTGGAGTTGGGATATATACCTACCTGCAAAAATCCGCTCATCTGTATCACCTTAACATGAAACTAACACACAGTCAACAGAACAATATGATACTCTATGCTTGAGCTTTGGCATGACTACAGGTCCCACAGTGAGATTCTCTTTAATTTCTGCTGTGCTTGTCTCAACAAGGGGTCAAAGATATGATGGTGAGTTCATGAGCTGTCATACACACAAACTATTAATGGTCTTAAAACATGTTGCAGACAAAGTTCAACATAGAACCATCCTGCCATAAGAATGAAGTCAAATGTACCAGCCATGTTGACGCTGACATCACCCGTTAAGGATTTTAAGATACTACGACTGACAGATTTGAAGTAGATCTTTGTAGTTTAAGAGGAATAATATTCTGTTTAACACCCAGAGAGATGACAATTATACAGTCATGCTGAAGCCGAAGCTCTTAATACACATCCTAAGATAGCTTAGATACACAGCAGCTAATAATGATAATTACATAGGGAATGTTTGCACAGAAATCAAATTGACTCGGGAGAACTCACCAAATGACGTAAAGACTGTATGGTGGTTGTTATTCAAGTACCCAGAAAAAATATTTAGAAAAGAAAAAGCTGGCTCTTTGTTTAACTATGAATCACAAATAAATCCAAACAAAGCTTGTGTGTTTTTCTTTAGCACAATGACTCAATCAGTGTAGACAACTCTAATTTGCTAACTAATGGTGCGTCCACCAGACAATTTAGTTTGGTTTGGTACAGTTTGGTGCAGTATGGCTGGTTTAACCCTGATCTTCAATGCATCTCCTAAGCCCACAATACCCTTACTTGGTAGACTTCAGTGTCTAGCTCCATCCTTTGAGATAAGAAAAGTACACTTGTACGTACCTAAACAGAAGAGACTGAAAAAGAGGACTATGCAGATCAGTTATTTGAGTCTTTTCCTCTGCAGTGTGATTTAGATACATGTGTTTTATTTAGATACTATTCACCTTTATTTTAAAGTCGTAGATGCATAAACCCTCCCTGCCATCATTGCTCAGTGAGTTCTCCTATATTTCCTTTTTGCCAAAGGAAAGGACATGACATGACAGGTAAAAGAAGCATTTTTATTTTGGCCTGTGAAAAAGTTAATATCATTGCCAGTATTGATTTAGCACTGGTATCTGAAAAAAAAAAAAAAACAATACCAAGCCCCAGCTGCTACACAAATAACTGCACCGACCCAAACTAAAAGAGACTGCTTGTTGAACTGTACCATTAGCTCTGATATTTCTTTAGTCAACAGTTAAGTTAAAAGCTTCCTCAGGAACAGTGTTTTGAACCCTCCTGGAAGCCTGCAGCGATTTGACTCTTCTCTCTATAATCAGACCCCTGACACAAATGAGCCTGTGTGAAAGTTGCGTGTCTAAATGAAGATTTGATCCTGAACATACAAACCTAGCCGACAGTCACATATGCACAATAGTTCTGAAAATTTTCCTGGTTTGTCCAGGTAAGCTCCATGTGCAAGCAAAAACACTTCAATTTGTCACCCAAACTTTACTCTGACCTCACCTTGGTGAAAATATGAGTTTAGTTAGGGTAAGCTGATGTGCAAGCACAGAAAATTCACCTCGAGGTGGTTGAATTTATTTTATGCTACTGGCACAAAACCATAGCCTGTATGGCAGCAGACCAGAACAATCTCCTTCAACATAATGAGGTCGCTCTATTATGGTCTCAATTTAACAATATGTTCATTTCCACTCATTTGTTGATGTTGTAACAGCCTTAAAAAAAACAAAAATATAATTACAGCATTGTACAGCAGCCTCTGTTTCTTCCTCTGTCACTTCAATGTTTAATCTTTGAACGTCATGTGCTGCCTTATATCTGTTGGTGCCCTTCTCAGGTAATGTCTCTGGCTATGAAGTGCATATTGACTCTTTTCATGCTGTCAGACAGTGTGATGTTTTTCTTTAGACATGTTACTGGCAAGCAAGTTCATTTTTGGCTTGTTTTCACCAGGTGTAAAGAATAATACAGGTCTATCTGCATATGTGACATCATGGACATCCTGTTAACATGTTGTATTCGGTAACCTTCTGCTGCAGCAGACTGCGCAGTTTGTACTGCTTACCATTTTTAATATAACAACACTTTCACAGCACAGTGTGGATTTACTGCACCAAGTCTTTGATAAGCAATACCACATCTACATAAACATTTGTGTAAGTCGTTTTTTAAGTTTACCAGTCTGCAGAGGGAAGAGTATGCGAGTATGTCTGTTGTGTTATGACAAAATCATACCGCAGACTACTGGTCTGGCATGAATACTACACAGTTTTAAGTTGTTTGGATCTTTGTGAAAGGCTGTAGCCATTAAAAATTGGCTGTCAAAATGCATCACTTTTTGAAAACACAAAGTCAATTCTCTGAGTGTAGATCGTTTTCATGTTAACATTGCCTTACTCCTCAGGACCAACAGTATTATTTAAAAAGGTAAACACTGACACATGGCTAAATCTAAGCTTTGAACCATTATTATTGCTCCCTCTGTTCAGGCGCCAAACGACATAAGAAATGTTTTTCAGTCAACTGTGCTGCCTACTAGCCTGTGATGGGGGTCCATGTCAGCTTCCAATTTTTCTTTGTTTGGCCTTAAGCTACTGATGTGGTGTTCTTCATGACATAGTTTATACAAGGGCCTCTATGGACAAACAACTCTGAAAAATTTCAGGGGCAATCTCCTCTGAAATTTTCTGAAAATTTCCAGTTGTGCATATGTGGAAACTGCTTCAGTGAGTACAAGTCAGCTGTGATCAAGCAACTTAATGTGTACAATGACAACTTGTCCTCGTGGCAGTGCACTCGATGAGGGATAATAATGCAAGGAAAGCATGAGGAGTACCATGATGTAGCCGCACAGAAGCAGACGATATGCTCAAGCATTAATGAAAAGATTATTTCACCAGCGTGGGAATGCACACAGCCAGCAGAGATATATGAAACCAGCCTATCAGGTGGCTAGAGATGGAGCTGAGGCCAAGGAGGCACATTAACAGAGAGGTTCCTCTGAACCGATAAATGCTAACTCCTCTTGTTTCACTTCATTAAGGTGCTACATTTAGTGCCTCTGCTTCCCCATCTCTATCTCCCGCCCTCTCCACATCCCTTAGTTGGGATCTGCCCCTTTGACCTCTCCCACCCCCTCTAAAGGTCGATGAGCTGATCCACCAGCAGAAGGGAGCGGGCCAAGTTGGGGATGCTGGACTCTGAGCTGCCACTGTTGCTGCGCGAGTGACCACCTGAAACGTGCCAGAAAAGAGAGAGAGAGAGATAGAAATGGACATGGAAAAGCCCCGAGGGGAGAAGGTGAAAAACAAGCCAAAGAATAAGTAATGTTAACAGAGGAATGTATGGAGAAATTAAGAGGGAGGAGTTGATGAGGATGAGATGATGGCAGAGCAAAGAAGTGCATGGATGACGAGGGCAGAGAGAGAAACAGAGGCAGAGTGTGAGCTGGGATTATTTTCAAACAGATGCTTCATTACAGCCGGAGAGTCTGGGGGATGCCTTTCTAACATGAGGAGACTTTAAAGAGTAACTAAACCCAGAGACCATGTTTTCAGCTGAAAACCTTCTATATGATGATGAAGAGATGTTGATCATATGGGGACAAATTATGACATTCAGGTATAAGATACTTAAATTCTACATATTAGAAATATCCAGATTGGCTGCCCAGATTGAAATTTGGCACTGCTAGATATTTCCTTGGACCAACCTATAGGCGCTGTATGCAGTGCTAGCTTTGTCTCTACAGAGCAGCAATAACCCTCTTTTCCGTAACCATAAACTTTAGCAGCCGATAGCCAAATTACACAGGTAATAGCAGACAACATCAATTAGAGACACTGATTCGACACTCTAAAGCCCTTTTCATGGCATACTGAGGCTCCATCATCGATACACCTTGAGACCTTCACGATAGCTCCACAGGGATGTGATATCAGTGCCAAACCACAGTGCATTATGACTATGAATGTGCAGGTGAGAGCATGACACAGCACGTGCACTTTCAGAACTTCTGTTCCCTCCTGAGTCCGCGTGCCTCCTTCTCACCAACATTATACTTCCAATACTACCTCTCAGGACAGAGAAAAAGTGGGGTCAACATGTCCCCCCCCACGGTCTCTGTGATGCTCACAGTGGAGGTGAAGCATCACAGGGGCATGCATGCAGCATAAATGAGTGCTTCTGCAAGCTGCCAGCATTTCCACCAACTAAATGCTTAATAAAGCCACAATTTTGACCACCTCTGCCCCTGTCTGCAATGATAAACTCTTTGACTTCTTTGTAATCATTTCTGCTGACTGCCTCTGATTACAGAGTGACATCCTTGATTGTTTGATTTGCAAGGCATGCAGAGCAAACTGGATGAATTGATAAGGGAATATTGAGCATAAAGACTAATAATATCAATTTCTTGAGGGAATCGTTAGCAATTTTCAACTGGAATTGGTTTGTGATTCCACCCCTAGCTGCGAGTGCTTGAAGAGTGGAGCTGCAAGCATATGAGGGTAATTAGATACATTTGGTGTAAAGTATTGATTTGAGCAAACTTAGAGCACTAACTGTTGCTCTGATACTTGATGAAGTGGGAAAATGTTGCAAAAAGTGGAGGTTTTTGGTACATCAATTAAAAAAACAAACAAAATGGAAGGAGAAGTCATGAAGGAGACTAGTGACTAGAGACTAGAGACTAGTGACCAGTGGGTTCAGAGCTCTGTGACTGTAAATACAGAAAAAATATTTCTGTCTCTGTTCTTCATTATGCTACTCTCTGGCTATGAAACGTTTAGTGATCTATGCAGTAAGTTCTGAGGTAAAGGTCGCCTCTTACTCGATTTGATTGGTAGCAGGAGAGAAGACAAACACATATTGGAAAACAATGTCTTTGCTGGTAATGCTTTTATAGCAGGGGTGTCCACACTATGGCCCAGGGGCCAAATGCAGCCAATAGTCTATTTTGAATTGGCCCTGAAACAATTGAATTAATAAAGGCATTTAGCTTACAGCAGCAAATACTATACTGTATTTGCTTTATCACAAGGTCCTATTTACAAAGTATGTTGCAATATTCATCTTCAAGCACCAACAGTCCCCCTAATTTTGGCACATTCTTGCAGTTTACTCTTGTTTTGTGTCTGACTGTGAAATCAAGCCGTCAATGTCTCCCATCTCTCAGAATGTCATCCTCGCCCCGACTTTGGGTGAACCCAGTGATAGCCCAGTCCTCCCAGAGCCCTTTGACAGGTGGCAACTCACCCCTAAGCCCTAAAATGTGAACTTAAATATACTAAAAGTCAGGTGCAGCAGGTGGCCCAGTCGTCCATGTTTTTATTCTTTGTGGCCCTCGCTCTAAAAGCTTGGACACCCCTGTTTTATAGCAATGCATCCCTGTGTGATCAGGCCTTCAGGAGCAGCCAGACATGGAAGCTTGCCAGTAACAGCTCGCTCCACCAAACCGAGACATTGCTGCGAGGGGAAGGATATGAAGGAACGAGCGAGTCTGTCTTTTCTCTCCTCCTTTCCAGCCATTTCCATGATGTTTCAGGGGTATTATTTGAAATCCCAGGTTAGATGCTCCTCAGCTGAAACTCTGGGACTTAGTTTCTCTTTAAAGATAAACTACAAAGAGCCAAATGGTTGCAAAGCACATCATCTCTAAATGACTAACATGAAAGCTTGATGGGATAATAAGCCTTGATGTGACATGCCCACCCATACAAGACTGCTTGCATCAGCAGGAACCAGCTACGAGGCTAAGTCATTCATCTCTGTGGCTAACAATGGTCAGGACTGTGGTGGGTGCAGGGTGCTCATCTCGCCATTCTGTTAACCTTACCTTGATTTGAGTTTTTGGAGATGAGCACAGGTATAGGGTCAAACTCGTCATCATTAACCTTCTCCCCACACGACATGAGGAGAGCACAGTCTGCGGTGAAAGGAAGAGTAGGTGGAGGAATGATGGAAGGGGAAAAATAAGTTAACTTGGCAACAGAAAAGAGCAAAATAGAAAGAGGAATGCAAGTAGATTAAAACAGATGGAGCCCGGGGCATTTGTAGTTTTAAAAGCCATGCATTTTAGGTGGCTTTGGCTCTTCTATGAATGAGTCAAGGGTTTGTGAGGCTTCTGCTGAATGTTTCTACATCTACTTCTACTTCATGTGCAACAGTTTTCTTTGTTTTTCAAAGGAATCTGTCCGCTGTGGTGTTTTTACTGGATGAAATAAAGCTCGCTGAAGGAAGCTCCTTCTTAGGTCTTACCAGTTGCTGTCATAGCAGGCTGCAGCTCCTCCAGACGAGACCCAGAGCTGGAGCCAGGAGGAGCAGAGGGGCAGGCGGAAGCGAGAGCAGAAACAGACTGGTTTCCATGAGAGGAAGAATGAGATAACAGATCGACTCCCAGCAGAGAATCATCCCCAGTGAGAGAGTCTGAGACAGGTTGAAGCAAAGCCAGGGGGACAAGAGGTCAAATTGAAATAAAGATGTTAGTTTAAAGGGCAAGGTAAAATGCATTTTGTTAGTCAAGACAGTTGAATGTTTAAGGTCTGAAACTGTTAAATAATCAGCATTGTAAAAAAGTTTTGCAAAGATCCAACAATCATAAGAGAATGTGCATCAAAATCAGAGGCAGAAAAATGACTTTTACACTATAACCACTTTGTGAGAAGTGCTCAGTCACAATCACAGATTTGATATTAACAACAACAGAAAAAATACTCTGTGAATTAAAGATAAATGAATAAAGATAAAGGATTGTTCATTCAAGAGTGTATCAATCACTGCATCGATCTGAAATCTCAACCAGCATCCCACAAAAAAGATTAGTTTTATTTGAATTTTCTCTGGATATTGATTAGGATCATCCATGCAAGGCTTGCTCAGAGTATAAAGTAAGAGCAAGCCAAAGCCAGCTAAGTGTAAATAAGGAGTGTCTTAGGCCAACTTTAAGTTTAAATTGCACAAGTACTCATAGGGTACTTTTTATCAGATGCTAATTAAATCTAAAGCAAAAATCATAACTGTGAGACACAAGCCTAAAACAACAGCATGGTATACCACCATGGCCTTGTTAAATGCAGTAAGAATTAACAAAACATTTCCTATTCCACAATCCAGGATGCTAACCTGGCATGCTGGCAGGGGTGAGCTCTGGCTGGCCTGAATGTCTCTGAGCCTGAGGGGCTTCCAGCCCAGGAATCAGTGAATCCACTAAATAGAAACAGGAGACAGAAAGCAGGAAAATCAGTGACAAAAGACATTATTTGAACCCTTTAAGAAGATTAGCTTAGAATGGATCATACTGATAAAGGGCTTCCTTGTTCCTTATTTCTCTAAGTCTTTTCCTTTATCATGACCATGACAGGGAATGAGATGGAAAGCCGCATGCAGAGAAGATAAGGTATTTTACGGGAAGGCAGGGGACAAAAACAGAACTGGTACCATTGGTCAAGCTCTGTGTCGAACTACTGAATGGGCTAACTTGGGTCAAAAGGTCAGGGAGCCTTAGTATCTCTATTAGCTTCTCTGTGAGTGACTCAAAGAAAAAAGATGGACAGCAGGAACAGACTAACGACAAGAGGGAGGAATTGGCATAAAAATTATGCAGAAAAACCCAAGAGTATTGTGAAAACGTTTGTAATATTGTGGACAAAACATTCAGTGCTTGGATATATTTAGAGAGGAAATATGTTCAAGAGGTGGGAAAGAAAACAAACCCACGGTATGATGATTTCTGAACAAGACGATTTCAAAGCAATCTACAGCCAAATCATTCAGAACCAGGCTGTTTGAATGACAAACCAGTTTATTTAGCTAGATGTTAACTTATTAGCTCTGCCAACAACATCCACACCATCCAAAACAAATCAGAGCAACAACATTCAAAGGACAGAACTTTTTAAGACCTTGACAGACACAATTATTGTGCCAATCAGCAGTTACCACAAGGAACATAATACAGATAATAATTATGTGATAAGTGTGACATACAAACTCCAAAATTGTACATTCAATTAGAAAGAACAAACCACAGCAATCAGTGAGGTCATCAACAAAACATGCCCACACTTTCCATTTACTCTGAGACCACTGCAGACAAATTTAAGACGGGATGTGTTTTTAAATTCAGGTCCTTCATGTAAAATCTTTTTCAGACTGCAGAAAACACTTGACTAGTGCTGCTTGGTTACTAAACAGGACTTTGTATCTGCTGCTATGTTGAAAAAGTTATCTCCCTGCTGTCAAAGCCATGTCTTTCTTAAATAAAGGCCATAAAGGATACATACATCCTTAAGTTATTGGATTTATAAGTCAAAGGTTATAAACAGGAAAAGTCTTGAAAACTTCAAAGTAAAAGCATTGAGCACAAAGTAGGTGAGGTCCTCCACGGAAATGGCAAACTGAGTTTTACTTTAAAAAAGCATAAAGAGTAAGTGTAACTATACAGTATTAATGCTGTCTGTGAAATATTCTACCAAAATGGACATACAGATTTACTGAAAAAAGGTAAATATGGCTCATGCCGGCAGTCTGAAAGCTCTGAAAAATACCATCCTCACTGAAATGAAAATAAACAAACACCACTGGCAACATGCCGCCAAAATATATACAGTTTAAAAAGTTGTTGAAGAGGACAAAGAGTTAAACAAAGAAAGGTCTTTTCTTCCAAAACAGCTACAAAAACAGCTTGTAGTTATTGTGTCTATGACCCTAATTGTACTCAGATCTCTAATAAAATCCCAACAGCAAGTTACATAAAAAAGAATAAAGTTACATAAAATCATCTCCTACAATACAGGTTGGGCTTCTTAAGATATGAAGTATTTGAACCTCATTTTTTAAACCAGGCTGCAAATAAAATGTGAATGAATCCATTAAATCACACAAGCCTGCTATTTCTACTGTAGAAAATTGACAAGGACTATGTATAAGATTTTTAAGTTTCTGCAGCCAGCCTCGAGCAGAAACTAGGAGCAGAACTTTCTTGACCTTACACACTGGTTTAATTTTCCACAGCAGGGGTTGAAACTTGCTTTCTATCATCCTAGTAATGCTTTTTTAGTGCTTGGGTTGAATACAAAAATACTGTATTGATTAAGCCAAAATACAGACCATGCATGAAATCACTGCCTTTTCTCTGCAGCTCATACTTACAGGAAACTGCTGTGGGGTTAAATGGGAGGGTACGTGGAGGGGTCTTAGACAAGGAATGTGATGACTCAGAAAATGGCACAGCAGATGTGACCTTTTGCCCCCTTCACTATGGAAAAGAGGCCAAAACTGATGAAAACTTTCTTCTTTTCAAATCATACAATGTTGGAGAGATCATACTCCAAATGAAGTCAAAAGGGTAAATGTGCCACTTTGCAGTGCTTTACAGTGTTGCTTACTTTTGACATTGTTTTATTGAAACCATCCTAAATGCTGCTCAGCTGGAGCTCCGGGCTCCATCAGTAAAAGTCAGACCATATTTGCTTGTGTGCGTCCTATTTAAGTGAGCACAGTGCGTCAAATAGACAGCTTAAGCTGGTAGGAGAAGATTAACCACACCCTGGTTATGTAATAGCCTCGACATTTTCATCCTCTCAGTTCAGGCCTTAAGCAGTAACTACACAAAAGAGGTAGCAGCGCTAAGCAGCATGCTCTTTCAAACTGGCTAAAGGCTAAACGGGAGCACACAAAGGTTGTGTCATTATTTTGATAGGACAGCTCACTGAGCGTTAGCAGTCCCAGAGAGCAGCCTCGTCCAGCAGGAAGGCAATCCAATTAACAAAGGAGAATTTGTCCTTCACGTTACCAGGCAACAGCAAAAGCACAGGTCTGCAAATGAGATGCAATCTAGCTGTAGCTATGCTTGCCATTCATGGCAGTTGACAAGGAGCCACTGTGAGGCTGCGTGCAGTGTCAACAAGATAAGACCATGTACAAATCCAAACTACATAACCAGTACTCAGACGCTAACCTCTGGAAAGTGTGATATCCAAGAAACTGAACAAATATTAAAAAAACTTGACCCCTAAGCTCTGGGATTTGTGTAAGGGCCTAAAGCCTGAGAGAATCAAACACAGGGCTCAAGTGCCGTCATGTTGCTATACGACAGTTAGCTGTGGTGTCAGAAAGGGGGATGCTATTTGAACAATACTGCCCCAGCACCTATGATACAGGTATGTTGTTTAAATTCAACACTGCAGAGTGAATTAAGAAGAAAGAGAGCAAGCAGAGAAGTGGGTGTAAGCAACTTCTGCAAAATCTCTCAACATTTTCTCAGAAAGAAGTACCTTTAAAAACGAAAAAAAGAAATCTAGCTAATCAATGACATTTCCAGAAACAAGAATTTCATGTGACTTGAATAAATGATAAACTTGGTGTCTTAAGTATCACCAAAAGAAAAATTTGGAGCAGTGTTAGAAGAACTGCGAATATTTTACCTGGAAAAGCATTGAGTCCTGGAATGAGGTTTTCACTGGAGCCCACTACCTTCTCTCCTGGTGCAGCAGCTGTTCACAAAAAAACAAACAAAAATCGGAAAAGTGGCGATTATTATAACATCACAAACCCGAAGTAAAGTCGCTTATAAAATTAGCTACTCTATTATCTTGATTTGCTCTGGTCACTCTCCTTTGACCTCTTGCAACAATGTATTTTAAACCAACAGAACCGCCACTCACTGGATATTTTCTCTTTTTGGACCATTCGCTGTAAACCCTGGAGATGGTTGTGTGTGAAAAGAAGATCAGCAGTTTTTGAATACTAAGACCAGCCTGTCTGTCATCAACAACCACGTTCAAAGTCACTTAAATCACCTTTCTTCCCCATCCTGATGCTCAAATTGTACTTTAGTACGTCTTCCTCCTGACCATGTCTACATAGCCAAGTGCACTAAGTCGCTGCTATGAGTTGCCTATTAGCAAGCAGTTGAATGGGTGTACCTAATCTGATAAAGTGGAAAAGGCAGGTTTACACAGGTTCTCTGTCAACAACATCAAACACATGGCGCTACTAATATTTACTGCCTAAAAATGTTTCAAACATGTTGTTGGTGCTTCAACCATTGCTTGGGATCACATAGCCACAGATGTGTCGTGTTAAGCTACAGTCCTGTTGTGTTCATTTAAGCCAGACTTTATTCTGCCTTTGTCCCCTGCTTGCCATGATTTGACTTACTAGACTTTCTTAGTTGTTGATCATGTTTTGTGCCCGTTTAACCTTTCATTAACAGAAACCGCTTTTCCAACTGAACTTCTGTCTCCTGTCCCCCATAGACACTTAAATTTCTGGTTCATGTTAACTGCCTCTTGGACACTGTTTCAACATTTGGCAGGGCATAGTGTAAGGCACTGACAGGAGAATTGATGACCACGTTGGCAAATATGCTGATAACCCTAAGTTGTGGGAATAGGTTCTCAACTATAACCGGTTCTCCATTCCCATCCCATCCCCATCCCATCCGTGGCTACCTCTGATATTTGTTAATATGTGTACATAAGCCAACATAATATACAGTGCAATACACAGACGACTATGGCCTACTGTCACACAGTTCTGTCATGTTTATATTCATATTGTAAAATTCCTTGGCTTGTTCATAGTATCATTTTACTTTTTCATGTATTTCCTTCACAAGGAAGTGGAAGTATAGCTTAAAGATTCTGCATGTTGCAACCTGTTTTCTTATTTTTACTTAATTTTTAAATTTCTAATAATTTTTATGCTCTTATCTATTTTTAATGTCTCTTATCTATTTTATTGCTTTTGATATCCCTACTGCTATACTGTGTATAGAGCAACTGAAACAACAGACTCTCCCCTTGGGGATTAATACAGTATATCTGACTCTGATTCAAACCCCTGATATGAATTTACAAAACCATACTCACTTTCTGCTAGTTTTGCAAAGTCCTTGTTTAGAAGTTCCTCAGCTGTTAACTTGGAGAAGTTATCATCACCAAAGGGGTTCCAGCTGGGTGCAGAGATGGGTGCAGCGAGGGCTGATTGGGCGTCGCTGTCACCTGGATGATACACACTCTGTTGGGATGAGCAGGGGGAGCCAGATGGAGTAGTGCTGGCTGATCTGCAGCACACAGAAGTAAACATAAACAAGAGTAGGAGAACATAGTGAAATTTGAACTTTAATCAGTGGACGCTGGCCCACTGATGTATGCAAGTAAGGGTGAGGAGAGTTATTTAAAGGCTGAATGGAGTGATTCTTCAGCTGGATTCTCTGGGGTGTAAAAGGGTCACTTATCCTCCTTTGGGGCTCCCCATATGAATGGACTGTCTATGGCCCTCTAAGCACACTCAGTGCTATGAAAGAACAGTTCATCTGTAGATCACAGAGGGAAGTTAACTCGGCTCACTTGGACTTGTTGAGGCTGGCCTCAGCTGCTGCTGCCTGGAGGAGCTGGGTAGACTTGCTGACTGGGACTCCGAACACGGCACTGTGAGTGACATCGCTCAAGATGCGTCTGTGGCCGCTCTTAGGGGCTGTCTTTGGCGAAGAGGGAGGTGTGAGGGAGCCAGCTTTGTGCGGCCCTCTGCCAGCCATCTAAGAGGAAAATAGAGTGTAAAAAATGCCACAAAATGTTAATGCTTTTACTACAGAAACACACAAACAACAAATCAGAGTCCTAAACATAGACCAAGAGGAAGAAGATTCATGGAAAACCCATTGCTGTGAAGGAAAATGGATTTTAATTTCCTGTAAAAGCCACAAAAAACACCCGAAAGTGACAGAAAGGAAAAACAGTATTCACAGTTAGCAGGTGGAGCTCTTGCACCATAAAATCCAGAATATAGGTTGTACTGGTATATAAGCTGCATTCTGTTTAGGTATGGGAAATGTTGAAACAGTCATCCTGCATGATGATTTCCACTGCACAGAGTCTTTGTGCAACTTACTCTGTAAAGTGATCTTGAGTGTTCAGAAAGGCGCTATTAAATAAAATGTATTATCATTATTATTATTATTAACTGTGCTGCTCTTTTAGTATTATCTGCACTCGCCATGCAGGGTTGGAAATGAGCAGCCACCAATTTGCAAATGATGGCGTTTTTGCTCCCAGCTTCAGTGATGGATAAAAGAAGTTGAGTGACATTGTGAATTGTTACAGATACAACTAAAACAGAAACCCCGGTTCCACTTTGCAATGTTGCCACACATTGACTGAACACAGGGCTCTGTCCCCTCCTTGTGTCATAGCAGACGTTGGTATTTACAATGACAGGCTCGGAGCTGACTCACTTATTAAGTTCAAGAAAGGGCAGTCCTGATTTCAAGGTAATTCATAAAAGGGGGCTATAACTGTAACTCATAGTCAAAGTAGCAGCAGTAAATACAGTCCTTAAGGGTGTCACTGTTGCTCCTCCAAAGTTAAGTTAATGTCTATGCTTCCATCTGTTTTGCTGTAATGTACTTTTTTACTTTTCTTTCTTTCCCTAACAAAAAGATTTGGAAAAAAAGACACAAAATAAAAGCACAGATGGTTACAATGAGCAAACTTTCAATCAAAGCAGGTCGAATGCAGTGGGTGACTGTAATCATGACTGTGCATGCTGTACTCTTTATTCAGATAAACTGTTTGGCATCTGTGTGCAACTTTTAACATACCACTTAACTTACAGCAGAGTTTTGATTAGAAAAAAAAAATGTTAAAGTGCAGCTTATATATCATTTTTTTACAACATATGTACCCCATGAACAAAGAGATTACTGAAAAACAGTAACGAAAGGCATGACTAAGAAAGAAAAAACTATTGCGAAAGCACAGAGAAGCAGCTCAGAGTGTGACTAAGAATGATTGGGTTATCAGATGACTTCCCCAGAGTCTAACATGGCTTTCTATGAGGGAAGACAATAGGAAGCATTCCTGCCTCCCCTTTGCAATAGAGGACAAAAAGAAAAAGTCTGGCTGTGATTGGTTAAAGACAAGCTGGTAATCAACTTTCTGGCCCAAAAGAGCAGCAGACGGCAGCGGTATGAGGGGGTTACCACAGCCTCCAGGTCGACTGCTGCAGACTCTGGGATGGGGATCAGATGACTTGCTGTGGTGTCATGGATGGGGGACACATGCTGCTGGTGTTTCACAGGCATTGTTACAACTGCAGGAACAGGCATGGTTTTGGGCTGCAGCTTGGTGGATGCCTGAGATGGTGTTTGATGTTGCTGGTGGTGGTGGAGGTTCTGTGAAAGTTGATGCTACATAAAACAAATACCACACAGCCCAGCATGAGGAAGGCCCACTTTATCATGGATAGGCAAGTACAGCTCCCTTTGATAGCATACCTCTCAAAGATATTTACCAATTTTTTATGTTTTATTTGATTGTTTTGAGAAAATAAACAGAAAAGAAACATAAAATATCCTCCACTTTTCTAACAGAACAGGATAATTCAAGGAAAGATGGTGATGCATAAGGACATCTGTTTGCCATGGTGTAAACATCAATTAATAAGTAGACCATAAGAATTTTATTATCAAAGCTAGACAACCAGACTGTGATACATTAAACATAAAACACTACATTGAAATGAAGGAAATAGAGGTGTAATTTTCATCCAAATTCATCATTAAATATCATAATGTCAGACTCAAACGTAAATAGGGTTAAATGTTGAAAGAGCCTATTAAATACAGTATGTAAAGTCAATTGTAGCTATATTAAGGCAATGAACATAGTCTCTAACAGACGTCAAAATATTTTATCAAATCAAAATATTTTTAACAAGTATGGAGGTACCTCAAAAGCACAAACTTCTGCCACCAACCCCTGGCAAGGCCTTTCAGCCTTTCTGCCTTTCTCAGCTGTTATTCTGAAAAAAGTGGAAAACTGCCCTTTGGCACAACATTAACAAATCTTGTCCAATATTCCTGGATCTGCATCCAGATTCATATCACCACCAAGTGTAATAGCTTCTTCCTAATGCCATAACCAACATTTTCTGAAAATGTAATCAAAATCTGTCTGGAAGTTTTCAGTAATCTTGCTCACAGACAAACAAACCAACAAATGCCAGCAAAAACTTATACCCCTTGGCAGAGGTAAATAACAGCCAGTTGTTGATGAAATTGACTCACATTAGGTAAGGAGAGGGCTGCATGTGACCCCTTGGCTGCCAGTTGCCCATCTCTTATTCAGAATATAAGCATAAAAGCACAAATTCAACTTTCAAATATTCGTAATGTTTAAACTACACTGGTCATGGTCAGACAAACGTTCAGGCCCAGAGCACTTGTTTGTTTAAGATAACAGACATGCAGACATTTGTTTGGGCTCACTTGGTCTTTCAGTTTCCCTGATGAGTGACTATTGAACCCAAGTGTCACCACTCTCTTACCTGCTGGTTAGACTGTGGGCTTAAGAAGGCTTGTTGCTGCTTCATGAGGAGTTGCTGGTGCTGCTGTGTGGTCTGTGGCTGCATGTTGGCTATCTGAGCTTGCTGTGGTGCAGCGGGATTCTGCTGAGGAGGTTGGACAGCAGCTGCAGCTGGAGGTGGGACACCAACACCTGCAGGGAAGAAAATTCAGAAGTTACATCAGTTACATATGAGATGGAGATTTCCTTCAAAATGCAACTACAACTCCTAATTTAACAAAGGTTGTCAAAATATTAAATACTTAAACACTTTCCATAAGACATTTTTGAAAAAGATACATTCCCCCTCATTTAAATGTAATTTGGAATCAAATACACTAAGAATACGGTGAGAATAAGCTGAGATGAGAATTTTCATAGAGAGAATAAGTCAGTGAAATTGTGCAACAACCTACTGCACACCGTTCAATTGAAAAAAGTAATCAAAATATTCATATACATTTTTGGTCATTAAAAACAAGATACTACTCAGTATTTGGGTCCGATATTGTGAAGGCCCAGGTAACAAATTTGCTTGATTTTCACAAACAGTGTATCAAAGGCTATGGTAGTTTCACATCTTGGTGATTTTAACACCTGCAGCACTTGCTTTGTGCTGATTCAGCTGAAAAAAAACCCCTGCAAATTTGCACATTTCCTTTGTACTTTCCTTTCCTTTGTACTTTGAAGCAGACCAGATCACACAAAAAGATGTCACAGCCAGTCACACTCTGCATAATCAGAAGGACACTAGCAGGCTAAGTTATCAACAAAACAATTAGCTGATTAATGACGGAGGTCAAGTGCTTTATGAACCATCATACAGATGAACATATCAATTAATGTTGAACACACCTTACGATACAAATTTAAACAAACTTCACTCAGTAGAGGGGCTTTTAACACTTGCCGGTGATTGCATGGTAACTTATTACCCTGTAACACGTGTACAGGTGTCCACAGAGGAACTGCAAGTGTGCAGAAAGTAGAGAGCAGCTTTAAAAAGAACTAGAAAAGCACTCAGAGAGCGCAGACCTCCGCCAAGCAGCTTCAGTGCACTTTGGCGAAAATGGTCCTATCTGGCAATGTTAAAGAATCCTTTAAAAAATTCCTGGATCCAGACGTTGATCCGGATCACCCCCAAAATTTAATCAGTTCTTCCATATCCTATTTCCGACAATTCCTGAAAATTTCATCCAAATCCATTCAGAACTTTTCAAGTTATTTTGAACACAAACAAACAAACAGACAAACAGACAGACAGATAAACGCCAGCGAAAACATAACCTCCTTGGCAGAGGTAAAAAGATACCCCTACTTGAACAAGCTGGACTAAATCCTGGGAATCTAAACAAGTTTTTGTATCAGTGATGCTGCCAAGTCCTGCGATGACTCACTGCGGAGATGGTGAGAAAATGTTGACATTTTCATGGTATGTTGTGCTTGTACACAGAAAGTGACTCGAGGGGATCCAAATCATTGTAATTGAGTAGTCTGTTATCAGTCAGCATTGCCTGGTAGCCTTATTACAATTATTATTATTATTACTACTACTGCCTTTATTACTACTACAGCAGTGTGACAAGTCAAATCATCATCTGTCCATGCTGGCTCATGGACTAATTTTGTCCTCACTGCAAACAAAACACTCCAGTCAGGGTTCCCACTCTTTCCTAGAAATCATTTTCCAGGACTTTTCCAGGACATTTTCAACCCCCTCATGCCCGAGAGTTATTTCTAACTCTCGGGCATGAACATTGTCTGCTAGCTATCTTTTTGGTCTGGCTTTTATGTAGTGTTTTACGATTTTAAATTTATGGTCTATACATTTTTTTTTTTTATCTTTCTTTACTCTGCTTTTTTATAAATGTATTTTGTTGATTTACTGTTTAAGTAGCCTAAATTTTATTTTGACATTTTTTTATTATTTCTTTTTGTCACCATTGTTTGGAGTTTTTATATTTTGTTCTTTAACTTGCATTATTTTATCTACTCAATTTTTATGGCTAAGTGTACATTAGTTACCAAATGCATTTTTCTTCATTTCCTATGTCTGATTTTTGTTCACTAACAAGTTGGATAAAGAATTTTCCAGGACAATTTAAGCTTTTCCAGGTCATTTTACATTTTTTCCTCATTTCCTCCATATGTGCTGGCTTTACAGAGAAAGTCTCCGGCAGTTTAAAATAAAAAGCTACCTTTGATTTTAGTTCCACAAGGATGACTGCCAACATAAGAGAGGCCCCTTTTTGACATCTACAAAAAATCTTGATCAAGACAAAGTGATGTGTCAAATAGCTCCTTTTACCTATAGCCTGAGGTGCTCCGGCAGCCATGTTAGGTCTTTTTCGTGGGGTGAGAGCTGGTTGGATGGGGAGAATGCCTGATATGGGTTGAGGCTGAGCTTGGCCAGCCTTGGGTCGTTGCCGAGGTGCGATTGAGGTTTCCAGAGTTGGAACAGGATCTGTAAGCCTGTGGGAAGGAGAAGGGCGAATGTACTCATTAATGAAGAAATATCCTACTGTGAAAAAACTTGCTATCAGCTTTGTTCGACTTCACTCACCTGGCTTTGGTTTGACTCTTTTTGGCCACTGCTTCACTGGCTCGGATAGGCTCAGGAAGTTTTGTTGGGATAGGGGAGTTCTGTAACAAAATTGAATTTAGCATATTTATTAGCAGGATAACTTCTCTCTTAAAAACATTATTTCCAACTTGTCTTGTATTTTTTGGTAAGGGGTATCAGGCCAAGCCATTGCTTTCATGATGTCCTTAATAACTAAGACAACTTTAATAACCGTATGAGAAAAAGATTACACTGTAATACTCAATACATATCATTTATCAAACTCCTCCACCATTCCAGCCATACCGACTTACATGTACATTTTGGACTGGACACTCTCGTCGAGCCAGCTTAAAGGCAAAGTAGGATATTTGGTAGATGTCTGGTCTCTTATCTGGGTCAGGCTCCAGCATATATCCTAATAGATTAACACATAATCAACACTAAATCAGATATAGTCACATATTAATTTACACTGAATGTAAAGACAGAGGATACTGGTGTGAGGCAGTATATTCTGAATAACAGGGTTACTCACTGATGAGACAGTGCATGTCTTGGGAGTATCTGGAGTTATCCGGGATGGTAAAACTTCCATCACAGATTGCGACTTGGCTCTCTCCAAAAGGAAGCGTGAAGTAGCACAGTTTGTACAGTAAACAGCCCATGGCCTTTGCAAAGAAACATAACACTTCATCTTAATATGATGCTGTGAATTGTATTTCACCGCTTAAGTGGGAGTGAGACTATAATAGATTTTGAAGGCACAATTATAGTCACAGTTTCTTGTGATTATCACAACCATCAGGAAAAATTCTCTTCATCCACCCCATGCAGATGTGAAAAGTACACACAAACTTTAACAACAGTAATTCATTTTTAGTCTTTGCTCAAGTCAATGAATCTGACACACCAGATGGAGTTTTTAACATATTTCACAAGTCCATCTGGGCAAGAGCCCACTGAAAGTGTTTGGGAATGGGCAGATCCTTTAAATAGCATATCCAGCAGGTGACTGGACAATCGTTTCTTCAGTCACATTCATTATGGGCCAATCAGATAATGTAGTAGGCAGACGGTACTGCTGGGGTGTAAAGTACAAAACATACGCTTCTTTATGGAACAAATATTGTAAAAAAAAATGTTTGAAGTGGAGCGAAAATATCCTTTCTATCAAGAAGTGCTTTCAATGTTGTTGTTTAGTTTTTCATTTGATGACTAAATATGGTCCAGGTCTGATAAAACTGCTACTGAAGCTGTTAGCATCTATGCTAATCTCTGGACTGACAGTCACTTCCTGCTGTCGTCTCACTCATAGCTCCCACCTCTTCCTGCTTTAAAGGACTGATTGGGCAGTGCAGCTTTGGGTCGGGCACAATCGTTGTAGGTTGGAGCTTGGCAAGATTACAGACAATGAATCAGGCAGATCAAGCTTCACTGCAAGATTAGAAGACAACTGGATAATCACTAAAAACAAAATACTAGCCTTAACTGATCACTTGCTGTTCTGGTAAAATTAGACCTAAATGCCTTTTTTTTACCCTAAAAGGCCAAGGCTGTCAAAACTGAACTGAAGTGAAAACTGTGACAAAAAATGGAACATATCAATCCGTGGGCTAAGTGTATTGTTGCTTCCCTATTAGGCACAAGGAGTCACTATTTTAATGCTCCATGCAGGTTACACCAAAAATAAGGTCTGGTTTATAAACTAACTTTATCAACCAAAGATTACATATTCTCATTGCATCTTATACCTACTAATGCAAATGTCATTTTGGCAATAAAGCAAGATCCGTCTCACCCAAGTGTCTGCTTTTGTTGTGATGACTTTGCCACTGTAAAGGTTGACCATCTCTGGAGCACGGTATGACAGAGTAGTGTACCTGTTTTGCAGAGCATAGAAATGAGAGTTTGCATTTTTAACAATACAAAAAAGAAGGCTTCAAGCTCAGAAAAATAACTCACTTTTTGATTTCCTCCTCCACCACTGCCACTCCCTCTGTCTGAGGGTTTTGGAAGCGGTTTGTGGCACTTCCAAAATCACACAATACGTAATGCCCCCGGTCATGCAGAAGAATATTTTCCACCTACATGAGAAGAACAGGATGGGGCATGGCAGAGAACATGAGGTAAACAACAAAGTTATGATACATTACAAGCAAGGTCATTAATTGCTCAGCTTTGTGCAGCAAGAGTTAAATGTGTTCACTGTTCTGGAAGTGAATTAGTCTTGCCTTGAGATCTCTGTGGATAATTGGAGTTTTGCACTGGTGGAGACGAGCGACTGCTTCACATGTGTCACAAAAGATCTGTAACACCTCGGCCTCGGTGAAGCCTGTCTGTAGCCTCTGGTTCATCAGGTTAACAACCTGCCCGCCTGCAGATAACAAACAGGTCAGCTGGAGGTCAGTGAAATATTACAGACACCAAGTTAAACAACGTGTCCCATTAATGATTAGTACATCTTTTGGAACAGAGGATTTCGACTGCAGTGGTTCTCAACCCTTTAAAATCTTGTAAGAGCTTCAATTTTTGCATGGCTGGTCTACTGGTCAAGCCTCCAGACCCACCACTACAATAATACTGTGTATAAATGAACAAAGAGACAGGAAAATAAACATGTTAAGAAAGTGAAAATAACAGAAGTCCTGTACGAAGTTACAGCTCTACATTAAAAATTCATAAGTGGCACAAAAAGTTAGCATAATGTATCTTATCTATAATCATTTAAGGGTCAAATGATACCAAAACCATTTATTTATGTTATCATATACTTGAAGAGTTTTTTTCAGGTTAAATTTATACTTAGAAAATAATAATACAAAACCTTGTCTGTCGATGTCTGTTATGTATGGTAATAATTGACTTTCAATTTTTATTTTCAAAAGAAAGAGGCTCAAAGGACCTCTTTCACAATACATGTAGTTTTGCCCACAGCCCAATTTTTTGTTTATTGTGTGGTATTTGTAGTACACCCAGAGACTCCCAAGAATATACCTTTAGAAAATCCAAAAGTCATCCGGGGCCTGTACTATGACCTATTTTATGATCATTGCCATAGGTGTGAGCCAGGGTGCACACTTTACCCCAAAACTTACTCAAACACAAATAATAAATCATCAAATTGGGTCAAATCACCTTCACTGAAGTCTGGTGCATCTTTTGAAATCAAATGTAAAGCTAAGTATTACAACTGAAAGAAGTTATTGAGTTTTAACTGGAAAAAAAATAGTTTTTTTTTTATGATTTTTTCAACAAATTCAATTCTTTGGAGATGTGTCTGACCAACTTACAGTTGCTGTACACCTAAAATACTTACAAATTATTTGGCCACATATATATTCTCAAAGTGGGAAAAAAAATCATCAAATTCTGAGACCGGTAAAGTTGTTCAATTAACAGGTTGGGTTACTGTGGTAGAATCAGGATACTGTTCCATGTCTTGTATATCAGGGAACCTTTAAAGATTTGTTCAGAATTCATCCTTTAAGTATGATTTCTTTTAGAATTTGAATGCTAGATTCAAAACAAACATTTCACATGAAATGTTATTCATTTTAATATTGAACAGCCACAAAGGGCCTGTATATTATGCCTTTGTGATGAGATAATAATGAGCCATTGATACAAGTAAAAACCGATGCAGTTTTGGATTGTTGTAATCAGATTGTATATATCTACAATGACAGCAATACATACACATTACTTCTGTCAATTTCTGTTTCTAGTACTTATATATACATGTAATCTGTTTTATGGCCTTCGTGTCTTTTTGCATAGCAACGGCTTGGACAATTTTAATTTGTAGACTGGAACTATAGTGAGGTAAAGGGGATCTGAGAAATCCATAAGATGTATGATTGGCTGGTTATTTCATAGAATGGAGTCTTTGAATTTGCTTGTGTATGGTTGGAGGGGTTTCTGATTTTGAAAATGTTTATAATATCCCAAATAATAGATTACAGATGCAACATGTGCACACATGCCAGAGGTTCTCTTTCCAGCAGGACAGAGACAATAATATGCCTTCACAGGATCATCTGATGCATTCTTGTCAAATTGAATCCAAACATTGTATTTTATTTGAGATCTGTGACGAGAATGAATCTGTCCCCTAATGAGATCAGCATCATGCTGGTAAACCCAAATCTCATAGTCACCATCATTTTTTTGATGCTCAGCAATGTAGCCAGGGGACTGTTTGATTTGGTATGTACCGCATGTTATGGTCTCAAGGTATTCCAGATCCACATGAGGGAACGAGATATCAGATGCTTCAAGCTTCTGCCATTCACTACGAGCTCTACGTGACATATTTGTTTTTTATTTTTCAAACCTTTCATGGAATCAAATGACCATGCTTACTAATCTTTCCCAAGCTACACTGTCAAGATATTTTCATACAATTGCAGATATTTTGAAAAAAAAAAATGATGGTATATATATATAAAATACAATGTTTGGATTCAATTTGACAAGAATGCATCAGATGATCCTGTGAAGGCATATTATTGTCTCTGTCCTGCTGGAAAGAGAACCTCTGGCATGTGTGCACATGTTGCATCTGTAATCTATTATTTGGGATATTATAAACATTTTCAAAATCAGAAACCCCTCCAACCATACACAAGCAAATTCAAAGACTCCATTCTATGAAATAACCAGCCAATCATACATCTTATGGATTTCTCAGATCCCCTTTACCTCACTATAGTTCCAGTCTACAAATTAAAATTGTCCAAGCCGTTGCTATGCAAAAAGACACGAAGGCCATAAAACAGATTACATGTATATATAAGTACTAGAAACAGAAATTGACAGAAGTAATGTTTATGTATTGCTGTCATTGTAGATATATACAATCTGATTACAACAATCCAAAACTGCATCGGTTTTTACTTGTATCAATGGCTCATTATTATCTCATCACAAAGGCATAATATACAGGCCCTTTGTGGCTGTTCAATATTAAAATGAATAACATTTCATGTGAAATGTTTGTTTTGAATCTAGCATTCAAATTCTAAAAGAAATCATACTTAAAGGATGAATTCTGAACAAATCTTTAAAGGTTCCCTGATATACAAGATATGGAACAGTATCCTGATTCTACCACAGTAACCCAACCTGTTAATTGAACAACTTTACCGGTCTCAGAATTTGATGATTTTTTTCCCACTTTGAGAATATATATGTGGCCAAATAATTTGTAAGTATTTTAGGTGTACAGCAACTGTAAGTTGGTCAGACACATCTCCAAAGAATTGAATTTGTTGAAAAAATCATAAAAAAAAACTCCTTTTTTTTCCAGTTAAAATTCAATAACTTCTTTCAATTGTAATACTTAGCTTTACATTTGATTTCAAAAGATGCACCAGACTTCAGTGAAGGTGATTTGACCCAATTTGATGATTTATTATTTGTGTTTGAGTAAGTTTTGGGGTAAAGTGTGCACCCTGGCTCACACCTATGGCAATGATCATAAAATAGGTCATAGTACAGGCCCTGGATGACTTTTGGATTTTCTAAAGGTATATTCTTGGGAGTCTCTGGGTGTACTACAAATACCACACAATAAACAAAAAATTGGGCTGTGGGCAAAATTACATGTATTGTGAAAGAGGTCCTTTTGATGAAAAGGAGTCTGTTTTCAGTGAGGCTGCTAAAACATTTTTCCTAAACAGCATCATATTACCTCATAAAAGGGAATCATGTTACCTGACTGTAATCGTAATCATTGTACATTGTAGGGTTTTGAGAGACTCAGCGCTCAGTTCATGTTAAATTTACCCCATACTAACATTCTTAGACTCCATTTAGTTGATGAGTTGGGTCAATATTCTGTTTGTCTAGTTCATTTATTCCAGTGTGAGAGGAAAAGTCATTTTTCCCCTTGATGAAAAAGAAAATGCATCACTTGTCTCTTAACTAAAGCAAACTCAAGTTAGATGATGATCACTATCTGTTAGAGGTGTGCGTGCGTGTGTGTGTTGGGGGGGGGTCAATACACAATCGCGATATCCAGCATATCCATTCACAGCCACCATGTATTGATATTTTTTTTATGTTAAATGGTTCTGAAGTAACAAAATCAAACACCCGTTAAGTCCACACAATGGTGTCGAGCCAGGTCAGACAGGTGACGTTCATTGTGCTGTAGAGTAAACAATGATGGCTGCACAGGAGAGAGACACAAAATGATTGCATCATAGGCTTTTGCATTCATTCGGCACCACCCAAGGACAGCAAAAGCCTACAGCAACTAAGCTAATTCTTATGTTATGCTAACACTGCTGATAAACCCGCCAAAAAGCTGCCCTCCAGTTCTTCAACCTGAGAAATTAGCTCAATCCATGACTTAATGTGTATAGATTCTCAGCCTCACCATGTTGAGAAAAACACAGGCTTTTGTTACATGCTGGCTGCCATTTCTTAAGTATTACAACAGTGGCACTAGAGCTCTTCAGAGCAGTACAGCTAAAAGTTGAAGAGAGGCAGACGACAGCAGAGTGGGTTGTATTTACTGGCTACATGCAGACATCAACCTGTGAGTTTTAATCCTGTTCTTAATAAAACTAAAGTGACATGATGAACATACTGAGATATGTTTCTTATTCAGTTTTATAGATCTCTGTCATTTTTTCTTTTTGGATGTAAATGCAGACAATAAAGATTTGCACCCCTACTATCTGTTTCCTTTGAATTTTTCACAATAAAAGTCTTCAACTTGTAGTTTACCAGAAGTCTTTTAAACAAGATACAAGGACTTTACAGCTGCAGCTACTTAACAAAAAAGTCTGAACTTAGGAGCTGGGAAATGGGGGCTTACACAGCTCATCATAATTAGTGCTGAAACTCACAGAGAACCTTATTTACAGAGATAAAAACATCTTTTTCTGGTCTGATGAACTTGAACACAGTGACTTTAACGGGCATCTATTTCTGCTCCCATAGACACATGGGTGAAATATTGTAGGCTTGAGGGGAGAGTAGGTTTGTAGCAAAAGAAATTGTGATGGGTGAATAATAAATGAAAAACACTCCAGCAGCCCGTACATCTGTGATGAGCGTGCATTAAGGATAAACTCTAAGACAAAATGAATGCATGGTTCCTTTAAAAGTGGTTTTAAAAAAAACCCAGTGAAGTTAACTGAAAACTGTCCAACTCAGATATATATCCACTAAGTTCAACTTATCATACAATTTACCTTCAAATAGAGCAGGATGGTGTGATTAGCCCGCTGTAATGGAGCTTAAAAAGAAAGAGAAAGGGATAGGGGGCAGGAAGGCTGCTTTACCTCGACAGAAGTCCATTAAGATTAAGACTTCCCACACATCGCCTGCTCCGACGGCAGTAATGCTGGAGTCCAGGAAACCAACAATGTTTTTGTTGCCTACAAGGTCCCTCTGTACAAACAGACAGAGAAAAGAAAACAATAAGCAATGAGCAACCTTTAAACGTCATGTATATTTTATCTTTAGTTGAGCTTTTTTCTCAGCCAAAAGTTTGAAACTAATGTTGATCATGATCAAGTGATAGTCATGCCGCTCAGGGTGTGGCTGCAGGAACTCGATAGTTTCCCTCACAGTAAGAATGTAAACTTGGGAACTGTCTCAAAGGAAAGGGTCCGTGTTAGAGTTCTTGGAAGAATTACGTGATAAAAGAAAACGATTTAAAACCCTCAATTGACATTAATCCTTTATTTTTAAGTGTTTCTTCTTAGATTAAATATGACTTCAAGCGCTCAGAGAGTTAAGACTATCCTTTAAGCATAATGACACAATCAGCTGTTTTAAGGTCATGATTTAATGTCTCCAAATGAAATTTGCTGAACTCAGCAGTCACTTACTAGACTGTCTTACTCACCATTATCTGGATCTCAAGTTTGCAGATTTGCAGATCATGCTCATTGTTGACATACATCCTTTTCAGTGCACACCGTGCGCCTTGATGAGTCCGCACCAAAAACACTATGGCAAAACCTCCTGCAAGTGAGCAGAAAAACAGAGGAAATAATGATGAAGACAAATATAATTTACAGAGCTAACTAAATACAACTAAACAGATTTCATTATTTAAGGTGGTAACATCTTGATATGTATATAAATGTGACTCTTGGTTGAACTCGCACAGCAACAAACATCAAACATTGCACTGTTGGCACTATTCTGTATAAAATTAAACCACACTTCAGAATGCTTCTTCCTGTTCTCTCTTAACGTCTTAATTGTGGTTTCTTCTCAAAAAAAAAAATTTGAATGTAAAAATGTAATGCCTCTGTGTTTGTCTTATCCTAAATCTATTAAGCTTTTAACTCAGGATGCATGGTTTTGGATTTATGTCTTTATCTGATATTCTTGAACTCATGATTTCTGACACCTACATTGATACTAATACGTTTTGTCAAGAGCACAAAGACTCTAATTTACTAAAATCAACCTCTTCCTTTAAAGGATAAGTTCAGTTTTTTGACACCTGGACCTTATTTTTAGGATTAAATAATCCTGGATGGATCTAAATTGCTCCAAAACGGCTCCGAGCTCGGCCAAAATTGTCTGGGTGAGTCTATGAGCGTATTTAATCCTAAAAATAAGGTCCAAGTGTCAAAAAACCGAACTTATCCTTTAATGGGGACAGCCCATTTGTGTTAGAAACAGATGTGATGCAAGAAAAAACAACATTATACTATTTAATAAAGGATTATTTTGATTTATAAAAGTGGGCATTCAGTGATGAGGTAAACCATAATGATGCAGTGTCCAGCATAAATGACTACACCCCCTATTAAAAGTAATATATTAATCAATATCTAAATGAACAAAAGAATAATTTCCAAAGTTTTGACAAAGTTGAGTTTGACATGACATTTTTTTTACCATAAGATGAAAATAAGGGTAATATGATAACTAAAATTCAGCTTTGCTCCCACCCCTTTGATTGGGGTGTACTCACTTTTGCAACCTGATCTTAAATTGAGAAAAATACTTTTTGTGTGCAACTTAAAAAATCTTGTTTGCAATCAATGGCCCACATTTGGAGGAGTATTTTGTGGTATAGTATGCCATAGAAAATGAATCTGCCATACTACAGCCAATATAAGGGATGTCTATGGTCAATTTTTACAGCTAAAATATCAGGAAAAATGTTCTTATCTGTCTGTACCAATGATCTCCTTTTAAGGCAATTGTCTGCCAATACCAATATTGTTACAGTAATATTGTGCAGTCCTCTTTAACCTTTGTATTTATCTTTGGTGGACTTTAAAATCCCTGTGTGTATCATTATTTAGGGGGCCAAATGAGGGTTGCGACATGATAGTGACCACTTCTGTCAGCGTACTGACTGTTGACTTCATTGTCTTTGATTAACTGTGCGGGTTATACGGTCTGAGTAGACAGCAAAAACTGAATTGCCCTTTGAGAAAACTACAGTTGTCTTGTTATTGTTCTTGTCACTTTCGCTGCCTGCCTCACACTTGAGTGTGATATTGTTGCTTTTCTGTCATGCAGACCTGAGCAAAGGGCATTAAAAAGGTCATTTCTAAGCATGGAGGAAAATTATATTGAGTTCTCAAACTAGTTATAACCAACTCACATGGGACCAACCTTTAATTCCTACCCTCAAGCTCTGATTATATACATTTATTTTATGATATTATGCTGATTAAGTGAGGAACGAAGTGCTTAAAGGAAATACTGAATGTGATTATGTGTGCATGGTTGACTGGGTGGCAATCTGCTAAAAGGAGCTTTAAACTTTAATGTGTGTCAGCAGTTGTGCCTGAGGGAAGGATGCAAAAAGCAGAAAACACAGACAGAGGATACAGGAAGTGAGAACATTCATCATCCCACCTACGGTCACAGTGATGCTGACTCAAGGAGAAAGCCACAAGATGACTGTATTTACCCAAAGCACCTCAACCAGCAGCATCCATAAATTAGTAATACAGACATCAATAAATAAACCATGGGCATAAACTGCTCATCTCCCACCTACATGTCTGGGTTCAGACAAACTTGATGTTAAGCACAACCTCTGAAGGACAAATATGTTTAAGTGCACTGAATGTTGACTGCAGCATAGCTTATTCAAATCGCCTTTTCTTATAATGGAGAACAACAGCTGGGATTAGTTTCTTTGGATTTAATGTTTGTATGTCATAGCAGCTTTGCTTGAGCACACAATATTTATATTCCACAGCCGGGGGGCTCCCAAACAAAACAAGATGCCATGAAAACACACCCTGTCAGCTCTGCTGCTTTCTTGTTGTTTTAAATGAAGGCCTTTCCTGAATAAATATTGCACACAAAGTGTATTTACTAATCAGCGCACCATCATTTTTGTTTCACCAATGATTTTCACATAAAAATAAGAAGAACATTTTAAAACTGGCTTTACTGGTTTGTGTCACAAGCTAAAGGTCAAAGCATTTTGGGATCACTTGCAGCCAAAGAAGCCAATAGAAAAGAATCTCATAATCCAATGATTTTTTTTCCTGTCAAATTATAAACGCTGTTGTACACGTGTTATTTTTGTTGTATACATACTTTATGTTTCAGTGGGTGGCACAGTGGCACAGCGGCACAGCAGGTAGTGCACGTGCCTCACAGCAAAAAGGTGGCTGGTTTGATCCCCAGGTCAGTTAGGGTCATGTTCTCCCCATGCATGCGTGGGTTCTCTCCTGCTTCTCCCACCTCCTCCCACAGACCAAAAATATTCTCCTTAGGCTGACTGGTTACTCCAAATTGTACTTAGGTATAAGTGTGAGCATAAATGGTTGTCTGTCTCTCTATCTGGCCCTGGGATCAGCTGGTTCAGGGTGTACCCCGCCTCTCGCCCGATGACTACTGGGAAAGGCTCCAGCCCCCTGGACCCCAAAAGGGACAAGCGGTATAGATAATGATAATGACATAATGATTTTCTGGGAAGTAAAAACAAAGTTGCAAAGTTAAGTCTTTGCTACACAGAGTCTCCAACAGAAAAAAACAAGGACACAGTGGAGGAGGGCAGAGCTAAGAAACAAAAGCAGAGTGACGTCAGCTGTTTGGTTTCTAAAGACGGCTCTTGAGTACAATAAGCAGCAACCATGTTGAAAATGCTGTGTAAACATGAACCTGACTTTGAATCAACCAATTATAAGAAAAAAAGGTCAAGTTGAAGCAGGACTTGAGGCTATCTGACAGATGAACCATGCTCCAAATTATGCATACTTTTGATCCTCCATAAAATATAAACTGGTGAGTAATAGAAAATAAAGTGTGAGAACATACAGTAGATATAAATTATTCAGACCAAAGCCATTTTTTAACCCAGTTTGTATATTATGTTTGTTTGTCGGGTAAAATTATGCTTAGACATAAAATCTTTACATGACTTTCTACTGCTTCCTCTTTCAACACCGGGGGATGCCACTCTGCTCACTAAACCTGAAAATGACAGGCACGACAACACCACCATGGGTGCCAGAGGGACGGGGTTCAGCATTAACAGGTGAGCTTGGATGACAAGAGAACTTGGCCGATGGCAGAGAGTAAGTGTGGTCCATCACAAGAGAGCAGAAAAAACATATGCAAGATACATTAACAAGAGCAGTTCTAACTACCTTTTGAAGCAGACTCTGACATAAATAACATCCAGTGTTTCCACTGCAACGATGAACACACTGTGTCTTGTTATGGTGGCTCTGTCATGGCAGCTGTCACATTTACTCATACTGTTACAACTACGACTCATAAGGATTTTTCTGACTTTAAAAATGTTGCAAATGTTAGGTGTTTCAAAAACTCAACTCAAGAAAATACTAGCTGCCTAGGATCAGTCTTTATATACTGACAATAATGAACTTTTAGAGCAGATATTCTCCATTTTGTGCCTCTAAAGGTCTGAGTTTTGTTGCTGATGCACCTCTCCTCTTCACAGTATTTTTCCTCTTTCATGGCTTGTGTTAATGCCATGAACTGACTCATCCCGCCAGCATCACTAAGCCAAGGACAGCTCCACGTGACCGGTCTGAGTGTCTCTGAAAGGGAAGTACTGGGCAACATAGCTGAGAGCAGTATTAGTAAAGGAGTTAATGAGGTACAGGACATAGTAAGGGGCAGAAGAACTAAATGACGATACTGGTTCAAAAGTGAATGACTATAAAGAAGTTGTGTCTTTCAGTGCTCTTTTCATGTTATTAGTTATAAATCTAATACAGGAAATTTCACATTGAAGTATGACAACATAGGGCATTGTGCTGCACCAACAGAAATGTGCTTACAGAGTACTTGGCTGAGAGATCATCACAGTGGATATTACGACACTTCCAAACTCATTTTGGCTGATAGTGATACCCATTTTACGCAGACAAAATGTATCACACTAGAATGTATGTGATACTCTTTTTATGACATCCTGTTTTAAAGGAGACTTTTACAAATTGAACAGCATTTGATTCTACCACTAACAATGGATGTATTCCTTCTACAAATAAAAATATAAATATAGACATTTAGCAATCAAAAGCTTAAGTATTTGCTTTGGATTACATGGACAATTTATCAAAAATGTATTCCAATGGCAAAAAAATCAAGCTACATTTGCTTTTATGAGGGCGACAAAATGCACCGAAACACCCTGTTGACTAATCGTGAGCTCTGTAGAGGACAAAACCATGTGATACATTTTATAAGAGCTCATGCTTTGATTTTTAGGTTAGTTAATTCTCCTTATACTTAACCCAGATATTTACAGCCAATATATCAGCAGCATATATCTGCAGAAATGGGATTTTAACAGAGCGATACAGTGTTAATTTTGTTGACTAATTATTTTTGTCATAGTTTTCATCAACAACATTTTCTCCCCTGATGAAAACTAGACAGTAACTAATAAAAACTAGTGCACATGGACAAAAACAAACTAAATTAACTGACCACTTCGTTGACAAGTTAGACAAAATGTCTGACAGAGACTTAATCCAATCAGACCTAATTTCGTCATGTAGAAAGTAGAGACAAGTTAGGAATATATCCAATCACTGCTACGTTGGTTGTGTGGAAAGGTTGGATGAGTTAAGAGGGACATCCAGTCACAACTGTCTTAGCTTGGTGGTGGTGGGATAAGTTGGGGAGCGATCCAATCAGAGTTACTCTCTTTATGAATTGATGTATTCATGTAGAGCAGGTTCACTGTTTGTTGTCAATTCTGGTATTGTAACTGAGATGCTCTGCCAGGTAGCCGAAATAAAGGTGACTGCATTTCACAAAAAAGTTAAATTTGTTTCTGTTCATTTATACATTCAAACTTTACTAGCATTCAATCAAGGGTTATTAGATGTTTCATTTTATCCATGTGTAAAACATGACTTCAGAAATCCAAGGAAACATAAAAAAATGCCTTACACTTTACACCTTATATTTTAGTTGACTAAATTTACAGTAGATTACAGTAGACTAAAACTAGACTAAAATTAAAACAATTTAGATGACTAAATTATGACTAAAACTAAAACTAAAAAATAGGCAAAAGACTATAACTAAAACCAAATTAAAAGGTGCTGTCAAAATTAACACTGGAGGAATACAAAATCTCTCTATATATATATTTGCAAATATCAATATAAGGCCAATATATTGTGCATCCTGTGTACTGTAAATTCTCAAAAACAGATCGGGGCCTTAATTTGCGAATGCTCACAAAGCAGGCTGACATTAATGCTACTATTGATGTGATAATCATTTAATACTACAAGTAATATTCATATATATATATCACTCAGAGTTACATCTGAATTAAAGGCACTTTACAAGTAAAAATGATACTTTGAGGAGAATATAAGACTTTTGCAGGAGTCCTGTAAAAAGGACAACATTAAAACTGTTTGAAGAGGGAAGAGAAGCTTGTGCTCACGTGAAAACAGGCCTAAAGAGTGTGTGTGTGCATGTGTTTGGTGTGTCAGAGTTCAGACAGGTGAACCCCCTGCTGTGTCTCATACGCTCTAATCTGAGATGCCTGTAAGAAATTAGAGGGATTAGCAGCCTTCTTAAGTAACATTCAGCAGCAGAGACTACAATCCAAGCAGACAGTGTGAACAAATAATTGTAAGCACAGCTACAAATAGCCGCTGCCTCTTGACGTAAACGGACTGTGAGGATTACACGGCTCTGGTTCATGAATACACGCTCGGGCAGATGCTCACAACAATGCACCTTTAGGCACTGCTCTAAAAAGCACGGTGAATGGTTTATAGTGTTTGGTCAAAAATGACTATGTCTGAAATGGAACTTACATAACTACCCCTTCAGGCCTGAGACAGCTATGTCGTCCAGAGTACTACGCTGTTTACCAACATGCTTCTGACATGTTACATGACACCGCAGTGACAACAGGAAACATGAGCAGCAGTCACAGACAAAATTAGCATGAAGCATTCTGTCTTACTTTGAGAGGGCTTTTGCATGAAACAGTGGAGGATTTTGGTTGTCAAACGACTCAATAATGCATGGAGGCAAAGAGCAGGAATTTATGACACATTATCCATGATAATGAAGAGCTACTCACACCCAGCGGCCGCTTTGTTAAGTTCACCTGTTTACTTGTTAACGCAAATAGCTTATCAGACAATAAACTGGCAGCAGCTCTGAGCATTTAGGCACGCAGTCATGGTCAAGACGGCATGCTAAGTTCAACCGAGCACCAGGGTGGAAAAGAAAGGTGATTTAAGAGACTTTGAATCAGGGCTGAAAGATTTCAGTTAAAGACCTAATTACGATTTTTTCGGGCAGATATTGCAATTCAATTTGATTCACGATTTTCTTCAAATCAAGAAGCAGTGCAATATTCACTATGTTTTCAGTATAGACAACAGTAAAGAGATCAATGATCAAAAGCACATAACACATTATTCATCATTTAATATTGATGACAAATAATCTGCTTTCACTATTTAAGGCATACTCGACTATCGCAGCTTTGGCGATCACATGATTTCGTTTTCTGAAATTGCGATTTCAATCCGTAAACAATAAATCGTTCAGCCCTACTTTGAACGTGGCATGGTTGTTGGTGCCAAATGGGCTTGTCTAAGTATTCTAAAAACTGGGATTTTCAAGCACAACCCCCCCTAGGGTTCACAGACATTGGTCAAAAAAGAGAAAACACCCAATGAGCAGCAGTTCACTGAGCAAAAATGTCTTTTTGATGCCAAATGTCCAAGCAGAAAGACCTGAGTGGCTGGAGACAACAGGAAGCCAACAGGAAATCAAACAACCACTCGTTACAACTAAGATCTGCAGAAGACCATCGCTGAATGTACAACACGTCCATTCTTAAAGCAGACAGACTACAGCAGTAAGAGACCACACCAGGTACCACTACTGTCAGCAAAGAACAGGAGACTGAGGCTGCAATATGCACAGGCTCACCAAAACTGGAAGAGCGAAGACTGGAAAAATGTTATCTGATACTTCATTACCTCGGCCAAGGGGGTTATGTTTTTGCCTGTGCATGTTTGTTTGTTTAGTAATTGCCCAACTTAAAAACGATTCGATTTTGGTGGTGATCCAGAAAACCACCATTAGTGAACGACCGTTTTCGCTCAATAATTGTCTAACTAACAATGATACCGACATGATTCCGAGTGCTAGGTGTAGGGTCAATGAATCATATTATGATGGTAAATTTATCATGGAACTATTGCTTATAGACGTAACAGCAATATGTGAGCTACCTTGGCAGAGTTTGCGCTGTGCGAGTGCTTTCTAGTTGACTCTGCTGCCACTTTCAGGTGGTATGGTCAGAATTTAGTGTAAACCATATGAAAGTATGGATCCATCCTGCCATGTATTAAGTGTTCAGGATGCTGCAAGTGGTGTAATGGTATGTGAGATATTTTCTTGGCACACTTTGGGCCCCTTTGTATCACTTGAGCATCGTGTTAACACCACAGCCTACCTGAGTATTGCTGCTGACCATGTCCATCCCTATATGACCACAGCGCACCCATCTTTTTTACCCATATTCTTATTTATTTTTATGTATATATATATTTTTATCTGCTATATAATGCTGTTGCTGGAATCTAAATTTCCCTGAGGGAGTTTTTCAAAGGGATTAATAAAGCTCTATCTAATCTAATCTAATTTTCTGGTAGCTACAGCAGGATAATGGGCCCTGTCAAAAAGCTTAAATCATCTCAAACTGGTTTCATGAACATGACAATGAGTTAATTGCATTCTAGTGGCCTCGCAATCACCAAATCTCAATCCATTATAGAACCTTTGGGATGTGATAAAATGAGGGATTCTTATGGATTTGCAACCAACACACCAGCAGCAAATGTGTGATGCTGTCATGTCAATATGGACCAAAATCCCCTTAGGAATGTTTTCCAGCACCTTGTTGAATCTATGCCCAGATCAAGGCAGTTCTGAAGGCAAAAGGGGGTCCAGCCTTGTACTAGCAAGTTGTACCTAATAGAGTGTCCACAAGAGAGCTTAATACACAAGCAGCAACTCTACACAAATAATCAGGACCACAAGTTTGATCAAATTAACTTCTCCTGCAGTCAACTGACCAAGAATCTAAAAAAAAAAAAAAAATGGTAAAAAAGTAGTAGCTTTATCCAGCATGGCATATTCAGTGTGTCCCTTTAGGCCCAAAACTACAAAGGCCAGCATGTCCATCGGACTGCTTTTGTTTGTATGATGTGAAAGTGTTTTTATCTCAGCCAAAGGCAGTCGAGCTGACAACAAAGGGACCAAGCGAGAGGGGGAAACCCTTTCATGAATGGACCAGCCAACAAACAGAAACTAACAGCTCACCTAAAATAGACCCAAAACCATCTGAATAAACAGGGGCAATGACACTGGAGGGACTCAAGCTGCAACCAACACCAGAGCAGAAAAACACATCACCTAGTACTTTGGAAAGGATTTCTAATCCTGTGGTAATTACTATTTTTGAGCAACCTAGCAAAATGCTGTTTACTTAGAAGAACAATTATCAGTGTCAGAGATGGCTCTCCTAAGTGGATGTCATCATCAGGTCCAAAGTTTTCTCAGCACTGATAAGAGGACAAACAAGTCCTCACTCACATAAATAAAAAGATCATGGTCAAAGTTTCCATTGGTACCTCATCAGAGCAGGATAGGACTGGGGTTAGCTGTCTGCCCCATTCATAAAGCCACACTGCAGTCAAACAGATGGGGTCCATCTATAGTGCTAATAAATTAATCAGTCTTCTTCCATCTATTATTTAGTAACAGGTGCTCTTAGCTGACAGAGCCTGGCAGACTCTCAGTGCAAATACAAATGGACACTGGTCACCCCTAAATGCTATCATGAAGGCGATTTGCTGAAGACTAGCTTTGAAGTCAACACAATCCTCTTCTAAAAATGTTGGGACATGCTGTAGAATGTAAATAAAAATAAAATACAGTGGTTCTCAAATTACTTTCAACCTATACCCAACTGAATGCAGCAAAATGTATGATGTGCAAACTGGTAAACTTTTTTTTATGGAGATATGCAGACAATCTTTCTGAATACGCTGTAGGGGTGTATTTGTGCCCATGACAGTGCCAAACTACATCCTGCATGAGATACAATAGCATGGCTTCAAAGTAAAAATAACAATGCTAGTAGCAGACTGGACAGTATGCAGCCAAAGCCTGTCCCTCCTTGAGATGTGTGTAATATTAAGAGGCACAAAATACAATGACAGAAACTCCAGCGTTGAACAATCAAAGATGTGAATTAGGCAAGAATGGGAAAGAACAGAGAGTCAAAATAAATGCCTTACACCTACTTTATGCACTTCATGATACTGAAAAAGAAAAATCAACACATTAACATCTAGAAATTATACTTTTTCATGATCTTCATCCATAGGAAACAGCTGTCAAATATATTTTACAATGCTGGAAAAACAAAATCAAACCTAACAGCTTTATTTACTTAAGTTTTCAAACAATCTGAACTCATTATGATGACCTTCATCTAATTGTCAGTTTTCTGAGCCGTCATAATGTAATGGTTACTGTCTGCTTGTTCAGAATCATTAAGGCTTATTTAGTTGTCTCTTAAAATGGATTACTATTTTTGACCAACGGGACATTAGACAAAATTTGGGTGTGCTTTTCATGGCTGCTTTGACTAGGAGTTTTTTTCCCTGTTTCTAAAGCCAGAATGTTATGAGTGTGTTCATATGAGGCCACAAAGAACAGGTACGACATTTAATGTCCTAACTGATGCACCATGCTGATGTGCTTGGAGTTTATGTAACCCTGTTCAAAAAAGAGGTATGGTCATATGGTTTGCCTCAGTCCTACACGCAGACTCACAGACTACAACAGCAGAGCAAATACAGAGTTAATAAGGGCAACAATGAATTAAAGCTGATTGCATTCGAAACCAAAAATACCACAATTCCCACACGCGTGTTGATCCATGAATATTGGGATTGTCGCATTCCTAATATTTACAGACTGTGATGAAAAGGAAAGGTGATAAAACACAACTTTAAACCAGCTAGCATTCACACCCACTCACACATCATCTACACACTGAAACCAAACAAAACACTTTGAGTTGGTGTGAAAGTTACCACTCACTTTTCGTTTTTTGCTTTCAGACTCTTTCATATCCATTTATACACCTCTGCAGGAGAAATTTGGGGTTAAGAAATGGCACTGGCAAGTGACTGCGTGGGTTGGGATCAAATCAAAAACTTTTCAGTGATCAAACTCTACTAACTAAACAACTGTAGCCTCAGGCACCACAACAGGTATCAGCTTTACTATTTTCACATTACAAAAACAAAGATTATCAGTTTGAACAACATATACCTCAACTTTGAGATGTTTTCCATCAAATACAGATAAAAAATAATTTGTAGTCCTCTGCTTTTGTTTTAATTCACATTTTACACAATATCCCGACTCTTTTGGAACTGGGGTTTGAACATGTAAATGAGTTTAAGCCATTTATTAAATGACTTAGATGCACTAAGATCAACAGTCAGTATTGTTTAAACGGAGAGACAAAAGTATTCAGAGAAGCTAATAACCATTACCTCCTCCCAACAAGAAAATATTCAAAAGACCTTCCAAAATCTACATTTGGGATACGCTACACCCTCCGCAAACATCAAGACGGATGACTCAGCATGGCATAGGTCCCAGCAACACAGTAGAAAATCCAGTTACACAAAGATCCTCCCAGCCTGCAGGTAAGGACTGCAGCAATACAAGGCCAATCTGAACACACTTTATAACACACCCATTTCAAAATGTCTGTCGTGAGTTATGACATTTTACTTTTTGCAGTGCATTGATCATTACACCAAAGCAGAGAAATAAAAGCCTGAGACAGAGCTGCATGCACAGTGTGATGAGGCCCTGTGCCTGTAAACACAACACTTCACCTTCCTATCAGTGACGTGTGTTAAAGGTGCTCGAGTGGTAATGAACAAATATATTTACTTAAGTACCTTGAATGTCTGACCTTTGCTTAAGCATCACTTTTTGAGGCGTATTACTTTTACTCCACTATAATCAAAAGACAATGTCATATTTTTGATTCTGCTTCATTTTCTTGAATGTTATTATTATTTACAACCAATGCTTAAAGTCTGCTGTTGAATTTTCTTCATTTTCAAAAACTTGACCGTGAAAACAATCATCTATGTTGAGTGCTGACACTGCAGGGGAGTGAAATAAAGCAATGAGAGCACCAGGAATACAATTATGCTGTGCCATTGCCTGGTCTGGTTCAAGACTGAAATGTGTTTCCAAAGATAATGTCAGTGTTTTCTGACAATATGAAGCCTGGCTAACACTCTCCCTGGTCATCAGTTATTTTGTTTTTGTTTTCCCTGTCATTGCTCTGATTTATTTAGGAGCCACAAGTCTGGAAATCTGTAGCATGTGAGTAAAGAAAATGTTAAAAATTTATTCTATTTTAATATAGAGCTACAGAATGAACATAAATATATTCTTGATCATACTTACAATGAGTTGTGAAAATATGTTTTGTGATTTTAGGAGGTAGGGCTGAACAACTCATCACAATTTCAAGAAAACTGCAATCTGGCCCACTGCAATTTTCAAAATGCAGGAGGCAAAATATTAATTAAGAGCAAAAATGTGTCAAAAATCAACTTTTTATAAGATACTCTGTAGCAGAGGTGCTCTATTGTACACATTTAAAAAACTAATACTATTTTTCTGGTCTAAAAAACACTCAAACAAATAAAATCACCAGTACTTTAATGAGATATTAATATCATTTACTTATGTATCTGATTACTAGAGAATAACCTAAAAATTGTCGGCCCTGGTTAGTACAGATGGTATTAAAGTCGTGGTAAACAGTAGGTCATAATATTTGCAATTGAATATTTATCCCAAATGTTCAGCCCTATTGGAAGGAGTGAAATCATAGTACTTTGTAAAGTACCTCAATAAATGTAATCAATAACATGTGAAAGAAGAAATCTATTCTGGTAAAAGTAAAAAAAACATGTAGATATACAAGAACCACAGGATACTTTGAGTTTATTTTTATACACATACAAAAAGACAACTGGATTATAATGATTCCACTTTTCATTTTCTTACAGAAAATATGCTCAGTTTGTGAATTTGAATCCAAATGATACAAAGAACTACACAGTAGAAATTTGCCCTGATGTAAATAAAACAAGATATGAAGTGTATCAGTAAAACTGTTCACTCTGTAAGTCTTTTTTAGCACACTTCATTTGACCAAAATAAGCACCTTGCCAAGTGTATTGATCTAGGTTAAAAAGTTGTATATTATTTAAACTAATTGCATGTGTTTTTTAAAGGTTAAGCTGTCTCTGTCGCTGTGACTGAGACACTTTTATGTGAACTTGCACATTTCATTTTTTTAGTTGTTTTTTTTATATTAGTACTTTAACTTAGTGCTTTTAACATTAACTGTTCATAGTTACATTTTACCTCGCATCAGGAAAAAAAAGATCACAAAACAGTAAACAAAAGTTTTTTTTGAACATGTGCTGCCACAAAACTAAAATTTAAACATCAATGCTGACGCCAAGTTTAGTACTGCAACACTCAAAAGTGATACTTGAAACTGAAATTACTGGTTTGGTCATATTTGGAAATTTATAGTTTGCTGACAACATTAAGAGTGAAAATATATATTCCAGTAAAAGGTCATTTAATTAATATCTATTAGTGCAAATTGATGAGCTGTATGCATACTTGGTATTCTTCATCCATTTAATTAAATACTGAGTGCTAATATTGCTGATTAATTGATTAACTCTATAATCAGCAGAGACAAATGTGATGAGGACTGATTTCTGATCTGGGCATCCATGGGTTTGTCGCCCCTTTGTCTCTGCCTGTACGGATACATCTCTGGATGTATGTATATGTATAAACAAATATACACTTATATGTGTATGCATATATGTGTATCTATAAAATGTATGGCTTCAGCCTGCTCTATTGTAAAGTACCATGAGATAAAACTTATGAACTGGCACTATTGCTTAATACAAAAATATGACTCCAAGTGTTAAAACTACATCTTTACTTATGTCTTGAATATTCAATCCCTGACATGTCAAGCAAATCACCCCTGTGTCTATTTTTTTAAGAGTTTCAAAACACCGTCATACTGAAAGAAGTGACTGCTTTATTCATCACACTGCAGCTGCTGTCTGTTTTGTCTGTCATAACAAAATGTACTCAAAACACTCAATACTCTAAATGCATTTAAATGACTGAAATGAATAATAATTTTATTAGAGTCCATTTATAGAGTTCTACTTTTACATGTATAAGAGCAATATTTAACAAAAGTAACTGTACTTATACTCAAGCATAATGTTTGTGCACTCCTCCCACCTCTGGCATTGAAGTTAATATGCTGGTATCAAGACAACACAAGTTGATTTAAAGCTTTAGACAATGTAGCTTTCCACTTAGTTTATTTTCATCAGTGCATGCTTTAAAAGATGTAGGGAAGTGCAGTACTTCCCAAAGAAGTTATTCAAGGGACAGTAAAGGTCCTGACAAACTTCATGAGGTACAAATAAACTGGAGCGTCTGCTTTCATTAGATTTGCTTTTCAACCCTGCCAGTCAGACACATTCACCCAAGTACTGAGCACAAGCACTAGTTTGACAGAGTTTTAGAGTAATATAGAATAAACAGGTCCTGAAGATGTGCACCTTTACCGACCTCTGTAAAGATCATAGAGTATTATTATCCTCAACAAAAAGGCCCACTCATGTACCTGACTGTCCCACATGACATGGCCCAGACTGAGGCTTTAATTAAATGTGACGTGTGAACACAGTAAGCAGAATAATTCACCTTCAGCGACGATCTCCTCCACGGTCACTTGATATCGTCCAATGGTGAAGACCCGACCGATGAAGCTCCCTCCGCCGCCGGACCCAGCGCCTCCTCCTCCAGCCCCTGGTCCAGGCCCGGAGCTCCCCAACTCCCGACGAGTGTCAAAAAATTTCTTCATGTCTCCTTGAGCTCGTCCCACGCAGAAGTACAGTCCAAAACCTGTGAGCGGTGTGGCAGCGAGTGTGGAAATAAGCAGCCTCTGCTCGCTGAGTGTTACCGCTGTCAGTCTTTTTCACTAATTGAATGAATGCTGCGAGCTAGCTTAGAACAAACGCTAGCTAACTAACTGGACTTCAAAATATCCCAAACATCTAAGTCCAAAGCTCCATTACTAGCTCATGTTATTGCCAAAATCTGTTACAGAGGTGATAGAAAGAGACGAGGTTCATGTGGAAGTCGTCGCTCTCCCCTCCGAGCCGAGCTCAGCACTAGCTGGCTAAATTAGCCCCCAAAACACTTGTTAGCCGTTAGCTCACCTAGCCAGCTAGCTGAGCAGCTAGGTGTGTTGACAGCTGTCAGCTGAACGACTGGCAGACAGGTGGGTCCTCACTGTCCAGTGTAACTTATTACTCATCTCCACAGATGGCTCCCACAGAGGTTTACGTGTCCTCACAGCTGCCCTGCCTCTGTGTCGCTGCTGGAGCTTCAGAGGATCGCTGCGCTGGAGCGTCCTGCAGCCGGTGAGAGGGCTGGTCATCTAACCTGATGACTGAGCTAACACAGGCTGCAGGGGGCCTCCTGCTGACTGCTGCCGGACCTCCTCCTCTGATCGGTCAAACCTACCCCATCCTCCTGTCTGTCAACTCAGGTCCTCAGAGCTGGAAACTATTCTACTAGAACACACTTTATTTATATGAACATGTGCTATGCAGAGCTGCTATTCAGTGGAATAAGTTACCTTGTTCCATCAGAAAATCTAACAGTAAAATTAACTTCAAAAAGAAACTAAAAAATATATGTTTTCATACTTAGGTTGACAACATATCTATGAATTGGGAATTTTAAGTAATGCAAGTGCTTTCTGTCACATTTTTTACTCAGTATTTCTTTGTTTTCTTTACAATTGTCAATACTGCAAGCAAAAGTCTTGCAGTATTGACACAGTTTATTTCTATGAACTTAAAATGAAAAATGAGCTGCTAAAGCAACATATTTTTAAGGTGAAACTAGGCTTTGTTGTCATTAAATCTGTGCAGATGTTCATGTGTCATTGACATCTTTGACTCACTGAAATTTCTGTTGTTGGGGGCGAGTAAGATGGTATGATAGTAAAATGTCTACTGTCTTTTTAATGTCCTGTTTTGTATGGCTGCTGTATGTATGGACCCCAGGAAGACTAGTTGCTGCCTTTGTAGCAACTAATGGGGATCCTTTTAAATAAATAAACAAATAAATATGGCAAATAAAAAAAAGGTTTACCAAAGTGCTTCACAAGTAGAAATAAAAATAAAAATAAAAATACAATAATAAAAACTTAGAATGAAAACCAAATAATGGAGTACAATAAAATCATAACCTTATAAAATACACACAAAACACAAGACCACACAACTATCGTACTGAATTAAGACACAAGAAAGTTTGTCATTGTACAACAGGTTGCACAATGAAATTAAATCGTGGCTCCAAGACAAAACAAACAAAACAAAACAAAACAAAAAAAAACAGATGGTGCAGATGGTGCATTCAGCAGTCTCACAGCCTGAGGGAAGAAGCTTCTCTGCAGTGTGGTGGTACAGCAGCAGATACTTCTGTACCTTTTGCCTGATGGCAGCGGGAGGGGGGGGACAGGCTGTGGCTGGGGTGCGTGTTGTCCTCTACTATCCTCTGGGTTCTCCATAAGCACCTAACTTCCCTGCTCAGTAGATGGATACCGATGATGTCTTGGTTAGTTTTAATCACTCTTTGCAGAGTCCTACTGTCCTGGGCTGTGCACATCCCATGCCAGATGTTACCAGTCAGGATGCTTTGATCACCTCTTTGTACAAGTTGACAAGAACTTGGCGTGGGAATTATGGTCCCATGGTGAGTTTGACTGATTACACAATGTCTTTGGTGTCTAGTAATCATGGATTTGAGTTGAGTTAAATACAAAAAGACAAATTTTGTCTCTGTAGAGGATCAGATGCAGCGCCTTTTCCTTCCCCTTTTGAAAGGCTTGGATCTCAGGGGGCTACAGAAGACTATGATAATGAACTGTGCCCAAATGATGTCTCTTACAGACTGAGGAACGGACTTTCAAACAGTCATGGGGTCTGCCTGTGAAGAGCTGGAAACACACATGTAGATGGAGGCTGTATAGCTATGACATTATAAAACCCAGGAAGTAAAAAGCAAAGCATTTTAAGGGGCATTTTCTAAGCAAAGGTTTAGCTTTCACTAAACCTGAGAGTTTAGTGAAAGGTTTCATGTTCATTAAATGTTCATTAAATTTGCAGGACATGAGCCAATGAGTAAATGTGAGTTTTAAAGGTCAGACTAAGTGTTCCCTAAACAGTTGAGTCTTTAGCTTTCTCTTAAAAGCATGGGGGACTCTGCAGATTGAATTGAGTTGGGGAGTTCATTCCAACTTTTGGCAATAACAAAGGAGGAAAATTTTATGATTACTTGAATTACCTCTTTTCTGGTCTTCCTAAAAACATCATTTCACAGCTTCAGCTGCACATATGTTGACAAAGACCAGCAGGACAGCTCACATCACACCAGTTTTAAAGTCTCTGAACTGGGTGTGTCTTTTAAAATTGATATTCAGGTTATTTTTTGGTTTATAAATCCCTTAATGGTCTTTGCCCTTCCTACTTATCTGACTTTCTTTTACCATGTGAGCCCAGTGGAGCCCTCGTATCTTTAAGTAGTGGTCTTTGAATAGATCCCAAAGTAAAAACTAAAACATACAGTAAATCATCTTTTCATTATGGCCCTCATCTGTGGAACAGTCTACCTGAAGACCTACTGTTCATATTGTTAAAAGCAAAATCAAGTCCTACCTTTATAGTCTGACTTTTAGCTGATTTTTGTTTTATAACTTAATCTGCATTATGTGTTTTTACTCTATTTTAGTTTCAGAGTTGTTTTGTGTTTTATTACCTCTTTTTATTTATTTTGTTTTATGTTTGGTTTTAAGACTGTTTCATTTTAATTACTTTTAATTCTTTGTTATCTTTGTTATAACTTATCATGATTTATCAGTTTAGTCTTAGGTCCTGCGTTTTCTCAGTCGCCTGCGGTCTCTGTGCCCTCCACACGCTCGCCATTGCTGAGTTTTGGCACTCTGGGGCAGGGCATTGAATGGACAACCTCCCGCAGTCCCCCTCCTCTCTGACTGGTCACTTTAAACGGGTAAAGGGTGACCTGCTGCTCTGTGGTGACATGATGTTTTTGGGTCATATATAAATTAATATGTTCACCTGCGCAGTCTCGTCTGTGTGAAGGTGAACAGAGTCAACAGCGACATCTAGCGGATGTTCTGCAGTACTACAGCAGACTAATGATAATAATACTGTCACAGAAGTTTATTTCCGCTTACCTTGGGGGGCGCTGCATTTATACACCTGTATCCCGCCTGCAGGTTTGATGAGACAAAGCAAGACACTCAAGTTCCGGGTAGGAAATTGGACGGGTTTGGCGCGAAATTTTTGCCACATAGTCGAAGTACTCAAACATTTGTTTGTTTCAAATATTACTTTCAAATACTTGGTGATTTTGTTGAAATCAAATGTTTATTAACTGTCTAAAATATAAAGGCTTTAGGTTTTGCATCAAAAAGCAAAAAGGGCTCTTAAATTAGGATAAATTTTGATAACTTTGCTAAAATTTAGGCCTATGAAATTAAAGCGTCCAGTGGGCGGGACTAATGGTTAAAATGGTCAGTCTTGACTTTGCCGTCAACAAGTGAACACCTGTGAGAAAGGTAACCAGCTTTGCTAAACTTTTATGTCTTTCTAATGTTGTTTGTCTTATTGTAAGTGTTTTACCGCTTTCACACTAAAATTAGTGGGTCAACGCGGGTTTTTTCTATGCAGGTTAACCCACTAACAATCAGCAAGTGACTCCTTTTCCACTGCCAGCAGAGCCAGGTGTAATCGGCAGCAGACGAGCTGTGTGGCTGTTTTTTTCCTCTGGCGCATCAAGCCATCAAAATGGCGTCAGTGTTGCAGCAAATCAAGTTCAACAAAAGTCAAAAAACTAAACAATTGTGCCTTTAAAAAACTGTGAAAAACAAAAATTGCTTTAAGGATTGTTTGGAAATAAATACACAATAACAACAGTGCCAAAAGTTAACATCCTTATTAATAAGGACACAACAATAAAACAACAACTCCAAAAGGTCTTGTGGAACAGTAAGGCGCAACAACAAAAGGATTCAAATGGAAAAGTATCAGAAACAACAAAGTCAACTCCAAGCACAACCATCACAAAGATGTTTATAAAATGGTCTCTAAAATGATAAGTTTCAAAAGGGTTTTGAACAACAAATGCCTAAAAAGAAAACAATTCAACAGTTACCTTCTGAAGGAATCACAAAACAAGGTACAAGATGCTATTGAGATCATTCAAACATCAATAAATTAAAACAAAAAATGTTTCCAGAAAACAATAAAGCTCACTGTTCAAAATATGTCTTTCAACTAAACAAATGCCCAAAAAATGTTTGGTTTTTTTTTTCTGTGGGTTCCAAAAATGAAAAAAAAAAACAAACAAAAAAACAAACAAACAAAAAAAACGTGTTTACGTGGTTGATTGGAAATAAATACACAATAAAAACAGTGCCAAAGTCAACATCCTTACCAGTAAGGACACAACAATAAAAGGGTTCAAAGGGGGGAAAAAAACATCAAAAACAACAAAGTCAACTCCAGATTACACAATAATGTTCATAAAATGGTCTCTAAAAGAGATGAGAATTTCAAAAGGGGTTTGAACAGCAAATGCCTGAAAACAAAATACAATTCAACATTTGTTTTTTGAAGGTATCACAAACCAAGGTACAAGGTCTATTTACTTTTAATGTCCTAACGCAGCAAGTCAACAAAGGGTTCAATGGGAAAAATATCAAGAACTAAACAGTTAAGTCCAACCACAATCATCACAAAGATGTTTATTAAACAGTCTTTACAAAATATTTCAAAAGGGTTTTTAACAACTAATGCCTATAGACAAAACACAGTTCAATGGTTTCTTTCTGAAGGTATCACAAAACAAGGTACAAGATTGTGTTAAGATGACAGCAAGCAAGTTGAACAAAAGTAAACAAACAACTGTGCCTTTAAAAAAACTTTGAAAAACAAAAACTGTTTAAGGGGTTGCTTGGAAATATATTCACAATAACACCAACATCAACATCCTTATCTATAAAGACACAACAATAAAACAACAACTCCAAAAGGTCTTGTTTAGAACGAAAAGGCACAACAACAAAAGTGTTTAAATGGAAAAAATATCAGAAACAACAAAGTCAACTTCAACTACAACCATCACAAAGATGTTTATAAAATGGTCTTTACAAGATGATCAAAGTTTCAAAATTTGTCTTTCAAAAAAACAAATGCTCAAAACAAATTTTAAACTGTGACTTCAAAAAAAGAAAAAAAAATGTAAAAAAAAACAAAAGTTTATGAATCCTCTGAAGCCTCTGAATCCCAAGCAGTTTCTGGTCGTTTTTTGCTTCTCTCACATTTTTACTCACTGTGGTCTCATTTTTCTCTGCAATATGAAGTCAAGCACCTCTATAGATTCAGGGCAACCATGGCTATCGGCTGATGTAACTCAATTTTGTCTACATGCAGTGTAACAAAATTTACAAGCTACAAATCATTAGAAAAAAACTAAAAACGGACATTGAATTTTTCTGATTTTATAATTAAAAAAAAATAATAATAAGGCATTAGTGCACACAACACATTTTCAGGTACCCTCAAGCCTAAGGAACATAGGAAAAATAGTGGTGTTGGTACTACATTCATCCCTTTGGTCTCATTTTTCTCTTTCAACCGCTCTGAATCATTCAGGTCTTGGGCCCTTTTTCAAACCGGCCCTACACCCTCCCCCTCCGTGATGGAGTGCACTCCATCAGAAGTCACACTCGCAGCTGAATGAAGTTCACTCCATAAAGGTGAAGGGTATAAATACAGCGGCAAGCTTTGGGATAAACTTCCCTCTCTCAGGCGGAAACAGGAAATGTATGTTGTCATGGTTTCGCAGCGGCATCTTGAGGGAGCGGCAGTTAGATTAGATCCTCCAGAAGGCGTAGACGATCAAGGCGTCTTTTACTTCTGATTATGCAGCAGTGAAATGTGAGCCTCTGTTTTTGTTGCTAACACATTCTGTAAAAATCGTTCTGGATATTGATTTAATTAATCTTTATTAAATTATATGAGATTGAGCCAATAAATCGTCCTTTAATGTTTAATTTAAAGCAGAGCAACAGGTCTTCTTCAGACAGTTGTCTCAGAACCTCTGCCATTCATTTCTTAACTTCTGACACAAACTCGAAATGTGTTCCTTTGAGCACACCTCATCTGTCTCCGCATTGAGAGGAGCCAGTTGAGGTGAACTGGGCATCTTATCAGGATGTCTCCCAGACGCCTCCCTGGTGAGGTGTTCAGGGCACGTCCCACTGGTAGGAAACCTTGGGGAAGACCCAGGACACGCTGAACGGACTATGTCTCTTATCTGGCCTGGAAACACCTTGGGATCCCCAGGAAAAACTAGATAAGGTGACCAGAGAGAGGGAAGTCTGGGCTTCTCTGCTTAGGCTGCTGCCCCGTGACCCAATCATGGATAAGCGGAAGATGATGGTTTGGTATGGTATGGGGTTGCTCAACTTTTAAGCTTATCATTTTTGGGGAGTAAAATAGAGTATTGCAGCAGCAAATACAACCATAACAAAGTTTTCCAGCCAAACTGGCAAACAAGTCCACAAACATCAACATCTTAATAATGTGTGAGACTGCACAAGCCTAAATATGACCATTCCTCTGGATAATGATGAGAATATTTTCTTTTGAAGGTCTGGAAATAGAGAAATATGTTTAGTGTTACATTTCAACTACTGACCTTGTTATTAGATGGCTGTGAGTTTGGCTTGAGTTGACACCATGGTCGATTCTGTTTGTGGATGTGTTTGTGCAAACTCAGTTTCTTTAGCAGTAATTTCTTACATATAAACTACTGATTAGTCAATTAGTCACAATTTATAATAAAAAGCTTCACAATGAAGCAGTGAAGGGTAAACCCCTGCATTTGCCAGTGCTTAAACTACAACATCCAGCAGCACAGTCCAACAAGTCATCAGTCAACACGATCACTCAGCAGACCATAAAACTGAAACACTAAGACACTGAGACAGTGCAAGGAGGAAAATATTTTACAAATAGAAAGCAGACAGTGCTGATGGTAGGGTACCCCATGTTTCTGGTTTACTTCTAACACAACAGGTAGTTACATACAGCCTAAGTTGTTTTCACCTTTAGGTTATTATTTATTTAACTGCAAATATATCTCCAGCCTTTGATATATCATCCAGTGTTTCCATGGCAACAGTGGCCATGTTGTGTCTGCCACGGTGGCTTTGTCATTTAGGTTGTCACAAGACATGCAAGATTACAACTCTGAGAAGGTAAGGACTTATGTGGCCTTAAACAGTTTTGGAAATATTTGAGGTAATGTGCAGTGCTTAACAAATTCATTAGACCACCAGTCATAAAAGCATAACCTGACACATCAGATGAAGTGTTCAATATATTTCACTTGTCCATCCAGGAAACATTCAATAGAAAGTGTTTGGTACTGGGCAGAATCTATCAAAAGCATATCCGGCAGGGGATTGGACAATTTGTTCCGTCAATCATCCATATGGATCAATCAGGTAATGTAGTAGGCGAGCTGTACTTCTGTGATGTAAAGGACAGAACGTTAATCGCTTTGTAAAATAACTCTGCAAATCATGTCGGTAGTGGTGCCACAAATATCCTTTCTATGGAGCAGTTTGTTGCATTGTTGTTTGTTTTTCATTTGATATAGAAATGCTGTCCAAATCTGATAAAACTACTCCTGAAGCTGTTAGCATCGATGCTAATCTCTATACGAGCAGTCACTTCCTGCTGTTGTCTCAGTCACATCTCCCACGTCTTCCTGCTCCAAAGGAGGTTGATTGTGCCTTTTTACTTTAGGCTGCTCACAGTCGCTGCAAGATGGGGCCCTGGAAAGGTGGACTTACCTGATTACAGACATTAAATTGAGCAGAGCATCTGCACAACAAGGTTAATAAAAACAAGAAAACATAAATATTCTAGAAATCTTTCAAAAACTTGCTTAGAAATAACTATGTTATTGTTATTATAACAAACAGAATGAGGGATTTCAAAACGAATTCCCCTTTTTATTCCCAAATTTGAGCCAGCTCACTGGGCTTCTCTGAGAAATCAGAAATTAGTCATGCACAATATTTGATCACTAAAACTATTTTAATGTTTGGGAATGCAAGTAATTTACTACAATATGACATTTTAATCAAGAAAGGATTTTGAGCTTTACGATTTTTTTTTTTTGTTTTTTGTAAAAAAAACATTTGAAAACTAATGGAAAACAGTAATGATTACATTTCAGCAGTAAAAATACAATTTTATTTTAGAAATTTATATTAACTGATGTGTTAAACATGGCAGAAACAAAAACATTATTTTGTTAACTGGCAAAGCTGTTCATTTAGTGCAGCTGTGGTTAAAAGCTTTTCTTGGGGGGTGGTCTAATAAATTTGTAAAGCACTACATAACAGAAAATAAATATATAACAGAGTATTAGTCATTTCATTAAATTAATTGTATCCAATGTAGACATTTCAGTTTTCAATAATCTAAATATACAGATTGAATCGTAAACAACCTGTTAATAATTTATATGAGTGAAAGGGATACACATTTCACTGCAAGACTTAATGTTTTCCTCTCAAGAGGGAATGAACAAAATCAGGTGCACTGATAATGAGCAATGGCAAACACGGACGTGTAAAAGTGTGACAACCAACCCCGGTCTCCCCTTTAATCATTCATGTCGCAGATAGTCTTTCTGTTTGCTCACACAGCTCACAATAAAGCAAAGTTCATGTCAGCCTGTGTAAAAAAACAAAAACACTCTCAGCTTAAGTCGTGTCTGTTTGGACCACTTCATGTTTCATTCACATCCTCGGCTGATGTAAACAGATTAATATTCGGAGTCAATCGGGTTAAATTGTAACTGTGGGAGCTCGAGCACAGGAGGCGGAAGAGGTGTGTTTTCTTCACGAGACTCACAGGCGAACACTGAAGTTTCCTCTTCATGGCGAAAAAGCGGCCAGGACGGCCGAGCTGAGCCCAGTAAATACAGAAGAAAAGATATGAAAGGGGACAGAAACAACTCTGAAGTCTGTTCATGAGCAGTTTATCTGTGAAATCTGCCCCTTAGCGAGGAAAACTTCTTCAGTCCAAAGACGGAAACAACAAGAGGAGCTCAGGACGGGTTTAACCCACAGACAGATGTACACAAAGACGAAACCCTTCGTTTAATAAGACTGCAGCCTTTAAACTGAAGCAGAGACCTCAGGTAAGAGTGCCCGTGGGTTAACTTTGTTTTCTCATGCAGCTGTTGGAGATTAATGTGAAAATGATATTCACCATTTTGTTGATGAAGCAGCAGAAATGTGAGGTTAATCAGTAATCCTCCGAACAAAATGGGAAAATACTCAAAATAGTCATTAATGCTCTGGGTAGACCTTGGTGTAAAAACTGTTTAGCTGTCTATCTGTCTATCTAGCTCTCTGCTGTCTGTCTGTCTGCCTGATACACTTCTGACCTTGTCAGTGCTGAATGTGTGTGACTGATAGCTATAACTTTATAAACACGTTATAGGCCGTAGGCTATAACGATTTCTCAGGTTTGTTTATGAATACTGATCTATTTTTACACCAAATTGCAAAATTATTCTTGTAATGTTCATCAAAAGACTGATTACATGAAAAATCTAAACAGAAAAAAACATCTCAGAACTTAGCCAAGGGATGTACAATACTGGATATTTTTAACAGACTTTGCCATCTCCTGCTGCTTTGAAAGATTTGCTGATCATGGCGTATTTATAGGTAGGGGTGGAAATTTTTTAAAGTTCCAATTTCAATAACAGTTTTCTGTGCTTGTTTTATTTTAAGGCATTTTTTTAAACCTTTTTTGAACAGCTTCAAATATGATTAATCTTTAACTTTTGTAGCTTAAGTCAAGATTAATCACACTTAATTACATTTTTAGAGTCGTATTACCTTACTTTTTCACAATTGTCAAATTCATGGTAACAAAGTGAGGCTATTACTATGAGTTAACTGATTTGGAAAGCAAATAAATGCAAAGTAGGGCTGTCACTTCATACAGGATAGTTGAATATCTGTCGAGCATGGTGATAAAAATCCATACTCAAACTGTAAATGAAAATTCAAAATGAGAGTGTTCAGTTCTGCAGCACATTAATGCAGTGAACCACTCGTTCCCTGCACAATGCGACCATCTTGACCTCAACAACAGGAAGTACACCTTGAGAAAACAGAGGACAGGGAAAGCCACTCCAAAGCACAGAGTCCAGGCTGTATGTCCTTAATGTGAAAAGCAGCTGGCCTACTCCCTATCCACAGGAAATCTGAGGGCGCATATCCACCCACAGCGTTTGCTCAGAGTTTCTACGTTAGTTATCCATCAGCATCAACTAACGCATTCACACCCTTTGATGCCCATTTACACGCCACTGACACAGCAGTGGGAGCAACTTGGGGGTTAAGTGTCTTGCCCACATCGCCATGTGTCGCTCGGAGCTGGGCTCAAACCTGCAGCCTCCCGAATATTGACCAAGTGCACAGATAAGATTGTAAGATTCAGATGCAAGGGCACGCGGTGTGGAGAGGTGAATAGTACATTGAATATCTTTGGGTATTATGCTCAAACAACGATCTAATTTGTTTTCTTTGTAAAAGTGACGACTCCACAGGGTTTTCTGCTATTGTTAGAAATACATTAGATGTTTCACGTCAACGTTCATGTTTTAAAAAATGCACTTATTAATTATTGTAGAAATAAGTCTTTGTCCTGTTTTATGTCTTTTTCTAAAACACTCTCAAAACAAGGGTAACAGGTCAGTTTTAGTAGAGAAGAGCTTTTTCTGTGGCTATGAAAAAAGTAGTGTCTATTTATTGGTGTCAGTTTCTGCGTACATTAGTTCACAAGTATTGGCTCATTGGTTGTTAAAATCCAAATGCCATGCATCCTCACCAAGGGACCTCTGCATGTCTCAGCTTAAGAAGAGAGGCTGACTAGGCTGTTTGTGTGTCCTTTTGGTTATGTGTGTATGTTTGTGTTTCAGAGTGTAAACCCAGGAGAAGAAGGATGGGGAACAGCAGCAGTGACCGGGGATCTGGCGGGGGTCAGGGGGACAGGTCCTACAGAGATGGACAGCAGGGAGGGAAAGAGGCTCGGCCCAACATCCTGATAGACAGCACAGAGGACGCAGACCTTTTTCAGAGAGAAGATGCAAAGGTAGGAGATCAAATCTGTATCAGACACTGTCTTCATCAGACCTGGTAGATTTGAAACGAACTGCAGATCCTACCCTGGACGAAGGTTTTACCAAAGATAAGTGGTTCTAACTGGTGGCGTGGGACCAAAAAAGGGGATCAAGGAGCTGTTTTTGGCTGGTAATACAGCCTGGAAAAAACAAGGTGGGCAAAAAATGAAGGCCTAAGTCAATGAATTGAATATATTTTACTTTACTTGATGGGGATGATGCACTTTAACACAGTTTCAGTACAGGAAATGAAGCTGATGTGTTGCACTGAGAGTTTATAGCTATTGCTAATTTCCAACTCTTGTCCCTAGTTGGGCTTTTGAACGTCCTGTTTTAAAAATACATTCGAAATTTTAAAACAAAGCACTACACATGAAATACATTATATGCATCGATAATGCATGATAAAAAATACGGTTCATTAACCTTTATAAATTTGCAATGTAAAACACAAACTATCTAAAAACCATTACAGCTTTGTTTTGTTTTTAACCAGCACTTGACCTTTCTGGTAAAAAAAAAATCATACTCGTGGTTCTAGGCTGTTTAATTTTTAGGACCCACTACCACCCACTTGGTGAGTAATCATGACCCAAACTTCCTACGCTTTTAAACCTCTCAAATTTATTCAATGAAGAGTGTTGCGGTTTGGACTGGAGAAAAAAAAATGTGACTTAACAAAGAGACAGGACAACAAAAATGTCTTAAAAGTACTTGCACATATTTTTCTGACTTTATAGTAATAACATGTTATTTTGGTTGTTTTAAGATATGTTAAAACATTAACAAATCACCATCAGAAAACCAGCTTTATTAACAGAAGATAACACGATATATGAGTTGAGATGTTTAGAAAACAATCAAGGTGTCTGTAAATGAAATAAATGGATTCCATAAATTTTGCAATCATGAATACTTCATGAGATCAACATCTCTGCTGAATAAACTGGAAGCTTTTTTAAAAACATAGTATGTAAAATCCGCCAGGAGACTTCCAAACAAAAAAAATAATCAAAGATGAGGAGTAGAGACTAACACATTGTCAGCTCTGTCCATCTCTATGAGTTTAGGAATCCAACAAATGCTGAACAAAATAAGGTGTTTACTCAGCCCAGTAAGCCAGTGTCTCCATTTCATTGCTATGTCACATCTCTATGTCACACCTCTTGATAAGTATGCTGTGTTGTTAGGGCGGCTCAGTCATTGCAGTAGTCAGATCATTAACAGTCAAGTCACAACTACAATAACTAAGAATGTTTCTTTCCTTGAAAACTAATGTATTTGAAGTACTGCGAGGGCTCAACTGAAGAATGCATTTCTATCATGTGTTTAGTCATTATTGTCATTGATTTAGATCCGTTTCAGATGAAGGTGTTGTACCTTTAAAGTGAGAAGGCCACAAAGTGTTTGAAAGTGCATGTCCACCTACACAGTGGCCTCGTAACAGACTGAGAGTTAAGTCATCATGTGAAGAGGCTTTTATCAGTAGTTAGATGAACTTGTTGAGTAAACCACATTTAGAGGGACTCGGCATGTGGGTTTCACATTGTGCAAAAGAAAGTCTGGTGCTGTCTTCTGTGCACTTTTGTAAATGTGGGTCCTGAACCAGTCATATGCTTTGTCATCAGAAATGTGAGGGCATGTTTAGGAAAATCTTATTAGCAGAGAGAGAGAGAGAGAGAGAGAGAGAACCAAGGTCTTTTTAAAGGGGACAAGGACAATTTACCAACTCAAGCTTGAAAAATTCTTCAGAAGAAAAGTCTTGGGCAGTGCAGTTGTCAAAAGCATTATGATTATTCTCCAAAGTCTAATTATCACAAAGCAAGTAAGTTATAGAATTGATGTTAAGATTGTACTGATCCCTTTTTAAAGCCCTCACAAGTCTGGCCTCAAACTTATGAGCCGGTCCGCAGCCTCAAATCTTCAGGCAGGGGCCTCCTGGCTGTTTTAAAGTCGAGGCTTAAGGCTAAAGGTCATCGAGCCTTTTCTGTCTGTGCTCCTCGACTTTGAGACAACCTGCCTGAGGAGATGAGGCATGCAGATTCAGTGGCATCTTTTAAATTACTTCTTAAAAATATTTTCTATACACTTGTTTTTACGTAATGCTTTATGTGCATATATCTTTTCTTAGTTATTTAATGTATCCTATTTTATCCTTTTATTTATCTCACAGTTTGTTGGTAATTTACTTTTAATCTCTGCTGCTCTTGTTCCCGTCATTGGTTTCTCATAATTCTTGTTCCAGGTTTTACCATGTTATGTTTTAATTTACTCCCTGTTTTCCTTTATTTACTCCACTGTAATCTTTTGATTGATTGATCTGTTTATTGTTTAAATGCCTTCTTCTTATCATTACTGTCATCATTTTAAAAAGTCTTCTTTATTAATAATAATCTTAGTGAAGAATATTCATACTGCGCCTCAAATGTTTCCAGTTTCCAGTTCATTTCTAATATCTGCATTGAGTTTACATTCTGCTCCTGCCCTCTTGTTTGACTGTTATTGGAGATGTTTGACCTGACTGTTTATGCCCATTTTATTATTCTCTGGGTTTGTGCCTTTGTTTTCTCTGTTAAACACTTTGTAAACTTCTGTTTTTAAAGGTGCTTTATAAATAAAGTTATAATAATAAATATGTAAAGCAAAATGAAAAGAAACAACTTAAAAATGTTGTATAATCAGCCACTTTTAGAATAGAATAGAACAGAATAGAATAGTTCTTTATTGTCACTATCAAACACTTGTTAGGCAACAGAATTTGTACAGTGAAACATAGTTTACTATCCTCTGTGGCAGCATAAACATATTAAATAGACAAGTTAAAAAAACTGTAGGCCTGTAGACTGGTAAATACACACAAAAAGTACTATAAATACAAAATAGCTGTAGAAAGTTGAGGAGCTCTGGGCCACTGCAACTGATCGTATCCCCATCTTGATGATGTTCAGCTGGCTAATTTCACTCATTTTACTTATGACAAGCTCCAGATTGTAATCTAGACTTTTGCCAAAGAGGTTTCTTTATTTTGTCTTTTCTCATTTAAACTGTAAACAATACAAAGGAACAAAAATTTGCAAATAGAAATACTGCAGAATGTTACTACCATAGCATTTGCCTTATCCATAGCCCCCCTCAGCTTGCCTCTTTCTCCTGAAGTGTATTTGGAAAAGGAAACAGAGGCTGAATGTGTTCTCATTAATGTGGCAACAACACAGTGATACCACTCTGTCCAGGCTCCACAGGAAATTCAGGAGTTTCTGGCGTGGCAGCAGGACCTGGAGAGTGACAGCAAAAGCCCAACGCAGGCCAGACCCACTGTGTTCAGGTGGACGGGGGCTGCAAAAGAAGTCTTTGTGTCAGGCTCTTTTAACAACTGGGCCACCAAGATCCCTCTAAACAGAAGGTAGTTAGACTCAGGCAGAATGCTCAAAAAGACTAAAACTTTTAGTCAAGTGTTTTGATGGAAAATGTCCAATATTGCCTTAAATGCAGTAAGAATAACTTTGTGGCGATCATGGACCTGCCAGAGGGAGAGCACCAGTACAAGTTCTGTGTGGACGGTCAGTGGACCCTGGATCCTACTGGGGTGAGTAAAAGCTGAATGTGTGTGTGTGTGTGTGTGTGTGTGTGTGTTCAGTAGACCCTTGTGAGCTGCTGTATTACTGGTTTTAATTTGTGACCGATGCATTAGATTACTCTGTATACCAGCTCTGTTTTCTTTGTGCTTGTGAGTCAAAGTGCAGAGATGAGGAAACTCCTGCCAATAAATATTCAATCACAGTGTTGTTTGATGATTTAAATCCAACTTGAAATCCATGTTAAAATGGGCCAGTTTATTATGCCTGCGGTGGAGGTTATGTTTTTGTCTGCGTTTGTTTGTTTGTTATTTAGCCAAATTATGCAAAAACTCCATGACGGATTTTACTGTAATTTTTAGGAGATGTCGGTCATGGTTAATTAACAATGATGTTTATTTAACAGGATGTGTTCAAAAGCAACTTCAATAAAATGAAAATTCAGTTTTTGGCATTAAACCTGAATAATTGCAGTTATTTGTGTATACGTTTGGTCTGTTTTCTATCAGTATAAAATAGACAGCTGTCAGTTGCTAGGGTTAGGAATCACTTTGTACTTTATATTAACCAGGGTTCTGCAGACAGTTAAAGTATTTTTAAAAGTCTTAAATTAGACTTTTTGAAATTTAAGGCCTCATAAAGTCTTATTTTAACTTGAGAGGGGTCTTAAATTTAGGCAGGCACATTCTCTAAGACTTTCTTTATCTAATCTTTAGGGGCTGTTTTAAATACATAGAAAATATTTTTAATAAAAGAAAAACTGTTGCAGACGTGTAGAGCTGTGCATCTTTACTCGCCTCATGATTCTGTTCGATTACAATTATTAAGTTAACGATTCAGTTTGATATCAAGATGCATCACAATGCAATGCAATAAGCAGTGTCCTTGGTTTTCCATATAACTGCACCAGGCTACTTTTTAGATTAAAAAAAACACAGGCAGTCAGATAAATATGAACTCCTTTTATTAATTAGAAATGACTTGAGATCAACTGCAGCAAAAATGTCTTTTCATTGTAAACCAAAATACATCAATTTCATAGGTTTCATCTTTATATACTGCTTTTTCATCCTAAGAGACAAAACTGATACTGCAGTCCAGCAGCAGCCTCTGCAAGATTAAAACATTATTTACCGTCTCTGTGTTTATCCATTTTCATCTACATTGGCATCACAATGCATTGATTGAAAGATTATTTTTGACAGCCCCGATAATGTGACGCTTGCCCAGTGAACACAGTGTGGGAGAACAATGCGCCTTGATAGTCGCTCAGTCACTCGGGACTTTGGGTGGGAAACAGAGTCAGACTAAAACTAAAACTTGGACTGCTTGAGAGAGGTGTAAGACGACTTCATTAGCACTGCCAAAAAGCCCCTGAGCAAGGCACCAAACCTTAATTCTTTGCACTTTTGCATGTGCCCCCCTTCACTTTGACGTCTCTTCATTAGTGCACGGCCATGGTGTGTAACTCTGGCCTGTTCAGAAGCAAAGTGGAAAACACAAATTTCCCCTCAAGTATTCTTAAGCATAAAAGAATAAAATAAAATAAACCAACAATGTTTATGGAAAAGATCTTCTTAATAACTGTAAAATATAAAAATAGTTTTAGAGCTACATAACTGCTTTTTCACCCAAACAATCCTGAGTTGTCTGTTAAAATAATCCAAAATGCCTAAACATGGAATATTTACTTACTGTACATAAAAAAACACACAATACAGTCAGAACCAAGCTGCAGCAAAAACCATGAAAAATGTAAGTTTTGAACTGTGTGCTAACAGAACTGTTGCATCCCTGATACCCCATCTATTCCAATATATTACCAAATTGTCCTTGGTGTTTTTGTGCTGGTGAAATTGCCCGCTCTTTTCTCAGATATCTGTTTGTGCTTTTTCTCAGGCTGTGATGACGTCGAAAACTGGGACAGTCAATAATGTCATCAATGTGAAAAGAACGGACTTTGAGGTTTTTGATGCCCTCAGACTTGACTCACAGGATTCTGCCGACATCTCCGGTAAGGTTTTAGGATAGGTTGCCCCTGATATCTACAGGTGTTGCTGTCATATACGTGGTGTGGCTATTGATTAATGAGATTGCGCTCATGAGGATAAAATGACCTGGTTCACAGTCACACTGAGTGTTACTGAGTGAGTGTTATATTATAAAGGTTTGTTATTCATGCACAACTACTGTAAGTTTCCAGTAAGTGATGTCTTAAGTTCACAGTGGTGTGTTTTTTGCTTCAGCTTACACATCAGAAAATGATTAGATTAAATGTTGAGCAACACATTGACTGGAAATGTTTGGTAAAATCAAACAAAACAAGCTGCTGAATCTTTTCATATATTAACTGAGGTGAATGGGAAACACTGCATGTCAGGTGCGCATGTGTTTGAATGGCACCAAAGATTTTGTGAAGGCACAGAGGATGTCTTAAACAATGAACATACTGGGTGCCCACGCACATAAAAAACTTCTGAACACAATCAACACAAATCATTGGAAATGATCAATAACTCAGTTTGATAGCAGCAATGGTCTCCACTGATAAAGAGACAGTTCAGCAAATTTTCAATGAAAATTTTAATGTGTGCCAAAGATGTCCCAAAACTTCTGACCAAAAGGAAAAACCAAAGCAGTTATAAGGAGACATTTTGGAAGAAACTGAGGGAAAGCAATTTTTTTGGAGGAGTGATGAAATTTGGATCTGAGATAAAACAGCAGTCAGTGCTCTGGAGGACACCATCATCACCAAGCATGAAGAAAGCACAACAGAGGAAGTCCATTTCAGGGCCATGTTGATTGTTGTCTTTGACATTAAGGATATCGTTTCTGAGGAGTGGGCTATAGAAGGGTCAGCGGTGAGTCTTCACTATTACAAACCAGTCCTAGAAAAACTGAGAAAAAGTCTGAAGACAGAGACCACAGCTGTGAAAAAAAGGTTTCATTCTTCATCAAGACAACATGCCAGCTCACACAGCGCTTGTTGTAAAGCAGTTTCTGTCTCAAAAAAACAAATCACAGTCCTCAAACACCCTCTCCATTCAGCTTATTCAGCACTGTGTGACTTTTTCTGAAGATCAAATCTGTTCTCTAAGGAACTCGTTTGGGTCTGTGTGAAGTTAAGAAAAGAACAACAGAGGTTCTGAGACAACTGTCTGAAGAAGACCTGCTGCACTGCTCTGATCAGTGGAGGACCTGAATGCAGCAGCGTGATGATGCAGAAAAGAGGAGACTGAAGGAGAAAAACAACAAAAGTTTATGTTTAGTAAAAAGTATTGCAGCATCAGTCTAGTTTTGAAGTAGCCATTCCTCATATACGTCCCTAACAGCATGAAGTCTCTCCTGAAACAGAGGAGGGGGGTAACGATATTATCTTATGTGCATGTTTACCTGTTAACCCCTTAAAGCCTGTTGTATCATATTTGATACGTACTTTTATGATACCTCTATCTAATCAATGTGATCAACAAATTACAAAAAAAACAACTGAATACGATCTGATAAATGATAAAAATGTCCTTAAGTGGATTATCAGTTGCCAAAAACACCTAATGTATCGAATGAGATACAAAAAATATATATGTTAAATTTTACGGAAATGTTGTTTTTTTTGGATTTCAGTAGAAAGTTAAATAAACATTTCAGCTCCAAACCTTTGAATTTTCTGGCTATAATTAGTGTTTTCAGGCTTTAAAGGGTTAAGTTTGTTTTCAGTTGGACGATATCTTTATATGTGCTTTAAAAGTCCAGTTTGTGGCAGACTAACACAATCAGTGGATACACATCCATTTAAGAAATCTGTTTTAGTGCATATCTGAGTTATAAAATAATTTAAAGTGCTTGTCAACATTTCTGTCTGTAGTAATTGCTGTGTTGGACTAACATAAACATGAAGTGGCAGATAACTGTGTTTCTCTTGAATGTACACTGCTCAATCAGAACAGTAGTTATTTTGTCCTCTTTTAGCCACAACAATTGGTCAGAAGGAAAGAGTTTGTATAAAATGTGCAGAACTTCATATTTGTTCATATTTACAAACCCACTGTTTTTTTTTTAACTGCATGTAAACTTACCCACTGAATCCCACATTTCTCCCACTGCTATAAATTGGGTGTGTAAATGTTAATTTTGATGGGCACCTCAGCAGATTTTACCATCACTGTGTGAATGAGGGATGAAGGAGTGAGTTTGACTTTTGATGCAGTTCCATACAAGTTAATGCCTGTTTAAAAACTACCTGCAAATGACATAGTATGGAAAAAAATACTTTAAGGGGTAAATTAAATGTCTTAAATATAGCTGATTATGATACAAAAGAGCACATTAACTGACATATGTATATAAAGAGTAGGTTTGGACCTTAAAGAATTCTTAACTTCTGTCTTTATTACTGAAAATATGACATTTCTGTCTTGTGACTTTGGCAGACTTGTCCAGTTCTCCTCCTGGCCCATACCAGCAGGATGCATACGTCATCAAGTCAGATGACAAAATCAAAAATCCCCCCATCCTACCTCCACACCTGCTGCAGGTGCTGCTCAACAAGGACACAGGGGTCTCTGTAAGTACAGACATGATGCTGGAACACACAAATAAATGATATGAACTTATTAATAATATTAATCCTCTCTGAATCGCTGACAGTGTGACCCAACGCTGCTTCCCGAGCCGAACCACGTGATGCTCAATCACCTGTACGCCCTCTCTATCAAGGTAACTCTCTATCCTTTTGCATACCTGCATTTAATATCGTGGAATTAGGAAGAAACAAATATTCCTGGACAACACTGAATGGATTTGGTCAAACTGTCAGGATGTTACCTGCATCTGTTTACGGTTAACAAAAATGACAAGATAAACAAGTGCTGCTCAGAGTTGATATGAAATAATGTACTGTTGTGATTCTGATCTTTAAATGACTTTTTATAATGTGTTCAATTTTTTTATTTTCGGTGGTTCAGACATTTTCTTCCCCATGTTTATCGTCCTAAATGCTTTAGTTTTGATTTTTGGGCAATGTGTTATCTGCTTTACCAGATTTTAAAATGATATCTTTAACAACTTCATTGTTAAATCTTTTATAAATCTAAGTCCTCTCCTTGTCTTTTCTTCCAGGATGGAGTGATGGTTCTCAGTGCAACACACAGATATAAAAAGAAATATGTGACCACACTTCTCTACAAGCCCATTTAATCCACACTACACTGACCCAACCCTTACTTAATTCTCTCTCTTTGTTATTGTTACAGCTGCTACTTTGATGGTGTCTGCCTGCAATGCTGTATTAGTGTTTTTAATCCATTCCTTTTTTAGTAGAGATGCACAGTGTAACCATAACTCAAAGCTTCAATCCTCTCAATGAGTATCATTGAAAAACTTAGCTTTATGACAGCTACAGGAAGATATTTTTGCTCTTTTCATTCCTATTCTTGATAAACTGCCAAAAGACTTAATGCGGTAAAGACAGACCAAACAGATGATTTCACAGCAACAGAGTCTCCTTTTTAAACGGCAAAAACTCAAATTTAAGCAAGTGTATGTGTTTAATTTCCATTCAAAATTATAGCATTACTCTTATTTTAAGCCACATTTAATAGACAAGTCCAGATAAAATATATTTTTTTAAATCTAAAAGTAAAAACACAAGGTATTGTGTTTGCCAATGAGGCAGGCAGGATTACTGGAGTGTCTTTAAGTGACATGTTGGGTTTAAATTCCATGGCATATGTTATCTCAAGTAACCATAACACAAGATGGACTGCTTCACATATCCACGTGATATACATTCACTGGCTGCTTTATTAGGTAGAACTGCTCCACTGCTCATTGACAGAAAAAGCTACAAAGCCAACTAGAAAAGCACTCAGAGAGTGCAGACCTCCACCAAGCAGCTTCAGGCCACTTTGGCAAAAATGGTCAATGTTAAAAAATCCTTTAAACAATTCCTGTATCTTGATGGTGATTTGGATCAGCCCCAAAATCTAATCATTTCTTCCTTATACCATTCCACACATTTCCTGAAAATTTCATCCAAAATTTTATCCATAACTTTTCAAGTTATCTTGAACACAGACAAACAGACAAACTAACTAATGCCGGCAAAAACATAACCTCCTTGGCGGAGGTAATGATGGTTGCAACTCAATGAATTTAGGCATGTAGACATGGTCAAGACAACCTGCTGAAGCTCAGAGAGAGTATCAGAATGGGAAGGAAAAGTGATTTAAGTGACTGAATATGGCATGGGTTTTGCTACCAGCTGGGCTGGTCTGAGTTTTTCAGAAACTGCTGACTTACTTGATTTTAATGCAAAACCATCCTCAGTTCTCTGGGCCAAAATGCCTTGTTGATGCCAGAAGTCAGAAGAGATTGATCTGATTGGCTTATTTTCAGCAGTAACTCTAATAACCACTCTTTACAACCAAAGTATAGAGAGGACCATTTCTGATTTTGAAACACCTTGAATCTCAAAGCAGGTGGGCTGCAGAGGACCACACTGGGTGCCACTCTTCAGCTAAGAACAGAAAACTGAGGCTACAATTCACACAGGCATACCTAAATTGGACAATAGAAGAAGAAAAACGTTGGCTGGTCTGATGAGTCTCTATCAGTTTGGCTTTAGCAACATAAAGCATGGATCCATCCTGCCTCGTGTCAATATTTAAGGCTGGTAGTGGTAGTCTAACGGTGTCACTTGTTACCTGAGCACTGTTGCTGACCATCCATCCCTTCATGACCACAGTGTATCAGTCTGCTGATGGCTACATTTAAGGAACGATAAGTTAGTGCAAACACTTAAAAAATAACTGTCTTTCTTTTATTAAATTAAAAAATAGATAAAACAAGTAGTTGTCAACCATGACAAGGCAGATAGAAGTGTTTCTTTCCATGAGAGTGTGAATGTTACAGCTTGCTAGACCAGGCGAGTGTTTCTCCTTTTCAGCATAACTCAACCATGCCAAAGAGGCTGATGATCCTGCCATTTTCTGACTGACTACAATTGTAGCAGCTTGAGGGTTTGTAAGATGTAAGACCTGCCTGATGACAGACTTGCCTTGCAAGGTTATCTCTTAAAGACACTCTAATTTTGTTTGCTCTATTGGCACTTTTTTCATTTCAACCAAAGCAAGCCTTATTTTTTGGCTTTAAAACATTTAACAAGATACTTATCTGGGCTTAGTAAATGTAGATATTTTGTTGCAAAATAAAGTGTTATTGATTAGGAGTTATATCATTTACAAACTTAGATTTGAACTTTTCCAGTACCCCAAGTCAAAGTCTGTCTAAACACATTAAAATAATAACTCAGTTTATCGAGAGAGTGAGTGGAAAAACATGACAGTGGAGTGGTGGGACCAGCACAGCTGCACCTCTGCTACCAGAGCTCATGCATATGTGAGCAAACAGACCCAAGGACACACAGAGAGATACTGAAATCCAACAAATGGGGATCTCTCTGTTTTATTTCCATTAATGCCTTTATCAAACTTCTTTGAAATCCAACACTGTTTAAAATTTATGAAGAAATTAAAGTTTTGAAGGAATATATGTAAGCAATCCAACATTCTCTTGTGTTTTTTTCTGTTTGGTTGATTGCTGTGTTTCTCAGCCGACACAGCGACTGGCATCCACAAAGTAGTTTTCTGAGTTGAACTTGTATTTTGCAAAGCAGTGAGCAGATTCACGATCACACTCACACACGGCAGCCTGGCAGGCATTGTTGGAAGCTGTAAAAACAGAGAAAAGACAAGAAATTAATGCAGAGCTACTCAGTAATGATATGAAATTCATACCTGAGGAAAATGATTTATTTTAGGTCTTTTATGCCATGATTAAAGGGACCAGCGAGTGGATGGAGTAGGAAATTGGCAGGAGAGTGAGCAGAATATATGTTAGAATTAGGACTTCAAACCTTAAAATTTTCTGCAGTAGGGTTATAACTGCCATCTAATGAAAAAAAAAACACACTATAAATGGAGTAGTTACAAGCAAGCACGTCACTTAAATTGCTTTTTAGGGATGCATGATATTGGATTTTTCGTCGATACTGATAACAATTCCTATATATTTTTTGTCATGAGCACAAAGTCTTCACAGAAAAACTGACGTGTTGCTTTCAATGTGACTTCTTGTGTGAGGAACAGATTAAAAAAATAAGAAAAAACAACATTTAACTCTTGAAAAAATAAAACTTGATTTTTATGTGTACCCATGCAGTGATGAAAAGGTGTAGCAATATGTCAGTTTTTTTTTATTTTGCTGATATTACAGTTGTTATATGGCTGATTTCAATGGCTCATATATTACCTGTAAATGTTGGCAAAAAATTTAATATTTGTTGGTACCAATGTTTAACTTTTTAGGCCAATATCAGCAATATTGTGCATCCTTATTGCTTTGAAAAAATGTATGGTCATAAGATGTCTTGAAATGTCTGTACGAGTGAGAGATCCTAAGTTGTAGTGTGAGCATTTGACAATGCACAAAAGTGTGGCTGCCAATCATTGACATAGCTCAGGCTGTAATAATTAGACACAAAACATAACTTTCCATGTAGTAAACCGAAAAAAATTTAATAATAATAATTTTTCTGTCTTTTTAAAAAAAAAAAACATGGTAGCATTGTAGCAAAAACCTGGCATATAAAGGGATAAATCTTTAAAATCATGAATATTTGATGTGTATGATTTAGACTGATGTTGGTTTAAAATTCAACCCTTAAAAGTTTGAAAAATCAATGTGTAATTTTTTATAACTACCTTATTAAATGCACATTATTGTGCTTAGTGGTATGAAAGTGAGTATTTGACAAAAAAAAAAGCACAAAAATTAGTGTTGCTGTTAATCATTGACATATCCCAGGTTGTAAAATTCAAAAACAAAAAAAAATCTCCTTTTCATGTGGTGCATTGAAAATAATCTTTTTTTTCTGAAAACATGCTGGCATCATGACAAAACCCTGGCATTTAAAGGGTCAAAATCTTTTTAATCATTTAAATTTTATTTGATATCAATGATTAGGTCAGATGTTGGTAAAAAAATAGCTCAATGTAAGCAGAATATAATATTAGTGTATAATATTTTTTAGCCTGCTTTTAAAAGCGCATTTTTTGTGCATAGCAGTGTGAGTATGACTAATATTAGACCTTCCCAAAGGGTTAAACAAGAAGTTACATTGTGGCACATTGATGCTTCATTCAAGCAGTTTGAATTTGAGTAAGATACAAGTGTGAAGCGTGGCAGCCACTTCTGAGTTGATCCACCACGTTGCAGTTCGGAAATAGCTTGATGATACAGCTTTTTACTCTCAACGATTAAGTTTAGGCCTCAAAAATCATCACAATGTTTTTGTTAGTACGCTTTATGAACTTTTTTTTCTACAGAGTTCATTATCATATAATCCAAAAACACACTGAGAAATCCTACAATCTTTTTCTGGAGGGAATTGGAGTGATGATAACTTTTGGGTTGGCCAAAAAAAAAATCATCCTTTTACCACTCTATTTGGCTCGGCACAAAGAAACTGGACCTGAAAGTACTTAAAAGAAACTTCTATCAAAATTCACAATGCAGCAATAATTCTCAGTCTCATCATGTGTTGAAAGCAACTATCCAGAGTGTTTAGAGACAGTTTTCTGGTTTAGCTGTCCAGTGACTTCCCATCTTTTTGTCTAATTCTTCTCACACAAGATGTTGAAAAATTACAAAACTTTGGCTTCTGTTTCAGTCATTATTGTTTCTTACCAGAGCAGGTCACCTGTTTATTTGAACAGGAGTAATCAAAGTCGATGATATAGGGAAGATCAGCAATGCCCTGGCATCCAGGAATGTCTCTGGCTGCCTCATAGCAGAAATCGTGAACTTTGCAGCAGCTATAGGACATAACAGTGCATCTCTCACAAAACCCAGAATTTCTTTTTGATGATGTTTATTGAGGATGAAAATGAGTGCTTCTTACGCGTCCACATCATCCAGAGTGGGTCCTGAGCCTCCGAATCCACACCAGCAGCCATACTCATTGTACCTCAGGGGGTTGATACCCGGCTGAGCACATAAGATCATTGCACCTAAGTCCCACATGGCTTTTGGACGTGGCAATCCACTGGCCACACAAACTGAAGAGGCAGATTAATACATTGGAAACAAAAATGGGGAGAAAGTATCAACAAAATGACATAAAGTTGACTGACCATCATAGCTATCAAGAAAGTTACAATGCTTGCATGAATGGGTTCATAAACAGAGTGCACCCAGAGGAATCTCGTGCTTGGTAAAGGTAAAAGAAGGCTAAATATCTGGTAACAGTATTTCTTAAGTCTTACCGGTGAGGAGCAGCAGTGACAGGCTCTTGGTGAGATCCATGGCTCTTGTCAGAAGGCAGAAGCTGGCAGAGTTGCTGTTGTTCTTATAAGAGGTGATAAAACAACAGAGATAAGACGTAAACTAGAGGGTAGCAGCCTAAATTAATAGTGTCTGCTTGGGAGTCTTGTTGACTTCAACATGTGCCAATGACTTTCAATAACAAGTGCTGGAACTGGAAAAACACCGTGAGCCAAGAAAACAGCGTAGGACAAACATTTGGGAGATAACAACAAATGTTGTAATTCAAACAATTTTGCTTGAAAATACTTCTTTTGTTCTTCTCGAGTAATTAGAAATACAGATATAATAATCTTCCAACGCTCCCCATTTTTGAGGTTTATTCTTGGTCTTTATATGCCTTTAATGTATGGACAGGATGGTGGATGGAGTTGGAAATCAGGGAGAAAGAGTTGAAAACAGTGTAAAAAATGGTGCCACAGGCCAGTTTTGAACCAGGGATGTGTCCACCATGCTGTGTAAAGACATAACTTAGAGGGAATTTGAGACTTTATGTCATCTTCATGTTGGGCTGATAGTGTCTTATTAAAAGGCCTGTTTAGGATTCTACCTTTTAATTAGGCTGAAAGAAACCTAACAGCTGAATGGCAGTCATAGTTATCATCATTATTTATTTCAATAAGTCTTCAGAGGACACATTTAGGGCCCTTCATTTCCAATGGTGCCAAGGTGCACAGAAAAGAAATTACAATTAAAAAACATCCATTCAGATAAAAATTCAAAATAAACTTTAAATCCTCAAACCCTGGAGAAAAAAACATATGTATATACAATATACATACACATATACTTTTACATTAGACTATAAAAACAGGCATAACAGTAAGAACAGTTCAAGTGTTAAAAGCATTAACAGTGAAAATCAATAAAACTTGAAATTAAACATTTAAATAGCCTCAATAGTATTTAGCATTGCCGCATTGAAGATTGTCAAAGTAGAATACATGATAGAGCTGAGGAAGATTTTTAAAGAATACATTTTTCTTCTTCTGTATGGCCTGAATTCCCCTTGAGGGTCAGTGAAGGGGTTACCTTTTTTAAAGCTGTAACTGACATAAATCAAATATTAAACATCTATGTACACCATAAGTCCTTGTTTTTTTAGGCATTTATCCAATGGGCTATAAAGTGGTGCAGGAAAGAGTCCAAAAGCGTGAAAGCGAGTTGCACCTCCTGGTTCCCAACCCCCCAGAGTAAATGGGATTAGAAGGCCAGTTTTGGAAAAGTAACGTTTGTCGTAACACACACATGAACTCTTTAATGTTTAATGGGAAATAATAATATGCATCTGATGTTGCCTGCTTTTGAAACTTAAATTTTTGATTAAAATGAGAGTTGCTTACTAACTGCTAACAAGGACTACAAAAATGGCCAGGAGCTTAACAGCAAGCATTAATGATTGTTTTTTAATAATCAATCATCTATACACTACTGCCACAGCCATGAGGACTGACTTAATCAAATCGCTTGATTATGAGGAAACTCTGAAACAAGAGGTACATTGGAAATATTGTTGTTGCTTCTAAGTTGAACCACCATGTTGTAGTTCAATAGTAGCTTGCTAATAGCTTTTCATTCTCACCGATTATGTTTAAGCTCAAAACATTGAGAAAAGTTGGCTTATTTGTTAAGATTATCAGAAAAAAAGAACATACAGTAGTCTCTTATTTTTTGTTTGCGACAGAGCTTCTTATCAGCAAGAATCCAAACACAGTAAATAATCCCAAAGGCCTTTAGTCGAGGGAACCAGCGCTTCTGCATTGCCAACAAAAATACTTCATCCCTGCACCACCCCATCCTAAAATCCTGTACACTGTTGCCTTTGGGACCTGGATGTACTAAAATGCTAACTTGCTTTCACGTTTTTGGACTCATTACATTCATTATTGCAGCATACAATATCTGAAATGTATTGTTTGAGAACATCAAACAACTTTTAAGAGCATCACATTTGATTGTTTTTATATAAATGAATAATCTTTTATCCTTTTGTAATTTTTTTGTAATCACTTTTATTTCTTTTAACCATTTTGATGCCTGTGTATTTTTACATGTGTGATGCGTGATCAAGCTTTACGCTTTTTTTTGTGGAAAAAGTACAATAAGAACCAAGAATTAAATCATAGTAGATGAAGATTTTTGAAGATCAACTGTTTGATCCAATAAAGTGATTCTGAGATATTAAAAAAGCAGTACAACAGGTATCATTTATGAAGAATTAGTAGGTTATATTTTTGGTTGATCTTTGCAAATAACATCGAACCACCTTATCTGTTTTCGCTTTGATCCCTCTTAACTCCTCACTTGTGTTAGCTTATTCCAATTTTAGATGCAAGTTGTATTTTAAATACGATATAACACACAGCTGTGTAAATATCATGTACTTGCCTGAGTTCCCATGAATTTCCACATCACTGATGCTGAAACTTCAAATGGACACAGCTGCGTATCAAACTACTGCCCCATGACCCCAATATTAATATGAAGAAGCATTATTCCGTGTCTATACACTTATGTGTACAGAATATTTGTTTGTATATTGTTTGACACATACTGTATACAGTCTGTCTATGTTGAACATGCTTGTGCATACATGTTGCATAAGTCACCGAGATAACAGGACCTCTGGCAATTGGCCAAGAGAGGTCACCTGTTGAGGTCAGTGGTCCATAAAAACCTTCAACTTTATGTTTGACATCAGCGCCTGCACTATGCGTCTGACTCTGTCCATCCTCATCCTCTTCATCAGCGTCCCAGCTCGTGAGTATTACCAGATGCATCTGACTGACAAAATGTGTTAATTTCATAGACAAAAATCTGACAAAAAATGTTTGTCAGCTATGACCTTCATGACAACAAGAGACAACATCTAGACATTAAATTGTTACAATAAAAATCAGAAAAAAGTATGTTTACTTGGTTCAACCACACAACATTAGACTTAAATGTTAGGGGTCAGCTGTTGGATATTTAATTTGTTTTGTGGTGAAAAATGTTTGTTTTCCTAACAAAATAAAACAGGTATTTGAATTCTTATAGAGAATAGATAGACAGATAGATCGATACTCCAACTGGTTTTGTGTATATAGTCTGAAAAGCATTGCTTTAGACAAGTTCTGTCTCCCATCTGCCATGATCACTTCCTTCAACTCCCTGGTTGGTGTTCATGCTGACTGCCTCTTGTGAGTGTAACAGTAAACAATTGAGTACCACTGGACTAAAGAAACATGTGAGAACCGTCAGTGTTAGTTGACACTGGCTTCGCCCTTCAGCGCCCTGCTTTGGTCATTAGACTGAAAGTTATTAATAGATTGGTTAAAAAAATACACACATTTAACCCTCTCAGAAAAAACTCCATGTCCTAAAAACATCCTTTATTCAAGGTATGTCAGTGTTTTCATCAGTCGATTTTAATCTTAGTGTTGAATTTGCAATAAAATTATAATTAAACACAGTTATATGCATTTCATGATGTAGAGGCCCTGTTTACACGACAGGGTTGTCACCAGAAATGGAAAGGTTTTTCCTTTGTGTTTTCAAAAGTGCTCCGTGTTCACACGGACACACAAGAATGACTGAAAATGCTGTAGTGTGCACGCCAGGCCAGTAGATGGCGATGGCGATTTGTAGTGAAACGGGCGTTTGAACACCTGTACGTTTTCCAGTGAAGACAAACTTTTCACAAACAACAATGGCGACTGGAAGCACAAAGACGCAGGACTTTGTTTGGACAACAAATGTGTCTGGATATTTCTGTCTGGATAACAAACCGAGCACAGTAAGCAGCACACATGTTGCTTGGTAGACGGCCAAAGCTGTTGTTGTTGTTCCTGGGATGTGCACGCAGCCTTGATTTAAAAGAGTACTGCACATGTGGTGACGTCAGCGTTTCAGGGTGAAACGATGAATCTCGTCTACACGGAAGACGGAAACGAAAACGTTTTCAAAACTTTTCACTCTGGACCCTGGTTTCAAAAGTCTGCAGATTCAGGCACTCCGGGCACCTTTCTTGTGTAAACAGGAGGCAAAAATGCAATGAAAACTCTCCATTTTCGTGTAAACGGGGCCTGAAGGGGAAAATCCTGCTATGAAGAACAGGTGTGAACAAGGTATTAAGAATATTGTCTGAGGTTTTTAAAGTGAAAAAGGCCCAAGTCTTAATCCAACGAAAGCTACCAGGATCAACGTTGCTAAGAGACAATCTATTATTTAATGGATAACTAGAGGGCTGTTTTCTGACTTCATCTTTTTTAGGGAGGTGTGTTTTATTTCCTGTTTTTGTCTTTTTTCACACAGTGCTGGGTTACCGGGCTCTATGGCAGTTCAGGTCCATGATCCTTTGCACCGTGCCTGACAGCTGGCCTATTCTTGACTATGCTGATTATGGCTGTTACTGTGGACTGGGAGGCTCAGGCACACCTGTGGATGAACTCGACAGGTACTTGGAAAGGGAAAGGACTTGAGCTTGTCTGACGTGGCTGGAAATGAGCCTCAACCACCAGCCAAATACAGGTGTTTTTGTAACGTGGCAGGTATATTTCACCAACCTTTCAACTTAATTTGGGTAAAAAAGCTAACAAAACTGTTTATGTGACAGAAAACATGAAATACACCCTGGAATTCTGAAAATTCTGTTATTCAGCATGATCTAGTTTTACTGTGGTGACTAAAATAATGCACTGCATGCACAGTGCACAGTTAATACACTTCAAAAACTATCATCTTGGCTTGTAGCAGAAGTTAACTTAACAGCTTTTAGGGCAAGGCTTCAATGGAGTCTCCACCCAGCCCAAAAGTTAAAGTAACAATAACCACAAACCCTGATTCCAATGAAGTTGGTACGTTTGCGTAAAACATGTATAAAAACAGAACAGAGTTATTTGTGTATCCTTTTTGACCTCAATTCAATTGAGCACACCACAAGATATTTAATGATCCGCTGTGAGACTTCATTGTTTTATTGCAAATATTTACTTATTTTGAATGTGATGCCTGGAACACAGTCCAAAAAAGGTGGGACAGGAGCATGTTTACCACTGTGCTACTTCAACTTCCCCTCTAAAAACACTCAATTACCTTTTGGGAACTGAGGACAGTAATTGTTGAAGCCTTGTAGGTTGAATTCTTCCCGTTTTTTCTTGATGCATGACTTCAGTAGCTTAACAGTTAACCTGTTTACCTGCAGACTTCTCCAAACAGTTGTTTGCCAGCTTCATAAGTCTTTTGTTGCCCCTGTCCCAGCTTTTTTTTTGGAATGTATTGCACATCAAATCCAAAATGAGTAAATATTTGCAAAAAAAAAAGTATTTTATCAGTATGACCATTAAATATCTTGTCTTTGTAGTGTATTCTGTTGAATATAGGTTGAAAAAATGATTCAAAAATCATTGCATTCTGTTTTTATTTACAATGTCCAAACATCTTTGGAATTGAGGTTTGTATTACAAGCATTACTTTCTGTTGTTAGTGATGGAAATTAAAGTTGCAAAGCCATTTATCGTTATATTGTCCCCCATTATAATCCCTTTATTCTCTTCAATTATCTGACTCTACAACATATAACTGTGTAACGTGTGGTTCTTTAATGTAGCTCCGTTTTGCGTTATTATTCTATTTTTTGTCATTACAGTGTTTTGGTGTTCTGTGTGTGTTCAGCCGTTCGGATGAGTTTCTTTGTGTTATTGAATGGCTTGTATCAAACCAGCAATTTTGAAAGTTGGAGACACTTTTCTGCCTTTTCGTGCAGAAGTATATTAAAATATATTGAACTGTATTTTAAAAAAGAGAAAATAGAAAAAAACATTTTATCTTCTCATGTTGATGATGTGTGTTAGATGCAGCACTCAATCATGTGTGTTTGTGCCGTAGATGCTGCTATGTCCATGATAAGTGTTTCAAAGCGGCTATGCAGCACGATGAGTGCTGGCCCATCCTGGACAACCCATACACTGAATCATACAGCTACAGGTGTGACGAGGACACAAAGACCGTCAGCTGTCTGAGTGAGTAGTCCACAACAACTTAGACACTAAGTTTATAAAAACAATATCAATCACAGTGACACCAATAGCAAGGTCATTTTTTTCTGACATTTCTGTTCTGTGGAACAGCCTGCCAGAGGACCTGAGGGCCGCAGAGAATGTTCATATTTTTAAAGTAGGCTCAAGTAGGCTCTTCTCAGACAAACAACATTTTGTTCTGCAATAACATCTGCCTTCTGTTATTGTAAGCCATCTGCCCTGACACAAACAACAACACTGAAAATACTTCTTGGAAAAAATGATATTTTTGCTCAACTTCTGACATTATTTGGTGAGAATTTGTTCTACGAAGTGGTTCACGTTTTGTATTTTACAATGCAGCAGTTGTGCCCGCCGACAACATTATCTGATTGGCCCGTAATGATGTGATTGATGGAACAATCCTCCAATCACCTGCAGCATATGCATTTTAAAGGTTCTTCCCATTCCCAAACACCTTCTACAGCTGTTGCGTGGATGTACTAGTGAAATACTGTATACTGAATGGTCCATCTGGTGTGTCCGGTTATCCTCTACACTCACATCATCTCTTTCCTCTTTTTTGTTTAGATGACAACGATCCCTGTGAGAGCTTCATCTGTGAGTGTGACAGACAGGCCGCCTTATGCTTTGCTAAGGCTGGTTACAATGAAGCCAACGCTCACCTGCCCAGCAGCCACTGCAAATGAACTGATGGGATTTCAGAGCTCCCATAAAAAGATATCACATCAGGCCAACCTCACCGTATTGCAATCACTCCATCTCCATCCCACAAATGATCAATTAAAAACTTTCTGATACTGATGTCAAAATGTTCTTCTGATTTTTTAAAATTTATTTTACACACTAATAATCAACGCGTTCCCTGCTAATTAAAATTTACAAAAGTATCAACAGTATTAAGGCTCTAAAATGACTTTTTAGTATGACTGGTGATTAAGGGAAGAAATGAGTATATCAAAAATTGCAAGCAAACTCCAACATGATAATGTTTACATGCTCAATCATTGTCTGATTTCTTGGGTTACTTGTTTCCTGTAGTGCCTTCTTTGTGTAAGTTTTGTCTTAAGTTATGGTGCAAGATGTATGCTAAACCTTATGCTAAAACAAATTGAATGTAACTCATGCTGTCTTTTATTGCACTACAGAGACTTATATGATTAATCTAAACAAGCAGAGTTTAGTCCCCGAAGTAAGCAAAATATTGTTAGATATTTTTAACTTTATTTAATCAGTAAACAGCATTTAATGATTTTTACAGTTCTGTCTCTGAGGTACAAGGGAAAAACAACACACCCTCTTTGGAGTCAGATAGCTAAAAATAGGTTTGGGTGACAGCTGTTAAACAATGTATGTAAATTATTTTAAAAATATAACAATTAATTAATAAATACGCCCACTGCCTCACTCTATAGCTACAGAAGAATAACAGTGATGATGAGCTGTGAAATTGTCAACAATATGTGATTATTTATTTATGATATTGTGATTGTACCCTGTACTAAACACATTTACAATGCCTATATATTTTTTTGTATTAGCAAGCCCCTTTTGGTACTATTTTCTACTTGGAGGTCCTTGTTTTGTCACTATTTTGGCACAAAGAATGACCTACGTGTTCTTCTGCCTAGAATAAAATAGTACCAAAACAGAGATCCTTGCAAGCATACAGGTAAAGCAGTGTTGATGGTTGTAGTACAGTGAACAACCTCCAGATGGTGTTTGTTTGGTTTGTTTTCACGCACTGTTCAGAAATTAAACTGAACTCTTGGCCTCATCTGTAGCAATGGATAGCCTTCCTTCTGTGCCAGTTCTCTCTTGGTGAATAAGCCCGCTGTCACACCCGCCCTCCTCTTTTGACATGAGTACAGCTCTTTGCTTCCATTACTGTGGGTGAAGATGGGATTCTTACCTCCCTCAAAAAGGTTATGTGTTTGACTGTGTTTTTCAGTTCGTTGAGAACAAAAAAAAAAATGTTCATGGACTTTGATGAAATTTTCAAAAAAATGTTGGTCATAGTTCCAAGGAAGACGTGATCAGATTTTGGTGGGGATCAGAATACAGATTCGCTTCAACATTTTTAAGGGATTTGTTGACATTGTGTGATAGGGGAGTTTTCCACATTTTCGCCATTGACTCAGCTAATGGCTTAATCATCAGGTTTATTATCTTGATAAAGTGAAGAAAGGACTTATTGAATATTTTGTGGCACAGTAGGCAATCCAACTAACCAGTGCAGTAATACTGAAAATGGTTTTTCATATCATGTCCATCTTAAAGAGCCCATATTATGGTTCTTCGTGTATTATGTGTCCTTTAGTGTCTCATCCACGTGATAGAGTACTTCAATATGCCCAAGACAAAAAGTCCAAGGCATTAGAACTTCTTCCTCTCCTCCTCTTTATGGTGCTAGTATCTGCCAAAATAGACCTCCCAGTGTAACATCTTACCATTGTTCCACCGTCAGTTTAAGCCCATTGGCTTGGTGTGGCAAGCCCAGTGCAGGCCATAGACTGTACAGTAACTGTAGAGTTGTTGACAACATGGGACCTAGCAGCAGTAAACCGACCAATCACCACAGAGCAGATAACCTATCAGAGTGGAAGGGGATGACAAAGGGGCAGCTTTGACTTTATGAAAATGTTTTTTGAACATTAGCATTTGTGAACACACTCTTCCTGTCATCAAAAGGAAAATATGAGCCCGAGTTAAAGCAGAACATGAACTCATTAAAATCCCCTTTCCCCACTGGGTACCTGGATAGTCGGTCCCATTTTCCCTTATTCTGACATCCATGAACTTGGAATAAAGAGGAGGAGCATATCATAAAAAATCAACCAAAGATGGTGCCAGCTTGGTCAAAGTTAAGTTTAATTTTCAAGAATAAGACTTAAAATCTTGCATACTGTGTTTAAAATGATAAAAAGATATCAAAAACATCTCTTCCATCAGTCTCATTTAGACCATTTTGTGCATTTTTCTCTATTATTGATATAAGTGCAATTTTCCTATTTAATCTCTTGACAGCATTGCAACAGGCCTACCACGAATAACCACATTTTGTTACTGCTACCTCATCTTTGTGTACTTTGCATGATACATATGTATGTCTCAAGCCTGAATTTGCATGAACAAGTGTCTGTGTGCACTTTAGTTGTAATTTTACTACTTTAGATTTTATTATTCTTTTTTTTTTTACTGAGCACCACTTCAGCAGTGCAATGAAATTCTGTTGCAATGACATGTAAAATGAGGATAAACAAATTCTAATAAATTCTTTTTTTTTTTCAAACCCATAATGCAAACAAGGCCTCTTTAGCTCTGTTAGATCCAGCATCTCTCACGCCCTGCTCTCACAGATAAATCTGTACTTCAGGCTGCAGTCTGCATCGTTCCACAGTTTACGTTTACGGATGCTTGAGGAATGAAGCTGCCCACAGTCCTCTCCATTCTCTCTGAAGTCCCAGTTGTCAGGCTGACCTTCATCCCAGAAACTAAACATAAACATGAGGAAGGGAAATCTATTTACTTGTTGTATAATTTGTAGGCTGTTTTAAGTCATGTTTTTTAATTTTCCTTACGTTTGAGTTGTACTGAAGTCCGTTCCATCCACCCAGGTCCAGTGGTCCTCTTCTCTCTCGACCAGTCCAATCCAATAGTCGTAACTGATCTCGACTATTTGTGAAATGTAGTCCTTCAAGAAAAGAAGAACATTTTGCAGGACTGTTGAGTTACTGTATTTTAACTGCGATTGACCCAGATGTGCACAGGTTCACCCACAATGACAGATGGCCCACCCAATCAGAGTCATGAAATAATAATATATGAATAAAAATAAAACAATAATAATGAAAAAAAGAAAAAACAACATATGATTTAATTTGGGGTTGAACTTTTTTTTCTTAATAAAATACAGACTTTGAAAAATGCTGGGCAGCTGCATAAAGAGAATGATAGTCAGAACATTTTATTGTGAGTAAAAAGAGAATTTTAGTTAGGCCTATATTGCATATTTAAAGAATGGTATGTTGAAGTGTCTGAAGCAAGCTAGTTTAATTATTTTTGTGTATGTAGATGTGAATAAGTTCAAATGGATTAAAAAGATAATTATTCAGGGAGTGGGAAAAACTGTCTAATTGCATTTTGATAAGATAGTAAAGATGTGTCTAAAGGACAACATATTGTTGCGTCACTCAGTGATATCACGCCTGCTTGAGTTTCACCGCGATCATGTCATATCATAGACCATATATTCAAATGTATTTTCTGACATTATTCCGCCTGTATCCTTTTTACTCATCTACCAACCGTAAACCACTTAACTGCAGCTGATGCAGCTGAGGAAGGACTGGACCGCAGAGAGCCAACGCTTCTGTTGAATAAGGCAGAACTAATGTACTCACTAACTAATGTTCCCACACGGACACAGATTGTCACTCTGATGTGATCCAGAATAAAAACAGTTCTTGTGAACTGTCACTGGTGTTGTCACACACTCACACAATGCCGACTGGCTGTCACGGCACAGTCACAGGAAGGCTGGCCCCCTCTATTGCAGCTGTAGATTGACTTTACATGGAGAGTGGTCGCCCAGGTTGCCCAAGTCACGTTTGGTGGGAACGCACCTTAATAAAAATGTGGTGATACATTTATGAAAAAATATTTGAATATAAAGATTTTTTAAACAGAGGCCCATCCAGGGCCACCCATTAACAGCATTCTGTATCCACCACTGGGCTGCACGCGTTTACTTCTGCTGTGAAAAGGATCCTTTTATTATGAAGTGTGTATGTTACTTCCTTTGCTTTTGCAACTAGCCTCAAGTGGACACTCAAGGTACTGCAGTTGATTTATACTCCTGCTTAGTTTTTCAACACCAGAGGTCAGTGCTTGAATTAACCTAAACTAAAATCTCACCAGCTCCTCCACAGTGTTGGGGACCAGCAGGTGTCCTCTCTGTGTTTTGCATTGCTCCTCTGCTTGCTTCCAGGTAACAGCCGAGGTGGACAGCAGGTAGCAGCTTGTCTTAAAAGACCACCACCTCTCCCTACATGAGCCTGTTGATATTGACAAAAAAAATATCTGTCTGGAGGAATTGCAAAGTCATTTTTAGTTATACTGTTTAAAAATTCTGTTTACCTCTCACAGCAACAATTCCATCCAAGGGAACATCCTGCACTGCTGGTGCTGCAGAGTAAAAAACACAAATAAAGAAAAGGTGACATAAATCACATCAAGCTGATGTTTAATTTCATACAGAAGTGAAAATAAAACACATTCTGACCTGAATGGGATGATGAAGAAGCTCCTGCTCTGCTGATTTTCTCCAGATGGTGTTTAACATCAGTGATTTCCTTGTTTAACTGAGAGACTTTTAGATACAAAAAAGGTTGAATGATAAGGAAATGAAGATTATCCCTGATGTCTGAAAGCTGCAGTAATAATTTAAATTAAGCAGAGAGTCATACATTTTATCCCCGTGACCATCAGGAGAACTAACAGCAGCAGTAGGAGGACTCCATAAAGAAGATATGCCACAACATTCTTAAGACCTGCAGAAATAAAACATTTTTCCTTATTGTTCAAGGTAACATCCTGCAATATTGAGTTCAAATTACAACAAGACATATCTTACCTTTAGGAACTGGAGCCCTGTGCTCCCTGTCCAGGACAGTGCTGCCGTCAGATGACCCAAACTGACGGTACTCAGTATCCATCTCTGAAGAAGACTGATGATTTAAAACTTTCATGCAGGATCAAATTCACAGCAGGGATGCATATCATTTTATTTTTTGCCAGAAACTTTTATTTTTAACCCAATTCAGCCAATACCCATATTGGAAACACAGAAACCTTTGTCTAATCCAAAAATCAGTCCAAAATCAGTTTGTTGTTTTAGAGACAGCAAGCAAAACAGAAAATCATTTGATTCTACAAAACAGATTGATATATTATTTCTTTCAATGTATACATTCAGTAATGTATAAGAATTATTTGGATTACAACTAGGAATGATTATTCTTACTGGACACCAGGTTTACAGGGTTGTTCACAGTCCTGATAAGTTGTTTAAAATAACACAAGGAATGTATTTGTTTTAAGACCATTATAATAAAACAAATCTCATTGCAGATTGAAAACTTCAGTCATTAGAACACACTCTTAAGGGGCGGTCCAGATGGGGGGCCATGGGAGGCACGGACCCCTTAAAATCTATTGTAGACTAAGGTGCCAATTGCAAAATTAAAATAAATGATTGGCTATAAATGAGGCACAACTTATACTTTGATTTAAAAATTACATTTCCGGGTGACATTTTGTTAAATAATTATTGCCCAAATATTTATTCATTTGCCATAAATACATAGATTTGTAACAGTAAAGACAATATCAGTAATTAAAAAGTTACTAGACCACTTCCCGGTGAAAGGCTTATGCCACAGCAGCCCTAGATTAACAGAACTGGTATTTACCAAACTCTTTTTTATTTTTCTGTGACATTAAAACACCAGCATGTAGAAGCTCTGCTGAATTGATATTTTAAAATCAATTCAATTCAAATCAATTTTATTTGTATAGCACATTCCATATAAGTGTAGTTCAATGTGCTTAACGGGAGATAAAAACAGGCACAGTAAAAATAAAACAAATATTACTTTATAAACAAACTAACAGCCAAAGGCATGAGAGAAAGGCAGAGTTTTAAGACCCCTCTTAAAAGATCTAACTGTTTCCACAGACCTAAAGTCTGCAGGCAGTTTGTCCCACATACAGGACCATAATAACAGAAAGATCCTGCTCCTGCCTTTGTTTTAATCTTAGGTTCAGTCAGGAGGCCCACACTGGATGATATGAGAGGTCTGACTGGACTGTATTTAGTGAACAGGTTAGATAGTGGTGCCGTTTAAAGCTTTAAATACAAGAATTAATTCTTTGATACAAACATACAATGAGAGACCTGTTTGAACAGTGTTGTGGGAATGGGGTTGGGTGATCATTTAAGATGTTTGATCAACCGCTTAAGATCACTTATAATGGGTGAGAAACAAGACATTTTAGTTTACATATTTTCACATTGTAACATGACTGAAAGGTCAGAGATACAGTAACATGATTACAGGGTTTATTGTTTTATGAACAGGTACCTATATTTCATAATTTACCTGTAGTTTGTTCTTTCTCGATTTAGATTCAGTCTTTCTGGAGATTGTTTCAGTAATCTTACTTGTTCCCCATTTTTCAAAGTAGCCTTTTGTTTTTTAGTCATCAGTTTGTTTTGATAGGAGCTATTCTATTAATGATGTGATCTACTTTATTCTGAAGGTTATCCATCATCTCATCACATGATGACACGATGGGCAGATTGAGATTTGTGTATTCTTTTATAAATAATCCAGGTGTATTTTTAGTAATGATTGTCACAACGTCAAAGAGCAGGAAAAAGTGGTGCAATCTGCCAAATATAAAACAGTGTCTGATGTCATAAGTAAAACTCATGTTCTCAGGTGCAGGTAAATGCTAAAATATGATTATTATTGTTATCTGTGGATTTTCAAATGTCTGTTTTTAAAAAATGGAAAAATATTAAAGCATCTTGATTGAGATGTGATATTATATAATTACTTGCATTCCTGAGCAGGAGAGTGAGTTTACGTGGTTAAATTTTACGTTTAATTAATTTCTGACCTCTCAGAGAAACCTAGTGAGACGGCTGTAATTTGAGTATAAAAAGCTGAATTCACTTTGAAAAAACCTCATTCCTGTTTAAAATGTATGTCCAGTGATGTAAACATTTTCAGTTTTAGACAAGTTTTTTTGAAAGTTTTCTAAAATATTAATGTTTTCATGTTATGACAGGTTTTCTGATGAATTTATTAAGCACTGTGTATACAAACAAAGAATGGAAAAGTCTTAAAATTGGAAAAGATTCCAATGACTTTACTCAGATGTTATTGTGAGCCACAAAAAAAGTCTGAGTATCTTTTTAGTAATCTTCTCAGTAATCCTTCAAATTTAACAACTTTTCCATGGTAAAGCTGTACATTCTGCCAGCAGGTTTGAGTTATTATTGGCCGTACAAATTAGAAGAGATTTTAAATCAGTGATTACTGATAATTATGGTATGAATCTATTTTCTTGCAATACTGATATTACACTGATATTGTGAATCTCTAATATTAAATTCTAATTACACAGCTTTCATATGCATTTTAAAACAAAATACTGTCCATGTCTTATTGCAGAAAAATTCTCCCAATAAAGTCAGATTTAGATCACAGTGTATGATGACATCTGATGAACCCCAAATCTCCATGTTTGTTTTTTAGGTCGAAAATATGTTAACTATTAACAGCTGGATAAATAAAAGAAAACTCTGACCTAATTTATTGTATAATATACATACATTTACAAAGATATGAAGCTTATTTAACTTTAACAAGTCAATTTCATGGTAAAACGCTTTTTTTATGCCTTATGAAAATGAGACCTAGATGAAAAAATCTCATGTGTGATTCCTGCAGTTATTCACTTTCACATAAAACAGACATATGAAATTATCTCAACATTTCTATTTTTTGAACACGTACATTTTCCAACATTTCAAACCACATAAAAAAAAACAGAAATGAGCAGAAATGAGCAGAAAACTGAAATCACTTACCTTCATCAAGCAGATAATGTCTGAATTTCTGTGGTTGGACTCTGACCGAGTCATCACAAAAAGTCCACCCCTTTAAAGAGAGACAGTTGTTTGCTGATTTTTTTTTTAATTCAGCTATTAGTTCATCATTCATTATCTATTTATGTCTCACTTTTATTGTTTTAGAAGGGAATCTAAAGTGAATGTGGTCATAGGAGGAATTATATATTATTATTATATGATCATTTTTCAAAATCTTCTTTAATAATATTACTATTATGCTGACAATTTAATCAATGTAGTATAGCCTACATATTACTTCAAGTGTGTGCAGATTAACACTTAAATTCCTTTTATCTGCGTGTATATCCTTAACCTTCAAGTTTACATTTCGTTCCTGCCCTATTGTTTGACTTTTGGGGGGAATTTCTCTGCTTGACAGTTCATGTTCATTTTATTACTCCCTGGGTTTGAGTCTATGTTTGTGCTCTCTGAGTGCTTTCTAGTTAAATGTGTCATAAATATGACCTGTATAAATATATGATACATAAATATCACCTGTCAGAGAAATTTCACTCTGACAATGATGGTAAAAGCTGCAATTTGATCCCTAAGACTTACTCTGCTCTGTTTATTCAAGTGTTAATCAGTTATTCTATAGTGGACTCCTATTGCCTTATTTTTCTTTCTTTCTATCTATCTATCTATCTATCTATCTATCTATCTATCTATCTATCTATCTATCTATCTATCTATCTATCTAAACAACGTCATTCTTCTTCTTCTTCAACTTCTTCTTCTTCTTATTATTGTTATCATTAGCCTATTATTATTATTATTATTATTATTATTATTATTATTATTATCATAAACACTTAAAGTCCTAACATTGTTTTTGGTAGTGTTATTATTTACGAGTTAATGCTAACATTAATCCAGAAATAGGCTATCAATTTACGCCAACACTGATTCAAAGATTACATGTTTTTACTGCTTCAGCTGAGAAAGTTACATTTTACAAAATGAACTGTGCTCCTGTTTCCTGTCTGATAATTTTCAGACTTGCTATTAGCTTTCAGTTCCTGCTATTATGCTGACTTAGCTGAAATGAAAGTACCTACTGTTAACCCTCTGTACTGTGATTGACCTTTTCATGGCAGACATATCTTATGAAATCAGTCCCGAGGTTTGATTTCAACATTACCTATGATGTCTCCTCCTAAGCCTGAAGTGCATAAGATCTTGTGTTTTACCTTGGTTCTTTTTATTTGGATGTGTGAGAATGTGTCGAAAGGAAAACAACCTCGCCAAGCTTTGACTCCCTAATGACTGCATACTCACACCAGCAGTTAAGATTAAAGGCAGACATTCAGTTCAGGTCGAACCGACCTGGGTAAAGAAAACAACCACGAGATTCATCACAATCCTACTGTCAAAATATTCTGTTGTGAGGCAAACTAGAACTGTCCCACCCATTTGCTGTGTATAAAAGGTTATGTTACACCAAGCAAACAAAATTGAGAGGAAGCTGCACACTTTGTCTGGAGGTGCAGAACAGAGCGCTCAGCTGAGAGATTTTTGCTAACTTTTGTATTGTTTCACATATTGTCAATAAATGGTTGGGTAACCATTCTAATCTGGACTTGTGCCTTCTTCCAAACAGAACAAAACCTTCAACAACTTGGTGACCCCAACGTGATTTGGCTGAAAGGCCTGTCCGGATTGAGGACAAGGATCGGTGGACTCGGAGGAATTCTACACAGACAATTGAAGAAGTGGCCACTGAATAATAAAGGTACGTAGAAAACCTTTTGATATACAGTGACAGAATTTCTGCAGTTGCCGATTCTAAATTCAAAATTGTCTGTGAGTAAAATAATTTTGACCAAATTTTTTTTTTCACAAATGTATACTGCAATAAACTGAGTAAAATATGTGTGACAATACGGGGCAGGATCCACTCATATGGTACAGGGATAGCCTGGGCGTCATATGATGAAATGGGAGTGTAACTAAGTGATTGAGAGACAATCGGGCCCGAGGTTACACGGATCTGTCCAGTGAAGCATCCTAGTTAAAGGTTAAGGTTAAGCATAGACCATTGACACCAGTATCCCTTATTCAATTGACACGTTTTAGGGGTCAGGGTTCTTTTTCGCAGGGATATCTGGGGGTCTGGAGTAATCTGAGTGGGGTACTCAGTCCTCATATGAAGGTGACGACCTTCGAGGTCTCCTAGTATATAGTGTAAGACGTAATTGGAATGCGGTATTCCCCCTCCAATAATTAAAGGTGTGGTACCTTTAGAGGTTGTCAGAGTTGGATGCTAAGTGTGGGTGGCTTTTCAATCAGTTTTGAAACTTTGAGGTCATTTGTGGAGAGTGTACTGGAGATTATAGATCCAGGAATTCCTCAAAGCAAATTGACTATCAACTGATTGCTCTGTGGGGCTTGGGTTGGGCATAGGTTAGAGGGACAACTGTTAGGTTAGGGTGTGTGGTCTGAACTGAGAATAACGGAGAATTCCAGAGGGCCATAGGTGAGACGCCTGGCTCCAGCTCACACCTCCTGAAGGATGGTATTGCACCATTCAAGGAACAGATCACTCATGTGTATAATATATTTTTGTGTGAACAAAACTGGTCCCCCAGACAGTTTTCAAGCATGTGTTTTTAACCTGTGGGAGGTTATGAAAGATGAACATGAACTAAAAAATCAGAGGGAAGAAGTAGGAAAATTAGAATTGATGGAGAGAGGTAGTCAACATTTATGAAATTAATTACATTCTTTTATATAGAGCTTAAAGTTGAAAGTGGATGGAATACAAATATGTATTAATTTTATATTTAATATGACCTAAAGCAAAAATAATAAAACTATACGGAATAATGGTGTTATTATAACCTTCCACAGATTTTATAATATAAGTTGTGGATTCATCACCACTTTTTCTAAGAAATTCAACACTAAACACTTGTTTTATATGGACCATAGTTCACATTATATTTTTAATCGGCATCAAAAACTTATGTTTTAAAAAAGTTAAATACACTGACATGCACACACATAGTTAGTCTTACAATGTTTAGAGATTTCCACAATGTGCACAAGCTTGCTGAGATGTGTTCCTGAATTGTGTCCCACTTTGGTCGCCACCCTAGGGGTGATGGGGGCGAGGACGGACACTTTTTTCCTCACTAAGATGTTATTTAGGCTTGTATGTTCTCATGTAGGCTTACTTAGCACCCGTGAGGTTTTCACTCTGTCTGACACAATATCATTTTATAGGACTCTTCAGCTTTATAGGCCTTATGCATACATACAGGTTTGAACTGTGCTCTCGTTTCCTGTCTGATATTTTTCAGACTTGCTTCAGTTCCTGCTATTATGCTGACGTAGCTGAAATGAAAGTACCTACTGTTAACCCCTGTACTGTGATTGACCTTTTCATGGCAGACATATCTTATGAAATCCGTCACGAGGTTTGATTTCATCATTACCTATGATGTCTCCTCCTAAGCCTGAAGTGCATAAGATCTTGTGTTTTACCTTGGTTCTTTTTATTTGGATGTGTGAGAATGTGTCGAAAGGAAAACAACCTCGCCAAGCTTTGACTCCCTAATGACTGCATACTCACACCAGCAGTTAAGATTAAAGGCAGACATTCAGTTCAGGTCGAACCGACCTGGGTAAAGAAAACAACCACGAGATTCATCACAATCCAACTGTCAAAATATTCTGTTGTGAGGCAAACTAGAACTGTCCCACCCATTTGTGTATAAAAGGTTATGTTACACCAAGCAAACTAAATTGAGAGGAAGCTGCACACTTTGTCTGGAGATGCAGAACAGAGCGCTCAGCAGCTGAGTGATTTTTGCTAACTTTTGTATTGTTTCACATATTGTCAACTAGAAAAGCACTCAGAGAGCGCAGACCTCCGCCAAGCAGCTTCGGTCCACTTTTGCGAAAATGGTCCTGTCTGGCAATGTTAAAGAATCCTTTAAAAAAATTCTGGATCCAGACGGTGATCCGGATCACCCCCAAAATTTAATCAGTTCTTCCATATCCCATTTCCAACAATTCCTGAAAATTTCATCCAAATCCGTTCTGAACTTTTCAAGTTATTTTGAACACAAACAAACAGACAGACAGACAGACAGACAGATAAACGCCGGCAAGAACATAACCTCCTTGGCGGAGGTAATAAATGGTTGGCTAACCGATCTAATCAGGACTTGTGCCTTCTTCCAAACAGAACGAAACCTTCAACAGTAGCTTTGTTGAAGTTTTTTTTCCAGTTTATTTCAAATGCCTTTTAAACCTAGACTAAACTAATGAGTGTGCCTGCAGTTCTCCTTCTTGCCTCTTGGCGGCAGCGTGGAGTTCTCTTCCCTCTACGTCTTACGTCACCTCCTTTATAAACCACTTCCGCTCGCTCCTTCTCGCAGAAAAGAAAATGGCGACTCTCAGGCGGCTCTCACAGGCACTGCTGAGGTCTTCATTGACCCAGAGCAGACGACAACTCTCTGCCGCTGCCCACGGACACGGCGAGGACGCAGGTGATAAGATTATTAATTTTATTCGTCAGGTTTTGGTTCATGTCATTAATTTTGAGCGCAGCGTTCAGTGTTTACACGGTGACCTTGTTGAGCTAGCGTTAGCTGTGTTAGCATTAGCTTCGCATCCTTGAGCGGTCTGATGATTAGACAACTGCTGAATAACTCTGAACCTTTTCTTAAAAGAATTAACACCTATTCAGGTTTAAGGGCTTCACGTTTCTATTTTCACACTTGCTTGCTTGCTTGATGGCTTCAACACGTCAAGAACAACATGTACCGTAATACGAAGAGCATCAACATGAGAGCCACCTCAGGTCACAGATATCTGACACCGCCGAAGGATTTCACCTTCATTTATATTCAGATAGTTTTATTTTAAACATGCACATATGAACAGGAAAGAGAAAACTCGTAATAAATCACAATAGTATGCGAAATCGAGGAATATCCTTATAACAGGCTGGTCCAGGCATGTCCAAAAAGGAAAACAATACTCTTCTTTAATCCCACCTCCTCCCCTTAAGTCACTAAATGTTATTTATCATGGTTCCATTTAATGCAACCTTACCATATATTTTAATTTATATTAATTTATTGTATTGTTTTTTGTCAGTTTTTAGGATTATGGTTCAAATGGTAAACACACACAAAGTACAAATAAATACATAAACACAGTGAGTCATTGAAAAGCAACCAATTTGTAAATGTAGTGAGGAAAGCCTTTAGCAGATCTACAACAAAGTGAAGCTTTTCAGCCCCAAAGTAACACTCAGAAGTAATGTAGCAAGCTAATCTACAGAAAGCTCATAATAAAACATCAAGCTGCCTTCATTAGAACATGTAAAAATGAATTGATATTGCGTTTATATTTTCACAAATGAAGCTTTACAGTGTGGTAAAATGTCTTTTGTTATCCATCAAAGTGGTTTTAAACCTTTTTATCATCTTATATTTACTGTAATCTCTTAAGCTTGTGTGCTTCTATTTCCCTGTTTAGTTTTAGGGATGGAAATTGATCATATTTTATTTATATCAATGCCATTATTGTCATTTTTATCAAACTTTTATTAAGCCAGATAGGTCCCATTGAAGATGTCTTTACCAAGGGAGACCTGACCAAGAATCCAAGAATGGCAGCAACACACTGTTTTGACAAACACACAAACATATACAGTACACATTGTGCAGCAGAATCAATAATAATTAACCATCAGTTAAAACAGCAGTGTACTGAACGCCTGGGTTCCAAATTGTTTATCAAAGATTTAAAACAGTCAGGGTAATAAAGCCTTGGATTTTAAAATTGGTCTAGAGATTATTACAGGCAGGAGGAGCTGAGAACCTCAAAGTCTTCTTTCCCATTATCTATTGTGTACAATGTAGTAAAGACTGAAGCAGTACAGACTAGAGCTGTGCAAAAAAAATAGTTTTGCATCAAATCATACTTACTAAAAGGATACAGAATTTATTCAAAATCAATTTGTAAACTTTTTTTTATAAACAACCTTCATATTGCTTTGTATCTAACTTGTTCTAAATAAGCTGATACAAACATTTTAAAGACGTCTTGTACATTATCCTCCTGGTGCACTGCAGGCAAAAGTAGATGCTGCAATAAAAACCTCTTTAACAGAGAATGTATTCTGAATCATAATTCGCTTTGAATCAAAAATTGATTTTGAATCAGATCAAGGCCCTTATACCCCTTTCCCACTGGCCAAAAAACCTGTGTAAACCTGGTAACATCCGGCTTCTGTAGGCAGTGGGAAAGGGTCTAATAGGCATTTCGACCCGGGTCGACTGACCCTGCAAGAGACACAGGTTTTTATCGGCTTGCCTCTGATCGGCTTCAGTGGCAACATCACACCCGGCTGAACCCGCTAATTTACAGGATGATGTTGACGTAACGTGCCTACGGCATAATATCACACCTGCCTCCTCCGTCTGTAACTTCCGTGACTCTTTGCCATCTCAGCAACTAACTCCATCTGCTTTCGTATCATCAGCGCTCAAATGTTGTTCAGTCTGCATTGCGTTTGTACATTTTTAAAGGAGGACAAAAGAACAAAGTACAGAAAACAGTTGACCACTGTGTCCATGGCTTCCATGCTCCTTTCAATTGTTTACTTGGATGTTTTTCGGCACGCTGATGATGCCATCAATGTGATGACATCAGCTTGATGCACCAGAGGAAAAAAGAAACGACCACTGAGCTCGTCTGCAGACAATTAGACCCGGGTCTGCTGGCACTGGGAAAGGAGTCACTTGCGGATTGTAAGCGGGTTAACCCGCGTTAAAAAAACACAGTTTCACCCGCTAATCTTAGCTGGAAAGCGGTATGACAATCAGAACTGAATCAAATCGTAACCTTTTGGAAGAGTCTCACCCCTAGTATAGAACATGTTAGTACCACGTAAATGTAGGGGGGTGGTCTTCATATTGTGGCTGTATAAGACTACTGTGGCATCTTCACAATAACAAAGAAAGAAATGGAGGTGATAGCACTGTCACGGTGAGGAGATACATTTTGTCCAAAGGACAGCTACAAGCAGCAACACATCATGCTATCTAAAGCAGAAGAAAGTTTGGGAAGTCACACAGCATTACAGAGCAGACAAGGGGAGACGTTTCATTTCCATATCAGATATCCCTGACTCATGGTAAAACTGAACCATTTAGGCCCCGTTTACACGACCCCGTTTTTGGGCGAATCCGAAGAGTTTTGATTGCGTTTAGCCTCCCGTTTACATGAGGTCAGTGCCCGGAGTGCTTGAATCCGCAAACTTTTGAAACCGGGGTCCAAGGCGGAGAGTTTTCAAAACGCATCGCCACCCGGCCTCATGTAAACAGGATTCATCGTTTCAGGGGGAAACGATGACATCTACGCATGTGCAGTACTCTTTCACATGAAGGCTGCGCACGCATACCAGGAACAACAACAGCTTCTGCCGTCTGCCGAGTAACATGTATGCTGCTTACCGTGCTCGGTTTGTTATCCAGACAAAACTATCCAGACGGATATGTTGTCCAGACAAGAGACTCCTGCGTCTTCGTGCGTCCACTTGCCATTGCTGTTTGTGAAAAGTTTTTCTTCTTCTTACGTGTGTTGTGATAGCGCTGTTTCTCTGCAAACCTACATCGCCATCTACTGGCCTGGCATGCACGCTATAGCGTTTTCAGTCGTTCTCGAGTCTCCGTCTGAATGCAGATCGTTTTTGAAGACGCAAAGGAAAAATCTTTGCATTTCAGGTGAGAGCGTCTCCGTGTAAACAGGGCCTTAGTAATCAGCAGTGACTCCACGTCACATTCAGTCTCCGCTCAGCTCACTTTGAACCCTGCTAGAGGTGACGTATAAACTGTTCCAGGTACTTGGAGGTGTTCAGAAATAAACGATTTATGTCATGATCACGATTCTAATCGTCTAAGATTCTGAATCAGTTTATATTTTTAAAAACTCAAAAGTAAAAAAGACGTTATTCACATTCACAAACATGCTGCCTGCATTATTAGTCGACTTCTATGTCTGTTATAGTATTATCAGCTAATTTTGCATTTATATAAATATTGAAGGAAATTCAAAACATTGACAATTACAAATAAAACAAACATGAGGTAAAAGAAAAAAAACAAATAATCTGTATTTTAGATAAACAAAAACCAACTAAATTCTTTAACACAAAATATTTTCATATTTTTCCATTTTGTCTGTTAAAGATATATTTATATTTTCAGTTCTTTCAAAATAAATCCATTGTCTGAGTTCCTTTTGATCAGTTCAGGTCGTTCTTTTTCAATCCCCGCTTTGGGCTCAAAGTTTAAAGTCCAACAAAACATTTAAATCCGTCAGTTTATTTCTTCCGAACCAGCAGAGTACCTCAGTAGATATTGCAACTTAAGTTGAAAATTTTGCCTTGATGGCTGAAGTAGTGCTTTGCTGAAGTGTTATGAATGAGCATTATCAATGTCACTTCAAACTGCACCAATAGATGAATGAAGGTAACAGTACTTTGGAAAAAATGTGATCAGGCTTCTTTTCAGCTGGGATACTGTAGAATCCAAAGTCCAAAACCCTTCAATGAGAACAGGCTGTAGGCCCCACAGCTTCAAACTATGGTACAGATATTTTTTCAGTTTTTACTGTCCTTCACAGTAAACAGACTATCCAGGGTGGATCCACCCTCCTGCTACATACCAGCTGCTGTTGAAAATGTACAGACGTACAGACATCATGTGATGGGGATGTGAGCTGGGGGGAGAGGGTCGCACTGGCTACATAATGTGTGACGTCACAGCCACGCTACACTGTTCTGGGATCTGCTGTAGAGCGCAATTGTAAACAAAGAGCAGCAATAGAGGACCTCCAGCACTCCAGTTCTCCATGGAGCGTTATTTCATGCGGGCATTCTTTACAGTAACAGCAGTTAACAAATTACGCTAAATCCAGCTTATTTGAACTGGCAAGGCATGTTTTATTTGTTTTCGCTGCTGTTGCATGAGAACTGTCCATTTTTGTGACCAATCAACAGACTGCAGCGCTTTTAGTTCTGCCTTTTTAGAGTTTAGTTACTTAGATCCAGAGGGGTGCCAAAAAGCAGGACGTCACAGGTTGGTTATTTGGGTACCCTCTCTCCTCATTTGACGGTGAAAACACCTGTAAATTTGTGCCGTACGGAGCCAAACTGAACCAGACTGCTTGGTGTGAATGCAGCCAAACACTGCCAACAGACACACACAAGCACTGCACACTCTCATAAACCCCATTCACATGAGCAGAAAAAAAACTGGAATTTATACAAGTGTGAACAAACCCCACAGGATTTTCCACCTTCACTTTACTCTGAGAAATACCTACTGCAGCTTTAGTATTTTCAGGTCGGATTTTTCTGGGTATGTTACTGTTATTTTGTAGGAAATATCAGGGTTGAAGGGCTCATTTCTGTGTTGTTTGCTTCATTCTGTTTTAATTATCAAGTTAATCATAGTTGTTTCCTTTGCAGCTAAGACATGGAAGATCCTCACCTTCGTGGTTGCCCTCCCAGGTGTTGCCGTGTGCATGCTTAACATGTACCTGAAGGAGCAGCAGCACAGCCATGAACAGCCCGAGTTTGTCCCCTACAGCCACCTTCGCATTCGCACCAAGGTTTGTTCAACATCAACCACTCATCTTCCAAATAGAGTTTTTAATGACATTGTCACAGTTCTGATCTCTGATTTATTTTCTTCAACTATCGCAGCGTTTCCCATGGGGAGATGGCTCCAAAACCCTTTTCCACAACCCCCATGTGAACGCCCTTCCTGACGGCTTTGAGGGCCATGATGACTAAAGCCCCAACACTCCAGACCTCAGAACTGGTTCAGGGACCAGTCCTTCCCACTTAGCATCTGTTACTGGACCACACTCTCATTCACAGTTTACTTTTTATTTAATTTTTGGTTTACCTCTGTGCCTCCTACAGGGAGCACCTGAAAAAACTGTTCCGTTACTCTGGACCACTGAACAAAATGTCTGCTGTGACTTGACTGACATTAATAATAAAGTAACTCTTATCTCCTTTCATGTCCTCTGGGGTTTGATTTTATGGAGCTTGTATTTATATTTATACAGCAGTGAGTTTTCTGTTTGGAGAAGAGGGATTTAGTGTGTGTCCACAAACAAAGGGCAAAAGCACTCAGGCTTTTTACATGATGCAGGTGTTACACTTGGAGTTTGTTTAGCTGTTTTTTTTTTTTTTTTTAAAGGAACACTTCAACATTTTTTTTGTTTTCGTGTCTTGCTTCTCTTCCGCGTCCATGACAAGCAGGTAGACACCATTCTTTTGACTGACTAGCTAACTTGACTAACTAGCAGTGGGCGACCTTTGTCTGTCTCTTCCTTGTTAGTGGATGCACAGTCAAAAGAATGGTGTCTGCCTGCTTGTCATGGATTTGGGAGTGAGGCAAGACATGAAAACAACAAAAATATTGGAGTGTTCCTTTAAGACTCATGATGACCTACCTGAGTATTGTTGTGACCATGTTTGCTTTATCACCACACTGTACCAATCATCTTCTTCCAGAAGGATAACGTGCCATGTAACAAAGATCAAATCATCTCAAACTGGTTTCTTGAACATGGCAATGACTTAACTGTCCTCCAGTGGCCTTCACAGCCATCAGATCTCAATCCGGTAGAGCACCTTTGGGATGTGGTGGAACAGGAAGTTTTCAGCTTGAACGAGCAGCAGACAAATCTGCAGCAACATTTCCATCACCCTGTTAAATCTATACCACGAAGAATTAAGGCAGTTCTGAAGGCAAAGGGGCGTATAGCCTGGAGCTAGCAAAGTGTACCTAATAAAGTGTCAGGGGAGTAGGCGTACATACATTTCCTATTCTGCTCAAAGATTGTTTAAAAACTATTATGCCATCCACCTTCATCAGAAAGAAATGTGCGTATGAAACTCCTTAAAAAAAACGTAACGAAAAAAGCCTATAACTGATTGTACATTTATTGATTTTGGCAACAAACATCACAGTTAGCCACTACAAGGACAAAAGCCAAGCAATAAAGCATGACTAGATGGATATCATTTTTTAAAATTTATCTAATAAGAAATAGACAAAAAGAAGCAAAGCGTGGAACAGGGATCTGCTAATGACCTGCAAATCCTTAGAAATACATGCAAGCTTTCATCCCGCTCAGCCTCCACATCGAACACAACAGACTCATCAGGAGGAAAACTGTTTTCTCCTTCCAACAACAATAATGAAAATAAACGTGCCCTTTTGCCAAACAATATTGCCTTTATTCTACATGCAATATACAGAAACATTTTGTCAAGAATACTGACTTTAAAAAGTCCAGATGACACCCAATAAGGAGGCCACACAGCTTGTGTGTCCTGAGAGCAAAACCTCCACCAAGGCATTTCTGACATTCCCTGCCGAGTTAACAAAAATCAACAGAACTGCCGGACTGTGCAACGTTTACAAGTCCTGTAAAAAAAAAAGCCGCCCTGAGGATTTCAAAGGATCTCTTTTTTTTTTTTTATAGTTACCAACATTCCCCCAAAAAAATCAAAATCTCATTTCATCTAAATCTGTCGAGAATTTTTTGAGTTATTAATAAAACTGTGAAAAAAATACTGTGACTTGTTCTGCTTAAACTGAAAACCCAACTGAAGGAAAAAAAAATGAACAAAGAACCCACTCAAACATTTTGGATGTATTTTTCTCTGCTGTATTATCAATGTTTCAGTGAACAAATAGCATTTTTTATTTATTTATTGTAACACAGTCTCACTCGGTATAGACAAACTTCTCTGTATTATGGGCTAATACCATATCCACAAGGCCTGGTTGCTCAAAAGGATTCCTAATATAAATTTTTTTCATGTTGGACTCATTTACTTCTGTGAATCTGTCTCCAGAATAACCACAAATACGAATGCTTAAAAACTTCTCAGACATTGGAGAAAATATAATCTGTGAATAATAGATACATGACAATGACTTTTTATTCTACCTCGAATAGTAGTGTAGTTTTGCTTTATACTTTTTCTTCTTTTTCTCTTGCATGTCCATTTATTTTATGCATCTCCTCCATGCAAAAAATTATTATTAAATATGGTTATGAATTAATTAATTATGAGTGAATTTCAAACTGCTGTAAATTTTCAATAAAGCACGAAAAGAACATTACCTCCTGCTTCTCAAGGCTGAAATTATGAGATGTAGAATACTGGTTTCTGATAAATGCCTGATATAAGGTTGGTAATGAACACATGCACAAGTTTTGATGGTTTTATCTGAAATAATAAAATGCATCTGATATTGCCAGCTTTTTAAATTTGAAGCGTTGTTTGTTCTAAAAGAGTTATATAATGAAAATGAAGCTGTGGCGCTACAGCAATTGGTTTCAGAGCATGAACACAATCATCATCACAATGATGAATATTTCTGTCCTTTAGTTTTTACTTCAGAGTAAAATCAAGACATATTTCAGAAAACCATTCATAAAGTGACACAGTGTTAATGATGAGGCACCATTACAACAGCTGCTTTGACAATAAATTATGAAAAAATAGTGTAGTCCAAAGAAATTGACCATGAATTAACATAAATTTAATTTAGCCTGCTATTATTGTTATCATTGCATATTTTTCATGAAATGAAGGTTTCTGACCAGTTAGGGTGTCACATTGAAAATAAGCTAAATGAGTAATTATATAACCATATTGCAGATATTAATTGAACAAAATCTTGAATTAATTTATGTTAGATGAGACTTTTTTCATCCCTGTTTTCCTTCCCTTTTTTTCATTTTGTTTTGAATTGTTTTGCTTTTCCAGATTTTACATTGCTTTAATTTCAAATTGTGTTATGATTTTATTCTTAACTTTTCACTTGTGTTTATTTTGCTGACAGTATAATAAAGTCAGGCATTTTTACTACTGTTACCATTGCTGTTATTATAACTATGATTAGGACAAATGCACACAGTTTTGATACTATTGTAGCCATAAGGCAGTCATAGGATGGTGCAGGGAGGTCGTATTTTTGTAGACCAACGCAGAAGTTAGCATCATGCTGGTTCCCCCGACTGCAAGCCTGCTAAAAGCCAATAAGATTTTTTTTTTTTAATGTGTTTTGGATCATTGATGAAAAAAAACTCTGTAAACAACAAATAAATTATAAAAATTCCATGTTCAGTTTTTTTTTTGATAATCTTAACAAACCTACTTGTTTTAAGCTCTAACATAGTCGTGAGAGTAAAAGGTTATTATTGAGCTACTATGGAATTACAACATGGCAGTTTCGACTAAGAGGCAACAATATTTCCAGTGTATAACGTCTTATTGTGACCTCTTGTTTGAGAGTTTCCTCATAATAGAGTAAACTGATCAAGCTGGACCTCATGGCTGTGGCAATAGTGTATGAATTATAGATTATTAAAAAACAATCAGAAATGCTTGCCTTGGGGTCCCCGGCCATTTTTGTAGTCCTTGTTCAATTTTAGTAAGCGATGGTTGTTTCACATGTGGGCAGCACGGTGGCGCAGCAGGTAGTGCACATGCCTAATTGCAAGAAGGTTGCCGGTTCGATTACCAGGCCGGGTGGTTTACATGCTCTTCATGTGCATGCATGGGTTCTCTCTGGGCACTCTGGCTTCCTCTCACAGATCAAAACATGCTCATTAGGTTGATTGGTGACTCAAAATTGGCTTTAGAGTGTGAGAGTAAATGGTGGTCTGTTTCTGTATGTGGCCCTGGCTGTGACTGGCTGGCGGCCGGTTAAGGGGGTACCCTGCATCTTGCTCAATGTCAGCTGGGAAAGGCTCCAGCCCACCATGACCCCGAAAGCGATAGGCAGTACAGATAATGGATGGATGTCTTAAATGCACAACAAGGCTTTGAAATTCAAAAGCAAGCAACATCAGATTCATTTTATTATCTCGCATTTAATATTACAAATCTTGTCTTCGGTGTTCATCGTAGACCGTATTTCAGGCATTCATTATTATGGTGTTTTAAATCCCATTTACTCTGGGGGGTTGGGAACCAGGAATTGCTAAATGCTAACCCACTTATGCATTTTTGGACTCAGTCCTGTACCTCTCTATGGCCTCCATGGCTGTTCTGATAGCTTTACAGATTTCATTGTTGTCACTGCTGTTGTCTTCTTAAATCATTATTTTATCTTCTACTATAATATTGTGGGCTGATGGGGTTGATGGCTCAGATTCAGAGTCATGATGCTGAAATGCAAGCTTGTTTTGCAGAAGCTGCTAAAGTTTGTTGTGCACACTCCATAAACACCAGTGAGCTGAAAAAGGTGCTCTGCTTGATGCCCATTGATGTCAGACTGTTGATTCACTGATATTCAGGCATTAGATTTATGATCACAGCAGCAAAGACATGTGAGATCATTCTGTCTCTAGTCATAAACCAATTATCTGTATCATCACAATCACTCGGTTCAGTTTTGTATTCCCAAGGCACCCCTGTTGAGAAAGGCTGCTCTTGTTCATCTGACGACGTGATACGCTAGACTGTGACGTCACACGCTCCATAAATAAAGCTCCCGGTGAGTCACGTGAACGCCCGTTAAGCCGAATTAGAAAAGCCTGGGTTAACAAAGCGCGCTGATAAACCGCTGAACTCCTCCGCTTCTCTGCTCTCCTCCTCAGTCACACAGACGTGTATTGATTGCATGATTAGTGACGTACCTGATGGTCGGATTAATTAAGCTCGGGGTCACTGCGTCTCGCGCTCGTAGGTTACGATTTGATTATTAAATCTAGCATTGAAACATCTCGGATCTCTGCGCGAGCCCGCTGGCGCTCAAAGGGGTAATCAATCGCACATCGAGGCCCGGATCAGCAGCCATGAACGTGGACAGAGGTGAGGGTGTATTGACAAGCTTCATAACCATGGCAGGAAAACAATACATTTGTTATTTTATGTTATTAGTTCCTCCTTTTTTGTGTCCTTCAATAGATCTCCATATGATGAGGAGGAATGAAAGGGCGCATTTTTTCAGCCCTAAAGAGCAGGAACTGGTTTTGAAGTTATATGAAGAGGAAAAAGAAATCCTGACAGCCAAGTCCAACACCACCAGCGCCTCCAAAAACAGAGAGGAGGCATGGCAGAGGATTGCTGATAAAATAAATGCGTAAGGTTTATATATCCTCCTGTGAAAGGCCCATTTAAATTGATTTAATCACATATTTTTAAGTATATTTGAAAACTACTAAATAAGAAGTAAGTGATACTTGGACCTGATATTATACCACTGCATCTGAACTTTAAGTCCTAGTTATCTATTATTGGATTTTTCTTGTTTTTCACACTTTTTAAAGCTCACAAAAAATCATGGCAAATCTTCTGTATGAATACATGTCCAGTATAATCATGTAGGCCAGATAATGTGCTGTAGATATTTGCAGTGTCTTACAATGAATAGTATTAATGACCTTGATCCATTCAGCACTTTTCAGTCACTAAGAGTGTGGAGTTCTTAACCAACGCAATAACACAAATTCCCGAATTAATGGTTTCTAAGTAATTTCAGAACAAAACAAAATGTTATAAAAATAAAAAATGCATCAAGCTACAGGTGCTCAGAGAGCATAAACCTCCACCAAAGCATTTCCAACATTGCAAAATTATTGTTAAAAATGTGAAAAAAAAAAAAACTTAGTGTGACTTTCACACTAAGAAATACATTTGCAAAATATATTTGCTGGTAAGTTTGTTCACTGACCTTTTAATTGAGCAACTTTTCCGGTTTTATTTTTCATATTTACCCAATCAGGAAGCAGATATGCAGGTTAACCAGCTCATTGACTTGCCTGTTTAGGGTTATTCTGGGCATGAATGGATTTCTTTCATATCTGCAACAAAATGTTTAGTTTTTCCATGTAAAAACACCACAGATGTAGAATTTGTTAAAATAACCTTTCACTATTAAATATATTTCTTCATATTTACCCAACTAGCTAGCTTTGAGTAGCTTTTTATGAGTGTGTGAGTGAGATATGGGGAGACAGAGTAGGCCTGTGTGTGTAAAATTGTAGAATTTTAGTGATTTGTACAATATGAATGCCAGAGCTGTATGATGCACTGTATACTTTTTGAGCTACGGCCACTGGTTCAAAAACATTGCTCACCATTCAAATAAATGGCGTTAATCTGCTATTCAGATCTGCATGGATGGCTTTAGATGGCGCTTTCTCAAACAGTTTTAAAGCTGCTTAGATATGTACACAATCTGAATCCTGACAAGTGGACAGGCATTTTTGTGTATATTATTTCCGTGTATTTTACAAATTGAATTAGTAGAAGATTTTATAAAACAAGTACGAAATGAGTTGCTAGTGTATGTAAGCTGTTTACACAGACTGGCATCTCAAGCAAGTGGTTTTTCCAGTCTTCTGAGGAATCATAGATATATATTTTATAGTAATATATATATAAAAAAGAAGTAAAAAAAATAAAATTATGATTGTCAGGGGTTGATTAATTGTATGTGATTTTTTTTACTTGTATGTTTGCTCTTACTCAGTGAGATTGATGGGGAGCTGTGCAGCTCCAAGCACTTCTGTTTTTTCCAGTTTTCAGACAATGATTTTTATGTACAGCAGCGCCACTCACTGGATATAATTTGTGTTACATACACTCTTCAATGAGGTCAATGAGGATAAACAGCTGAAGATCAGTTTTCAGAGTTTTGAATACAGCAATATGGCCGTGAGGGAAAAAAAGTCAACCATGAGGTTACAGTGCCAGTCAGAGGGTTAAAAAATACCTGGATCTACACATATCTCCCAGTGTTAAGAAATCCTTTCAAAAATTCCTGGATCCCCATCCAGATGCAAATCACCACCAAAAGGTAATCATTACTTTCTTGTCCCATGACGAGTTATCCTGTTCACAGACTAACAAAGAAACTAACATACGACAGCAAAAACACAATCCTTTGACTGAAGTAATAATAGTTGATCCATTCATTTTTTTTTACAATGCACCAGCCCCATTAAAAAGTCCCATTGAAGCTTCAGTACTTTTTGACACAACAGATAAATGTGAGCAACTGGAGACCTCAGGATCACATGTGGTCCCATTCCTCAATAAACAGAACATAAAATCAGATGAAATTTGATACTGAGTATTTCAACATGAGTTGTCAAGAAATGCCACACATGTACAAAGACCAAACATGATGCAGGATGAAAATTTAAGATGTATCTTTGAGAAGTATTTTTTGTTTTGTTCTTGGCAAGAAAATAGCTGATATATTTTAGGCTGTAATTTTACTTTCATATTGCTGATAATAACTGTATTGTGTACCGTTTCATGTTTTGGCAGGGCATCAGACAGCGGCTACAAAAGATCATGGCAGCAAGTGAAAGTCAAACACAAAAACATTGTCCAAACAGGTAAAGCGTTAAAATAGCCTTTCTCATTGATTTAAAGTCAGATCACCTGGTTGACCTTTGACATTTGTCTTCATTCAGCAAAAAGAAGAAAGTTGGAGATAATGAGGAATGAGGCAGGGTCTGCCACTCCATCACTGAACTCGGCAGAAGAGGACGTCCTGCAACATACAGACAACAGCAGGCTGAGGATGGAGGTCCTTCCAGGAGGGGCCTGTATGGAGCCGCTGTCTGAATCTGAAAGCTCGTTTGTTGGTGGTATGTTTATTTAATTGTTCTCTCATTAAAACCTCTGCAGGTATATTATGTGCACATGATGTTTGCCTTTAAGACTTGGTGATGCATCAAGTTTGTAAGAGAAATAGATATATTTTCAAATGAGATTTGAGGAAGAAAACATCTGTTGTGTTGATATGGTGTCATACTGATTTGACAAAACAGGAGGGAAGAAAGACAGAAGATGACTGGCTTAATGCTCAGTTTAAAGATCGTTTACAGTAAGATCATGAATAATATGAGCTCAATGTAATCTATTTGAAAAGTTTGTCAGATAAAAAATATAATTCTGTTCATTTTATTATATTTCTGGACATTTATTTTATTAGTATAAATCAACATCATCACCATTGATACCTGTTTTGTTGGTTTTACTTTTAAAAAGTCTCAGACATTGAAAATGAGGAATTTTACTGTCTTTAGTAATCAGTTGCAAGTTGACTTTCTAGCATTGTCTGCTCCACACAAAAATACTGGCAACATTTGGAAAAAGTGAGTTGGAACTGTTAAGCAGTGAAGTTTCCTCAGATTCATTCAGTTTTACACATGGTGCGAACAAATATTATTTTTACAATTTGGACAGTGTTCTCTCTCTTTTGAAGCTGAAGAATATTAATATAAGATCAGTGACCATTAAAATAATGAGATTTTGTTATTTACAGTACAGAATTTGTCCTTTCACCTTAGCTGTAGGGAAATGTTGCCAATATTTTGGCACAGTTTAGAGAGTGTGCAATAGCTTGACTGCAATTTCTGAAGATAAACAATGGAAAGATTTCTGATATCAGCTTTCTATGAATTTTGTTTTTGTTGTTGTGGTATCAAACAATCAGCAGTGCAGTTTTTTATTAGAAGTATATTAAAGCTTACAATTCTGATATGGTGACTATTTGTTATTTCATTACAGAAAAACCATTGAGAAGTGATTTATCTTGTAATGTTTAGATATATTTTGGTTCATATTGCTCAGCCCTATATTCTGACATTTTGGTCATTTAGTCTTTGGACACAAACTTCTATGAATTATTTCTAGTTATAGTGACCTGTATGAGCTCAAGTTAAGAAGATAAGAGACTGTTATCATGCATGCAAAAAGCAAAGACTATGAGAAGCATACTTAAAAACGTGTATGTACTTTAAAATTAATAGTCAAATAAAAGTGTCCTTTCAGTCTAAAAATTAAATCATGGCCTTGTCGAAGCCCTGACCATGTGGCGCTCTACTACAGCTTGAGTTTATGATTTATGAGAAAAATTTTCAAACAGCCATAGCTCAAGCTGAAACCAGATTCTTACATATTATGTTTTTCATCACACTTCATTCACAATATTCTCATAATATGCAAGATTAATGTAAAGAATTGAAGTCCTGTTTGTTTTTGCTATGATTTAAGGTATCAAATTTAATTTGTGTCTATTTAATACTATATGAAGTTACTGTATATTTTATAAGTATTTCTTGCATTTTCACACTCTAAAATATGCCACAAGCAGAAGAGGAATCACAACATTTCTGTTTGCAACATCCTTTAGCCCTGCTGTGAACATAAATGACTATTGATTATGTTTTGTTTTCTGATGACACAACTCCATGTATCTGTGAAAAAGAACAACGTAAAAGGGAAAGTAAGTCAGTGTTGGTCTGCTCCTGTGCTCGCTCAGGTCAACCTGTCCTTCTCCTGCCCATTACAAAGACTGAACCAGAGAGCCTGAGCAGTGACGAGACCGACGTCACTGACCCTCACATGGAAGAAGTAAGTGCCATTAGACAGGCATTCAAAAAAACCCTGCGGTCAGGCTGCAACTGAAATCTTCCTTATTTTCTCAGTCACCTATGAGCCTCACAGTGGTAGACTGTTTCTTAGGGAGTGGGGCAGGGGAGTCCTGAGTTACACGTATGTCTAAGAATATGTGTAACACTTTAAACCTGCTGTATGTCATTGATTTTTTGTGTCACTAGCTCAAAAATATGATAACCTGTCAACATATTATTACTGAAACCACATTAGAAATCATTGGACAGCTGTGCCCTCTCCTTGCTTTGTATTAAGCCTTTAGAAAGTCTAGCAAGGGAAACCCACTTTTCGACCAATCGGGACTCAGTTCAGGGACAATGCTCTTATTGGATCCTCTACTAAAGGTACATGTGCTTGTTATATCTAAATGAGCTTTAGTGGTTGTTTAAGATTGTACAGGTGATGATAATTTATGAAGGAACGTGTGGTTTATAGCTCTTTAGTGGCAACATTACATTGGTATAATGCTAATGGCAGCTACAGGCACTAAAACACAGTGGATTGGTTGTGTATAAGGGAAGGGGTGTTGCTAGGAGTGCAACCATGGAAGGGAGAGGGGAGTAAAACTACTTCCACTGCAGTCTCATTCAAGTCACATACCCCAGCTTTAAACTACAGAGTGATAAGATTGTACTTGAAAGGAAAAAGAAACTGGTCAGTCTCCAGTCGTGCATGAAACGCCATCACATTCTGTATTCAGGCTTGTTTGTTATTCTGTTAACTGAATATTTCCTGCTGCATTTCCACATTGACTCAACCTGACTTGCATGAAACTATTATCAGGGACCTGACAGGAAAAAGAATTAAAGTGTTTCCCAAAGAAAACCCCTTTCTGTGGTGTCATGTTCGCATTGGGGATCATGTATGGATAAAAAGGTGACACCACAATTTAGCGCAGGGGTGGGCAACTCTGATTATCAAGAGGGCCGCATAAATTCATTTTCAGTGCATGAGGGCCGCAGTTACATTTTGTTCCGCACTCTCAATGAGGAAAAAAAAACATAAATAAACAAAAAAATAGCAAATATAAAGCTTCAAAAAAGGATTATACGAACATTTATATATTTTAACTCAAACACTGTAAAAAAATCACGAGTTAAAGAGCATGACACATAACTAAAGCCAATTTTAGCTTCTTTTTAATGCAATAAAAGAAAGAATGTTTACAACTTTTTAAAGTACAGACATATTACCTTTAACTTTGTTTCCAAATAGTTTTTACTGATACTATACATTATGTTTTAATGCCTTTTTAAAGATATTTAGAGATACAATCATAGCAAAGTAAATTCTTTAATGATTTGTAAAAAACAGAAAATATCACCTATCCTAATTTGTGCATTATGTAGTACTGGTTACTCATGAATCATATTTAGCAGTTGTCATGTTTTCTTCATATTTCCATTTTTTTGGGGGGGAAATGATTGGTGGGCCGCATTGAGTGAGGTGAAGGGCCGCATGTGGCCCTCAGGCTGCCAGTTGCCCACCCCTGTTTTAATGGCTGTGATCTGTTATTTTTGTTCAGCTAATCCAAACTATTCTGGAACATTTTCAGGAGTGTCATGTAAGAGTTAAACAATCGGTTACAAAGTCTTTTGTCACTGAGGACAAATATTTGTTTTTCTCTTTCTAGGAAATACTTAATCACAGCTTGCACGAGACAGCCAACTCAGCGTGTGCTGCGACTGCCAGCAAAGGTGCAGAGGTAAGGGCGTGGAGTTTTTGTTGTAGACTCTGGAAATAATGATAAATTACTGAACTGTGAGTGATTATGTGTGATTTCTTTTGCAGAAGCAGAAAGATGACATAAGGGCTCTTTACTGCTGCTACCTCAGAAAGGAGATAGAGAACAGAGACCAGCAGATGGCACTCAGAGCTCTTAAGATGAAGAAGCTGGAGAAGGAAATTTTATTACTTGATAAGCAGCTGATGTGACTTTTTTAGATGTTCTTTTAATCTTTTTGTTGTGATTTGTTCTATCAATTCATGCATAATTTCATATGTATCATTAACTTTTATTTATTTTGTATATCTCAATGAGAGGAAACACTCATTTCCATGACTGAAAAACAAATTAAACATCGACCGTGGCACTGTTTACGTTTTGCATTCCCCTGAATTTCCATTCACATTGGTTAATCAGATTGCTATCTAACTGCACTTAGACACCTGGTTTCACACTTTATCTATCAGGATACCATGATTAACACTGTCAAAGGCTTTTAAAAAATAACTAAAAAGAGCACAGCAACATGGTTTTCCATCCAAGGCTTCAATAACATCATTTATGGTAGAGTTTGAACTTGCACTTATAGACTTGGCAGCTAACTGTGTTAACTGGCAATGGTTTTCCATTACCAGTTCCCACTTCATTGGAATTTGGGTTTGCTCATAGATAACAGAGCCCTTGGTGGATACATACAGTATTCCCAGTTCCTCTTTTTAACATAATTTTTTTTAATTTCTCAATCTTTTATTCCATTATCTTGTAAGGATACACATTTACGCTTAGATTGTTTTCTCTAAAATTTGAGAAATTAACTCAACATGGGAAAATCAGTTTTGCTTTACGGTCTTTTAGTGTTCTTAAATACATCAGATGGCCTGAGCTAACAAGATGAATATTGAGACTAAAAACATCCAGACTTAACTGCCTATACACACAAAAAAATAAGGAAAAAATAAAATCCATGTCTGCTCTGATACTTCAGGCTTTCACACTTAATGTTGACTATTGACCTGATATGCTTGGTCCCTTGTTGACTGTCAAGAAACAGTTAAATATTTTTTCTGTATTTTTTTCTCAGTACTGGAAGGCTAAGATTTTATTAATCTTATAACACTTTCATTTGTTTTAGAAAATAAAAACAATTTGTAGTGCATTCTACAATAATAAATAAGGACTCAATAACTTGTGATTTTAAAAAATGACCGTGGCTGTTCAGCGTCTGCTCAGATGCAGATAATCCTGCTGCAGCACAAAGAGACTCTGCAGTCATGGGCACTGATCCACTCAGAGCCAAAATGGCGTCCTGCTGGTGCCTTTTTGGACTCGTACTCGTCTCTTCAGAGTTTACGGTAGGATGTGTTGATGGACCAGAATCCTAGCATCAGGGTGTTTTACACACATCGGTAAAGTCTCTCTCCCGGACCGGAGCTCATTTCGGTTTAGTCGGGATTTAGTCCGACCATTGGATGATGAGGAGAAGCGCGTTCACGTTCAGTCTCTGAAGACATTACCAATCAAGCACCGAAAACAGGATTCAGTACGGACAATGATGATGTGCAGTAAAATAAAATAACGCACAACAAAAGGGCCATGTGAGGTGATTGAAACCATGAACGACATTTCTTTTAGATAAAATGGCTTCTATTACTTCGGCATGTTGACGGTTGAATTACTAATAACAATACACTGAATTGAAAAGCGCCTTTCAGGACACACAAGGACACTGAACAAGATTAAACAATTAAATAATGGGGTTCTGTTGTCAATATAACGTAGGTTTGCAAAGGTGCTTAAAGCAGCAATTGGCTTTTCATCAGAGCTATTCCACTGACAAATAAACAGGAAAAATTATTGTTTACATCTAAACATAAAAATTTATATTTCAAACTCAGTTTCAAAAAAAAAAATCTTTTGAAGACAGACTGAATTAAAACAAATATAAAGAAATTCAATGTTATGAACAGAATAGACATTGATATGAGACGTTTAAGTAGATAGAAAATTAATATAAATAAATGTTAATAAAAACAACAACAATGATCTTTTGTAGCTTAAAGTTAAACATTATGATAGTAGGCTGTATTTCACTTCCTCCATTTCCATTGTCTTATGACTGGCTTAATGCTCACATTTCTTTACCCTGAATTAAAACTCGGGTGACCATAAGTGATTTTATTTTTGTTTGTCTCTTCTAATAAATTTGGAAATGGTTCACTTTTTTAATTTGCAAGACTTTCTGTCTTTCAAATGGAGGTTGCTAAACATGTAGCCTATAATTTAAGAGGACAGAGTTTTAATATTAAATTCAGAGTTTTTGTTCAGCTTGTTCAAACAAGACCACCTCCTTGAAGTTCTCACTATGACTGAAGTCTCTTGTTGTCTAAAGTGGAGTTGTAAGATAGGCCATCTTATGTGACTTTACATTAGCTAATTAGCTATAAACAACTTGCTGTGCATTTTTAGGATTCAAAGCAGGTTATGAAGTTCCATAGAAGTTTCTGTGTCCTGTTTTTTTGCCATTTAAATAAAACATGGTATACAAGTGTTGCAGCATCTTTCAACATGATCAAAAAAAAAAAATTCAGAAATCCATGGTTATGTAGGCCTACTTAAAGTTTTTGTAACTAGCTTAAGGACAAGATTGAAATAAACTCTGAGTAAGTCACAACCACTGCTTCTAAAATTAAAGCACATCATCTTAGTAAATAACAATTACTTTTTTGTCCATTAAGAACTCAATGGGCCACTTGCCTATTTTTATGTTTGTACATCTGACTAAGCGGACAAAGTTACAGTGGTTTATGTGGTTTGTAGAAAACACCAACAATTATATCAAAGATGCTACAGTATAACTTATTGGAGCATATTTTTGTTTCTTTGTGCTTTTGTTCAGAATAGATTTCTTAGACATTTTACGGTGCAAAGAACCAACCTGTGTAATGATTTTTAAAAGTCACCATGTTAACCGATGACTTTCAGTGTAATGGTTATTTTCATTTTTCATTTTTTTGTTTTTGTTACCAGAGATGTTTATATTTAAAAGGTTAGAAATACACATCAGATTAGGCTTAAATTAACTTGTGCTATATCAGTTCTAAGATCAACTGGAATGCCCCAATAGCCTCCTGTAGCCTCCTCGCCCCCTCAGATCCAAGCGTTTCCAGACGGGAGGGAAAAAGAGCTGCATCTGATCCTCTATAGCAATGTTTTTCAACCTGGGGTTCGTAGACCCCTAGTGGTCTGTGGTGTAGTTGCAAGGGGTCCTTAAAAATAAAATTATAAAAGATCTTATGACATTTATAAAAATAGTATTATTTACTCAAATGTGACTGAGACAGAGATCTACCTAAATTACAGAAGGTAACAGGACTTTTTTTTCTCTAATTACAACAGTTTCACAAGTGTAATTTCTTTATTTAAGTTTGTATAATACAAACTTCACAAGATCTGCATCCTTTTCAAAATATGAGCCCACTACCGTTTACACCATTCATTTCTTTAACATTATTTTATGTTAATCATCTGCATGAAGCTGTTGTGGGAAAACTCATAACTTGAAAGTTTCAGGTTAGCACTTGAAAATAAGCGAGTGTTACAAACAAAGAAGAAGAAGAAGTAGAAGATCATGGACCCCCCCAACTTAAATCAAATCCTTGCATAAAAAGATGTCCAACACATGATGTAAATGGTCAAATACACCAGATGAGACTTTTAAGCTAAAGATTTAATCTTTGAACACAATGACATTATTTGATGGTTTTTGTCGCCATTTTTTGAATATAATAACAGAAATGTGTGAAACAAATGGTCAATTTCTCAGATGTTCTGATTGCCAGATTTCCACATTTTCCCCACCTCCTCTACATCTCGCATAATAACCCTAAACCTTCCTAGAAATACCTCTTCCATGTATTGTTTTGCTTTGTTTAGCGCTTGAGAAAAGTCCACTAGTTTGTCCCTGCATGCTTGCCGTACGTTCACATGACTCTGGCTGCGTGTGACTGACCCGCATTCCTCAGGTGGCAGCGGCAGCTCTGAGTCTGGCTGCTTTCTCTGAAATACAGGAATAAACTGCGGATGAAACGCCGTTTAATCGCTGTGATTATGCAGCAGAACTTCTCTCTTTATTCACAGTGACAGATGACGGAGGCCTGGTCTGTCAGAGGAGCTTGTACCCGAGCATTTCCAGGAGGAGCAGCTCAAAAGTCCATTTTACTTTCTCCTGGCAGCATCTTAATCTGGCTGAGTTGGAGATCCATGGACAGGAGATAACCGATGACTGAGGGGCTTTCTGACTTTTCTGGGCTGCAGGTTGGTGATGGCTGAACTGATGCCGTCTGAATCCAGAAGGTAAAAAGCACTCTCATATCCTGTTTCAGTTTTCTGTTGATTTCTAACAAAAAAAAAAACAGCCTGGAGAGAGACATTCAGTGATAAACCACTCTGATCCATTTATGTGGATTATATAATAAACTCTGCAGCCTCTAATATCCTGAAATTATACCGATATATAAAGAATAAGGGAAGGCTCTTACAGTTTTTCTCTAGAAATGTACTGACTGTGAAGTGAACAGGCTGCTGCCATTAAAGATGTTTCTGTTACATCTGTTTACACTGCAGTTCAGTCAAAGATCAGAAATAGTTTCATGCCGATAAACAGAAAAGTCAGTCTATCAACATATTTGAGTCTTATTCCTTATTAGAGCTGACAAATTTTTCTGAAATATCAACATTTTTCTCACAATTCTGTATTATATTATAACTTTTCATTACAAAAATTGTTTGGACGTTATGTAAAATGTGACTAAAACAAAGTACAGTGATATATAATATTAACACATCTGCATAAAGGAAGACTTTCAATGCTGTAACTTTGTATTTTTATTGTTATTTTGGATAATCAGTGTACAAGGGCCAGTTTGCACAATTTTAATGTTATGGCCCTGAGCAATTTTCAAATCCCAATATTTCTTTGAAGGGCCCATATCCTGGTGCGATTGACCGTTTCCATCAGGTCTTGGGTGTCTGTTAAGCAAGATTTAGGACATAAAATTTAAAAAATGTGAGGTAGAAAAATCTGTTGTAGTTTTGAACGTATCGTTGTGTCTTTATATCCTTATAACTCAATGCATCTTTATCATTATGAACGGTATAACTATGAACGCAGCTCCATGAAAAATCATAATTAAACAGTTTAACCAGGAATGACTTCATGTTTGATCTTACATCTGAAAGCCTTTGTTAGCTAGTATTTAACCAGGGGAACGAGTAAAGTGAGAGTCAAAGCGTAATGGAAAACATGTCAGATAACTTTACTGTCCCAAGTGGCTGAACTTTTTAGAAATAAGCAGAAAACACTATGTGGGTGGAGGCTGTGTAGCTATTACATAATAAACTCCAGGAAGTCAAAAACAGAGCACTTTAAGGGGCATTTTTGTTTAAGAGGCAAAGTGCAGAGTTTAGTAAAAAGTGTCATATTCTTCTGCTCTCTAAGCCCCTTCTAACAACATGAAAAGTAAAAAACACTGATTTTGCGGGACATGGGACCTTTAAAGTCAAATGTGTGTCAAAATACAATTTTAACTTTAATAAATTCGTACATAGGTGAAAAGAACTGATTCTGTTTGTTTAACAAATAAACACCTGAAACTAATATCTGTTCATCCCACAGTGATGTTTGTAAAAAGGGCAGATATGGGCCGATACTGATGTTAAACTGATGCCAATGAACATCCCTACCGTATATCCCACATTTTAAAAAAGTCAATATTTTTAAAAAGTCAAAGTATTAATAACCCTCTACATAATCTGCGTGAAACCACGGTGCCTGACCAGTGCTGTTTATATCATGCATCATAGCATGACCCCTTCAACATGGATGAACATTATTGTCCGTCTCAGTGACAGAAACAATAATAATAATTATAATGCAGGAAACAGAGATTGAGAGTCAAACAGCTGAATACCTGCTACCATTTAAGAGCTGAATGTTAAAGTGCAGTACTCTGCAAATGTGCGGAAGTTCTATAAACTATCAGCATCAAAGGGGAAGACTGAGGTGTATGAAATGCTCATGGTATCTGAGCATGCAGACGAAAAGTCAGTTTGTGGTCCTTCCGGTCTTGCTGTACTCTTGCGAGGCCCTCACACTGACTAGTGCCCAGAGATACTGGCTGGACTCCTTCATGACTATCTCCCCTCCACTCAGTTTTGCGTATTGTTGGCAGGATCATGTGTCGAATACTGATGTGCTCAGGAGGGCGGGATGGTAAAGGTCAGCTGCTGGATACAAAAGCAGCAACTATGTTTCTATGAGCACCTTGCGTGCTTCCCTGAATCTGATCCAGTTCACCTCATACTGGGAGCCTTGGACTCGGCGGGTCATGGGGGTGACGGTGTGCATGGTGGAGGGGTCAGGATAGCTGAAGAGATCAGGCATGGTCCGGGCTAGGGCTGCTCGAGGTTGGCAAAATTCAGGATCTTGATTATTTTGATAGATAACGAGCTCTTGAACATAAAAATTGATTACCAATTTATTTTACTGCTGCATGCAATAATTAAGCTTTGATTCTCTAACAATTATCACTTTGAGCATTTGAGAACAAGCAACAAATGGTGGTGCAGCAAGTAGTGCTCACAGCAAGAAGATTGCTGGTTCGGCCCCTGTGTCGGTCAGGGCCTTTCTATGTGGAGTTTGTATGTTCTCCCCGAGCATGTGTGGGTTCCCTCAGGGCACTGCAGCTTCCTCTCTTAGACCAAAAACATGCTCATTTATGTTGATTGGTGACTCCAGATTGCCTTTAGGTGTGAGCGTGAGCGGGACTGGTTGTCTGCCTGTCTATGTGGCCCTGTGATTGGCTCCCCTGACCCCACAAAAGATAAATGGTTTAGATAATGGATGGATGGATGGATGGATGAAACAGATGAAACAAGTGTAACAGATCAAGTGGCACAGTAATTGTTAAATCTTGATCAATCAGTTTTCATAATTGTGAGAGACAGAAATTGTAATTGAGGTTGCATTTAGATTAATTGCCCAGCCCTAGGCCTGTCACTGGCCTGGATAACGACTATAAGGCCGCTGGAGCATCACAAGGCCTGGGTTGATGTGGCGAAGTGCTGGCCCAGCTTATGCTCCTATACCTGACCTGACCTGGACAGTCAAAGTAATCACAATTCAACATTTTTATCCCAAATCATACAGCCCCTACACCTACACAGATTCTGAATTTGGTGCCTGAAACACTCCAAAAACCTTTGAGACTCACATCGTTTAACTCTCTGTTTAACAGCTTTTCTTCAGATAACACTGTAAGGGTCAGGGGACAGGAGACAGTAGGTGTTGGTGTGTTGAAAGTGGGATTATTATTTTACATATTTGCTCGATGCACATCTTGATTTGATGGACAGTATGGGGTTTCCGTTGTATTGTGATCTATAATGCACCATATATTTTAATGGGAGACAGTCTGGACTGCATGTGGGCCAGTCTAGTACCAGCACTCTTTTACTGATGCTGTGGTAACTCTTTCAGATATGGTTTGGCAGTGTCATGCCAAAACAGAGCAATTTGGAATACACCTCATTGTTTTACAGTGAAGCAGTTGCGCACAGATACTGTTGTCCAAAAGTCAGTTTAAATACTGTATATGGAGGTAAATACAGACATGTAATTTAGATACTTGGTAAAAAGGAGTAACTGAGTGTGCCATTGACAAACAATTTACTGTCACCAACGACAGTTTTTAAAGCAACACACAGATGCTAATGGTATAATAGCAGAAAATGTTTATTCAGTAAAATCATTCTTATAACATTAGTTAAACAATTAGTTGGATAGTCAACACAATCAGTAGTTGTTCCGATGTGTTGAGGCACAGGGGCCCATGCCTTGTTATACTGTGTAAAGAGTGACCATGTTGTGACTGGTGACACTCAGCCAAATAAAGCCATCGTTATCGTACTTACAGCAGATGTTGAAGACGGACAGTTTCATGATGAGTGTCTGAAAGACATCAAACCTTTTTCAACATCACTTGTAACAATGAAACCTACACACCTCACTAAAGTCAACAGCTCATAGTTATATAAGCTATGATCATGCAGAGAGCCCTGTAATAAACCTCTTTAGCTGTTAACATGATCATAATGTACACTGTTTTTTTTGCTTATAAGTAAATTGTAAATCAAATTTGCACTGCATTGTTATATATGATGGCTGCCTTAGCTGATCTTATTTATCAAAGAGGGAAAAACAATGATCAGATTTAGGGCTAATAGATGATTCTTTCATATTTACTAAACAGCAGGAATTACACTTTGAAGTGGCAGCAAATAAACGCTCATCACATCATCATCACGTTAACTCTCAAACACAAATGCAGTTTGAACTGTTAATTTATCAGTTAACTTGAGGTGAGGATAAAATAAAAAATTAACATTAATTATCACTTGGAAGGTGACAAAGTAATTATTTCAAGAACTATGAGACTGACTTGAATGATAAATACAATTCAATAAAGTGAAGATGACTTTCAGATCTACAGTAATCATGTTTTATTTTCACGTGTGGTCGAGAAATGCATTTTCTTCAGTAAAGTTGATGCAAAGAATTGTGGGTCCTTTTCCTTTCTCCTTTCTTGTTATTGTCTTGAGGAGATAATGCAGGAAGCACTTAAGCTGATTTAGTCAGCTCTTATCACGGTGGGATTTTGGGACGGTGATAGCTCAGTGGCCACATCTGCTTGCACCATGTACAGAGAAGCTGATGGCCTTGATAGCATGAGTTTGAAGTAGGGATGCACAATATTTGATTTTTTTACTGGATATCCAGCTGACCGATATTTCCAAACCCAATTCAGCCGACACCGATATAAATATATGGAAATAAGTGAAGGTTGTTTTTTGGATTGAACCCACATTATATGCTAGATGTATGTTAAACAAAAAATAAATAAAACCAGAACCCATGTTATGCTTTTTTGTGTGTTTTTCATGTCTGTTGAGATGAGATAGAGCGCCTCTATGTGGCGCTAACAGGTGCCTTAAAGTGCTGGTTCCTCACCCCACCACCACCACCCCTCCAAAGACCTACCAGCGTGACATCCTACCATTGCTCCATAGCCCATTAGCTCAGGGTAGCAAGGTCACTGGAGAGTGTTGATGTTAAAATGAATGCAGTTGTTGACATTATGACCAAGAACAGTGCTGAACTGAGCAATTACCGCAGAGAAGACCAGTCAGCCAATTACAGCAGGCTGGGCCCATGTGGGAGTGGGAGCCTGAAGAGTCAGGAGATCTAAAAAAGCCGCTAAGACACACAGACAATACAGCACTATCATGTGTACTCTGTTGGCCCCAATTTTGGATCTCATACTTTAAAACAAAGTTAATCTGCAAACAGGCATGGGGATCGAAAAGCAATTCCAGTTGAGAATCAATAAGAACTCCCTCAAGGAGTCAATATTTTTAGTCTTTTTGCTTATCAACTCCCTTATCAATTCCTTCCACTTTGTTCTGCAGTCTTTACAAATGAAGGACGTAACACTCTCATCAGAAGAAGGCAGAATGAATAACAAAGAGGTAAAAAAAATCATGGCAGACAGGGGGCTGGAGTAGTCAAATGTGTGGCTTTAGTGTTTAACAAAAAGACGCTTACTGCACCACTCAGTAAGTGGAAACACGGGCATCTTCATGAAGCATGCATGGCGTGAATATCAGGAGTGACATGTGTTTGACATTGTTGCTACTGAAAACGATGAAGTGAATCGTTGAATAATTCAGTCAGTAAACAGAATCGTTAATGGCATTTGTGTCAGTAGAATCTTATCAAAGCAAAACTCTACAAGCTTGATGCTGATTTATCGCTTTTACGTTGATAGATAGTTTGGCAGAAATTTTCACACCCCCGATATGGATTTTTAGCTTTTTCATCAGTTAGATACCAATACTGATTCTGATAGCATGCATCCTTAGTTTGAAGCCAGCCTGTTCCCTTTCTCCCTCATCCAAGTTTTGAATGCTTTTCACTGTTTCTCTGTCAAATAAAACCCTGAAAAGCAAAATAAATCTTAAAGAAAATACCCATGATGGGTGCCTAGGACCTCTTTTTTGTTTTTCCTGGTATCTTATGGGAGTTTAGAATCCTGGCACAGGATTTTGATAACTCAAGTTTGTATGTTGTTTTGTTTTGTTTATACGTACAAGTTATTCTAAACTAATCACCCTTAGGAAACGTAATAAAGTATTTAGTTATAAAATATTTAATAAGAAGCTTTCATAATGTTTGGATTTTTAGTCAAGTGCTTTTATAATCTGTGAAATAACAACAGCCTATTTATTTACTCTACAGGCAAAGTCCAGGGAAAATCACACCACAGTGTTGTTTGCTGTTTGTTTTACAGGCTTTTAAAAATGTTTGTTTTGTATGTTTATATTTCAGGTGTAACTATTTCTTCCTCTATGATGGATCCAAAGTCAAAGGAGAGGGTGACCCCACGAGACAGGGAATCTGCTACTTCTACCCTGAGGAGGTCTGTATGCTGAAAGTGAGAGGAAGAATCTAATGCTGACTGTTGTGATGTGTTATCAGGGTTTTCTCTCCTTCTGTAAATCAGACCTCTTTAGATAAACAGGAGCTGCTGTGTGGTCAGCTCGCCGGCGTGGGCCGCTGCGTCTCTGAGCTGTCGTTCTCTCCCGTCCGCGTGCTGAGACTGCGCCGCAACAAGTTCGCCATTCGCATGAAAGATGACTTCTTCTGGGTGAGTAAAGTTCACATGGTCATTCTGATTTTGTTTATTAGTCTTTGTCTCTGAACTGCATTCTTTGAATATTATGTTAGTGTTTATTTTTGTTTTTAATCCCTCAGGCTATGGGCTGCTCAGTGGAAGTTCCCACCGTCAGTGTGTGCGAGCTCCTGGATCAGCTCATAAACCTCTTTTGTTTCTACAACGGCTCCGTCAGACGCAGCTACCAGGTGAATGATCCTGTTATCTAACAGGCAGGGGGATCGAAAATAGAATATCAGAAAAAAACAGAATTACAGTGAAAATCTGGGGCTCACATTTGTTAGAGAGGTTTGATTGGCTTTCTAGAAAAGGGTTATTTCATAATTTTTTGATAAAGGAGTCTGAGACTGTTAAGGTCCAATTTGAAACTGTGTGGGGATTTTGATTTGAATTATAGTTTGGATTAAAATAAGCATGAAAGAGGAAGGAAAGCTGGTGGTTTCATCCATCCATTCCATCCACCAATCCATCCATCCTCCCTCCCTCATTTCATTTGTTTATCTAGTCAACAACCAACCAACCAATCCATCCATCCTCCCTCCCAGTATATGTACTGTATATATATTTACTGTATATTATGACATTGTTAAAGTTTGTGTTTTGTGGAGGCATATTTCCCCGATGAGACTGAATCTTCTTTTGTTTATTCATTTTCATTTTATCACAGTTCATTCCTTCATTGTGAATTCTCCACACTGCACCTGGTAATTTGATCTTTTGTTTTTCAGCTGAACAACCGAGAGGCTCTGGCAGCTCGATGGGCTCAGTATCTCTCGTACCTGCAGTCAGGATGCTCAGAGCTTCATTATATCTTCAGCTGCTTGAAGACACTCGACTCAACCAACGTAAGAACTCGTCAGTGCTGTTGAAATGAGTCTCAGATCTAACCTTCGGTAGTTCGTTTAGTGCTGATTTTAATCTGCACACAGATGTCCTCAGACAGGATATGACTGTCACAATATCTGTGGTATTGTGAAAGAGCTCAGTGTTTCTTCACAAAGATTCAGAGGGTACACATCTTCTGTCATACTTTTACACCCAAGAGTAAATATTGCCTCTTAAAAATGTTTGTTTTAATCTTATTGTTACCATTTTTTCTTTGTGTTGCAAAACAAGTAGATATGACAAATTTATTGCAGCATAATAGTGGACTTTAACACCCTCAATCCAACGTAACTGGTTTCAATTTTACAGAGACAGTGCATGTTAGTCCACAGTGGCCAACAGGCTAGTTTCTATCTGCAGTCCCTGTCTAGATGTTAGCATAGACTTCCACAACTATTGGTGAGAAAAAAACACAGTAACAAAGTCATGCAAGAAGTTACTCAAGGGCACTTTGGCAGTGTCCAGGAAGTCAGCTGGCACCTCTCCAGCTACCAAACCAACTTCCAAACATGGTTCAATTGGGACTTGAACCGGCCACCCTTCGGTCCCCAACCAGGGTCCTTACAGACTGAGCTACTTGTGTTTTTAAAAGGACACTTGCCAACAATCTACTAAAAAGGAGTAGAGAAATGGACAGGGACCTTAATACAAGCATTTCTGATTGTTTTTTTTTTTTTTTTTTAACTTAACGATAATACATACATCACAGCCACAGCCAGGAGCGCGACCTTGATCAGGGCATTAGATGAAGAGGAAATTCTCAAGCAAGTTACAATATGGCTTTACAAGTTGTAAGTGTGGAAGCTGCTTCTAAGTGAAAGTGCCATGTTGTAGTTCCAAAAGATATTGATCATAGCTTTTTAGTTTTGCCGTTGAAATTTAAGATGAAAAAATGCTGTAAATGAGGTTCATAGTGCATATTATCATGGTGAATAAAATGTATAAGTGTTGTGACTTCATGCTTGCCACACACTTTATCTGAAATGATCCCAGAACACAACTTGTCATGATGCATTGCTAAAATAATAACATTAAAGAAACATAAAGACACAAAATGAAAATATTGGAGCAAACAGGTAAGTAGCCACGTGCATAAAGTCAACAGAGGTCCCTGCTCAAAAAGTCCTAAACTTGACTTTTGCGATTAAATGCCTTTCTACGTCCTAGTTTTACCCTAGAGAGGTCTTTAAAAAATTGTCGGCACTTTGACATCTTATTTGGGCTAATTCCAGCACTCCTTCAGAAATCTCTGGAAAAATAAACCCTGGCAGTGCTGTGATGCTTATGTTATTATCATTTAAAAATGTTTTCTATCTATATGCCTGCCCATGCCTTCTTAAGTTTGGGATTGTGTATAATATTATGAATATGTAATATGTTAATACATCACTGTAGGAAGTGGTAATTAAAGGGGTAGGATTTAATAAGTTTAGACTTCTTCCTACTCCTTCTCGAGCATGTTGACCTGCTGCACATGCAGGATGTCATCAGCGGTCTTTGTTTGTTTGTTCCTTTGGTTTTGGTGTGTGCATGTTTCTTTATGGTGACTACCTATTTTTGTTTTTTTTTTGTATTTTGTTGTTTCTTTTTTTTCTGCATGTTCGAAATAAAAGCATTCATTCATTCATTCATTCATTCAAAATGGCCTATTTAAGCAAATATACAGCACAAATCAGCATATATGCACACAAAATCTCAATATCCAAAGATGTTGCTGTTTGTTATGTAGTGGAAAAAAACATTTAACTTTTTAAGCTCGTAGTCACAAATTAAAAAGTCTCAAATCTTATTTCAGAAATTGTGAAAGAAGCCTAAATGATATAACATTTCAGTTTGTAGCCCCAAGGATATTTGACCTTCACCAAGACCATCAAAACAAACAACAAAAGGTGTTTTCGCTCCACTTCAGACCTGTTTAACCAACACTTTGTTTTACAAAGAGGCTCATGTTCTGTCCTGTACACCATGGTTGTAGCGCCTGCCTACCACGTTACCTAATTGGACCATAATGAATGTGATTGATGGAACAATCATCCAATCATCTGCCAAATGTACTTTTAAAAGGTTCTGCCCTCCCCTTCTATGGGCTCTTCTCCAGATAGACTAGTGAAATATACTAAATGGTCCATCTGGTGTGCCAGGTTTGAGCTGAGCTGGAAAAAAGATGATCATAGAAAAATACTCCGTCTTGCCAAAATGCATGCCATATGCACAAACAAAGCCAAAATTACCAAAAGACAAAGAATGAAAAGCAGCTAAAATCCACAAACAGGTTCCTAAGGGTTAAATACATCATCAGTGCTTTGTGTGATTTCATGTAATGAATGACAGAGAGCAAGTTATTTAAGTGTAGAGTGCCAGGGTTTATTATCAGACCTTGTTCAACAGCTGAATGCAATAAGCAAATGTTATCCAGGAAGAGCTTTATAAAAGTAAATGGCTCACAAGATAAGGCAAACATCAGCACATTCAACAGCAATAACCAGGCATTGATAGAAGCATGCAGGCTGCAGCTTATCGAAGTAAATGTTTAGTGTGCACAACAGGTATACTTCCAACAATATTACACAAATATCAGCACCAGGAAAACAGTGATTAAGAAAAAACACATAAAGTTCACACATCACACCATATAAAGCATAATCAACACATCAAGCACGCTACAACAGAAGCACCCCACAGTGATCCAATCTGTGATAAGAGTTTTACAACACAGGACAGATTCACAGACAGTCCAGCAGAGGGTGGCATCATCATCACAATGTGCCATTATGTCTTCAAACCTCATATTTTAACATCCACACACAAGTATTACAGTAATAAATGTAGTTGTTTCCCCATTTATTGAGAGTTTGACTGCTTTTTCCTCTCCCCCTCAGGTTGACCCCCTCCTCCTGCTCAAAGCGGCCCTCATCCTGCAGGCGTGTCAGCGCTGCCCTCTCGTGTTAGCAGGCTGTATTCTCTTCAGAGGACGGTGAGCTCACATCTTAGCTGTCTCCACACGGCAGCACCATGCCTTTGTCAGGGTCAGAAAGTAACTAACCACATTTACACCAGTCACAGTAATTGAATTGCTTTTTTGTGCACTTGTAATTTTTAGTGTTTTTAAGTCAGAGCTTTTACTCTTTCTGGGATTTATTACTCTTGGATACTTTTGTCATACCAGCTGAATACTGCAGAAAAGTCAATGTTTTTCGTAGAGTATTGTTGTCAAAATACCAACATCAAAACTTCAGTTCTGATACCAGATTTATTGTTATGATACTCGATACTAAAATAATACCTGCAACCAAAATGACACTGATTTGATACTTGATACCTAATGGATCAGTAAGTAGATGTTCCCAAGGGCTGGTCACATCTTTAAATTGATATTTTATCAAAATTGAGAGGAAAAATATTTTTTATATTTAGTGTTTGTGATTTAATATTCATCAGGTGAAAGTGTGATGAATCGGACAGTCCTCCTCGCCACGATACTCTAAAGCAGCTACTGCGAGCACCTGGTAGCCCACAGGGAGCCGATGAGGTGCCCTCAGGGACATTTTAAAACTACCGTGCTACCATCACCGAACTTGGAAACAAAAGTTTTTTAATTTCAATGTTGTGTTTTCCTAATAAATCACACGTAATAAATTCAAAAATAACAACTGTAACATGTCCATTACATTTTAAAACCACCTATTTTTCCCTAAACTTTGGCCTGCATGGGGTCAAAGGTTACGTTGATGCTGACGCCACATCTCTATCACCACGACTACCAACCAGAGCCCTTACATTTTCACTTGTACAAAAAAAATTACAAAACTGTGACTGTTGTACCTATCAGCAAACTTTAGCAGAGAAATAAATAATTCAAGATGCTTGTAAGTATAATGTTCTCATATTATTTCATAATCTCTATTAATATTTATCGTTAGAAATTATTAAAAGTAAATGGCAAGCAGTGTACAAATGCACAATACTTATTATTTTAAGGTAAACTATAGAATGTATTTAACTTAAGAACATTAAATCAGTAGCCCTCCATAATGCACTTCACCTTTAGGGTAGCTTTCAGGCTCTAAAAGGTTGGTGACCCCTGCTCTAAAGGACCTTCCTGTGAGATAGGACTTGAACAGATCCTGAGATACCAGGTTCAGAGAGTGTGGAGAGGAGGATTTGATGGTTCACATTGTCAAAGGCAGCAGACAGGTCCAGCAGCATCAGGACTGAGGACTGACCAGCAGCTCTAACCAGTCGCAGTGATTCTGTGACTGACGGACAGTCTCAGCAGAATTGCCCCGCTGAAAGCCAGACTGATTTGGATCACACAGGTTGTTAATGCATAGACACTAAGAGACCTGATAGAAGACGTGATACTTGAATAGTATTTTATCAAAGTAGTTGTACTTTTCCTCAGTTCTTTGTGAAGTCTTTTCACCTCCTCAGATTGGTTCAGTAACAGTCTCACTTTAACAAATCAACAATTTAGCACACAAAAATCATAAACCACTATTGTGTTGACTTGAGCTGCTTTTTCTTATTTGAAATCTTTAAATGAATTAAAAGTCCTGAATCTTAAAAGTATGAAGGAACCCTGAATCAACACAATCATTTTAAAGGACCAAGCAAAGAGATGAAGGAAAAGGAGAGAAAGGGAGCAGAAAATTTTAAATATGACAAATAAGACATATTTAAAACAATTATGACATAAAGAGGGTTATGAAAAAGCATGTATGAACTGGTAACTGCGTTTATGAAGTGGGTAAGTGTTGCTCTAAAAGTCTTACTTGTCTGTCTTTCCTCTGCAGAGTTGTGAGCACACAGATGAGTCCACAGCTCACCATGAAGGTGATGGTTCATGAGAGTGAAACCTACAACAAGGTAAATTCAGATGGATAAACTACTAAATGACCTTCAAAAACCTTCTCCCTCCCCCACAAATGCATCAGAATTTCTAAAGTTGTAGACAAACATTTAAGAGAGGGGCCTTATCACCCGCCTAGCAGGTTTACATTTTGACCATTTCTCTGCAAGCACTAAAAATTGTAGGAATAATACACCTGCATTTGCTGTTAAAAATGTTTTGAAGGGAAAATTAGTGGAAAGAATTGAGTCTTAATTGTGTCAAATAAGTATGAAAAGCATATACCATAAAAATAGCTTATTTTGTTGGCAGGTGTATTTTTATTAGCTACATATTGACATATTTTCATATTCTAACAGATTCAGACTATACTGTCTCTTTTTATAGTTCTGAAAAAGATCAAAATCCTGGATGCTACTCTTGCTCAGTGTCATCCTTTATCAGAAAAATCCACACCCTCTGATCCTGCTGGAGCTCGGGTCAATAGATGGTAGTGTTGGCAGAAGAAGTGTGCAGGAGGCGCTGATAGCCTGGCAGTTGTGTCAGTGTCCTCATGTATTGAGGACTATAATAGCTAAGCCCAATGCTAAAAGCTACCTTGACGGCTACCAAAAAGATGAGTGACTGACGCGCTGTGCCCTCCACGCCTCTACCACGATTTGCATTAAATGATGTCCGACTTCATAAATTGTAGTTCTTTCTTATTTATTTTGCTCACCCAGTTGAGTCCATAAACAGGGTTCATTCAAGCAAAAATAGTCCATAAATTAAACAAAACAAACTTTATACAATCACGTCGCCATGCGTGCGGGACTGTGTTGTCGCGGTCAAAAACCATATGTGCTCCCACTGTCAAGCAACTCCTGATCTAACAAAGGTTCCTACTTAAATTAAAAAACACAGTCATTAATGGCCCACAATGCAATCGCACCCTCCTGTGGATAAACTGTCATCCTGCACACACCAACAGACATAAACACAGATAGACGTGCAGAGTTTCTCTGGATTCTCTGAATCTTTTGTTTATATTATGGACTGTAAAGGACTAAACCCTTAAATTCTTGCAACTTTAGATGGATGAGCATTGGTCTAAAACGATTGGACTATTTGCTTAAGCAGTTGTTCACTAAGTGGCATTGCTTGTGAATGACTGAACCTTTCACGAAAGCTCCTTTTATAACCAATCACGACACTCACCTGTTTCAGCTAACCTTCTCACATGTTCCAAACTGTTCTGTTGTGAGGATCCCTGAACTCTCCCAGTTTTTTGTTGCTACTGCCCCAGCTTTTTTGGAGTGTGTTTCAAGCATCAACTTCAAAATGAGTGAAAATTTGCAAAAAACATGAAGTGGGTCAGTTTAGCGTTAAAGGTCTCATCTTTGTAGTGTATTTAATTGAATATACAGTACTCAACAGATTTATTTGACCACCACTCAATGTAAGGTTTATGCCCCAGCTGTCCTAAATTAACAGCATTGGTAATTACTAAAATCATTTTTTTTATGTTTCTTTAATGTTAATACACCAACATGCAGAAGCTCTTTAACAGAAAGTATATTTTTAATGCTGGATATAATAATTATTGTTATCTATGAATTTCAAATTTACTTTTTTGCAAAGGAACAGACACAATAGTAAAGCACATCATACATTTTGATTAAGATGCCAAATTACATTTATTTACATGCATGTCTGAACAGAAAAATAGTTTGAGTAGTTGAATGTTATGTTTGATTAATTTCTGACTTCTCAGAGAAGCCCAGTGAGGTGTATAAAAAGGTGAATTCAGTTTAAAATCCATCATTACTGCTCAAAATGTTTGTCAAATAAAAACATTTCAGTTTAGACAAGTGCTTGAAAGAATTCTAAATATTTATGGTTTCCCTCATGTCTTAGACAAAGCCCCAACTTCATTAGAATTCAGTTTTTTTATTTTCTTACAAAAAAAAATACAGATCTAAACTCAATAATTATTAAAATCCTCTAATTATATTAATTGGTATTTTACCGTAGTTTATATATTGTTGAAAAGCCTGATTAGTCATCTTTGCAACAAGGTACAGTTTGTAAGGATTGCGCACTCGTGAAATGAGTAGCGACATCTAAACCTCTGGATAGCGCCCAAAAATAGTGGAAAAAAAAAATACTCTAGTATAATGTAGTAATACTCCTAGAATAAATTACTACACCAGGCAACTTTTCTAGACAGAAAATACAAGCAGTCAGGTAAATACTACTCCTTTTAATATTTAAAAGAAAAGTTCCTTTGATATTAATCCAGCAAAAATGTGTTTTCATTGTAAACCGAAACAGAAACTGTACATGTTCTTCCTCCTAAGAAACTAAAGTGATCCTGCAGTCCAGCAGCAGCCTCTGCTTGATGAATCTATTCTATGCTGTCTCTGCATCGATGCAGAGACATTTATCACATTGCATCGATTAAAGGATTATTTTTACCACCCCTACCCCATTTTTTATTCTGTCTGTTGCTGTAGGCCCAGAGATCCAGTGGAGAGAGAACATCCAGTCCATTTAAAGGGGACGTCTGCTCCACCACAGTCTTCCTGACCATGTCTGAACTGCAGTATTTACAAACGGCTCCGATCGACAAAGATTTAAGGTACCTTCCTTCTTTACTGAGCTTTAACTTACTGCTTCACAAAGAGGGAGGAAGTTTATTAATTGATTTATTTTATCCAGTTTGGACTTCTAAGTATCTCAAACTGTTTTCTCTGCTCTGCTCTCCAGCTCCCAGTCAACTCCACACAAAGACACTCCACCCACAAGGACCCGCCTGTCCAGAACACTGTCTGATATGACCTTCACAGAGTCCGACATGTCTGATCCAGGCTGCTCGCAGTCGTATATGAAGGTTTCTTTCAGCCCTCACTTGTCAGACTGCTCTGTGTTCAGCCCGTCTACATCGCAGAGCACTGCTGATCCCGCGAGCCCCTCGCCCCAGCTCCTCGAATCCCCTCTGTCAAACGGGAATCATTCAGCCGAGGAAGTCGAGGAGGAGGCGCTGGATGTGTCCTATTACCACAGTTTTCACAGCAGTGAGGGAGGAGGCAGCCAGCCACATCAGGAAGAAGACAGCCCCGTGTTTGAAGAAAATCCTCAAATAAACGGAGGTGGCGAGGATGGAGACGCGGTGAGCGGAGAGGCAGTTGACCTCAGGGGGGCTGAATGTGCGAATGGAGAAGACAAGAAGCTTTCAGAAGAGGCCAGCAGAGGAGGAAGCCCCCAAGACCACAAAGCAGAGATGAGCGGTGCCTCTCTCTGCTCCAGCTCTTTTGAAAGCTCAGAGGAGAGTCCTCTGATTCCCATGATGCTCTACATGCACCGGGTTAAAGGCCTGGTGTTGGCTCTGCTGGCGGAGCCGCACTTTTTGAGTGACACAGCGTCTATGGAGGAAGTGGTAAGAGAGAATTCGGCTGATAAAATGTGGTGGGAGTCACAGGGTTATTAGTGATAGAGTTTGATATGATACGGCACAACACCACACCGTACAGTGACATAATACCATACATGTGATGTCGTATGACTACATGTGACAGTTAAATGTGAAAAGATATCATAATTATACAACACATTATGTGGTGCTGCACATTTTAGTTAGCTCTTTCGTGATGTCCCACACTTGTGGAACGAACGCTTCCCTGGCAGGCGAGAGACACCTCCCTGTGCTTCACACTATCGAGAAGTCGACAGTCTTGATTGACAGTGATGTATTTTAATTGCAAATGTATAATTGTTTTGAGTAAAAGAAAGATATTTTTCAGTTCGATGCCCAAATTATACTTGCTACAGTGCCATATCACAGAGTGACAACCCAGAAAGGAGCAAATAGTGGATTAATGCTGTCAGATGCTCCATTGTGTCTGTAAGTATCAAAGGTGGTAGTGCCAAACAAATGGCTTTAGAAACCAAAGGCTCTTGGACATATCACGGTACAATATGCAAAGGAATACATAACAGAATATTACAGTCTAATAATATAATGTAGTTAGGCTGTAGTTTACGGGTGGGAATTTTCAGGGTAATTCAAAATATGATGCAACACTTTAAGATTTGATAAATGCAATAAGATACAATAAAATAAAATAAGACATAAAGCAGTTTTCATATTTTACAAGGATATGATTCAATACCACACACACACACAATGCAACTTAAAGTGATACCCGACAAAACAATGTGATAAAATATGATACAGTATCATATGTTGTGTACAGTACAAAACAATACTCTATAATGAAATATGTTACAATACAATAGGATACAAAACGAGATGATACAAAACTATGTAACAGTACTGTGTAATGCAACACAATGCAACTGCATCTGATATGTTGCAAAACATTACAATAAATTGCAAAACAATATAATTCAGTAAGATAAAATTGTATACAATATGGTATAGGGGTGTTGGAAAATATTGATACACCATTATAGCACAATATTTTGCTGCACAACGCATTTTTAATATTTTATAGTGCAACATCAATATTTTATATTTTAACCATTTTTAGAAATATGGGACATTTGTGTTGTTTCTTAGTTCAGACTCTGGCTGCTAGTTGGCAGCAAACATTGAACCATATGACTCTGTTGCTCTGATACATTTTGTGCCATTATTTCTATGGCGAGCACACAAGAGGTCCAAGAAAACACATCACACAACCCGTGGTCTTCTCACTCAGCCAGCCAGAAACATACAAAATTCATGGAAAAGAAACAAACTGTTCAATAAAGATGGTGAGGAAGCCACCATGCATATCTCTCTATTCTCGGAGAAACAAATTCCATTTTTCCCACTTGCCAAATAAAGGTCTTTGTAAAGTTTAAGAAGGAACGTACGTCTTTTCATCGCGTGAATTTCCTTAATAATGCTGAGCTATCTTATTATCACAAATTTTTCACAATTTCTGGATTTTTAATAATACACTAGGACCTTGCACTCAACCGCCATTTTGTAGTGACCCCAAAATAAATGAGCCTTTGCTAATGATAAACTGTGACAAGATGTAATAAATGACAACATGATACAGTAGTAATAAATATACTGCTGTAGGACACTATGTGGTATAATAAGACAGTACGATGCAGTACAGCGCTATACTTTATGAGGATTCAGTGGGATTGGGTACAATATTAAGCAAAATAATACGATGCAAAACAATGCAATACATTAAATACAGTATGATGCTGTGCACTTTGACTAGAATTATGGCTTTTTCATGGAACAGTTTTATCACTTAAATGTTTGATATGAATTTTAAGGGAATCAGTGCTATAATGATATATTTAGATGTATGATTAAAGGAATAATTCAAAACAACCCCAATCTTTGGATTAATTGAATTATTCACTGACATTTATTGTCCTTTCTACTGTGACATTTTCCCACTTCATCCTGTTGCCCTCTTCTTCATAGATTGCAATAATTTGGTCTTAAAACGTGTGTTTGTCACCAGAAAACATTGACTGTGTTGTTTGTTGGGATAACACTATGTTGCAGTATTTACATTTTTGTGAGTGTGCAGATTTGTGTGTTATGGTGCTAATATTGCTTCATGGTCTGTACCCAGTATCACAGCAGCCTGGCTTCACTCAACGGGCTGGAGGCTCATCTGAGGAGCATCTCTCCGGGACCCCAGGGTGCTCCAGGACCCTACGTCTTTGCCCATTTTGACTGCATTCAGAGCACGCTGACTGGTGAGACTTCGACAATACTCATACTAATTTCTCTCCCACAAAAGTCCTCTCAGATGTCGTGTATCTCCTCTTTTCCCCTTTTTTTCTCTTTCTCTGTAATACTAATCTGCCATCTCTCTGAAACCCCTCCTTGCTTTTCTTATCTGTCTTTTCCAGCTTCCCAGCTTTCACTTTCCCTCTAAAGTGAGTATCTTCCGCTCCTCTGTCTCTACCTGGGCGGCGCAGGGGATACGGGGGTGGGTTAGCTTGTTTATATTTGTCTTTGCATGAACTAACGGCTAATTAGTAAGACTGTGATCAGCATTCCTTTGTGCAGCCAGCAGGCATGTCTGTCCAGGTTAATGTGGCCCTGACTCTCTTGTTATTGTGTGTCTCTGCAGCCAACCTGTCTGGTCGACCAGGGGGAGCCCCGGAGCGTCCTTTTGTCAGAGCCACATCACTTCTTCACTCGCATTTCTGTAACACTGAGACTCTGCAGGAGGCTATTATCAGGTCAGTATGGCAGTGACATGCTGCTGCTGCCGGGAGGAGGGGGGTGGGTTCTCGAGTCTTTTATGACCCCTGAAGTCAAAGTTGGGGGTTGGGTTTGAATCTGTCAGTTCATGTTTTCTTCACATCACAACCCTCCAGAATTAAACTTTATCCCTCTACTTGCATGGACCACAATCAAGCATTTCACATTTGCTGAAAAGAGCCCGGCTTTATTGCTTAATCTCTTTCTTCTGCCTGGTTTGCTCTTCATTACTCACCGTGCTTCATTGTGCTCAGTGCTTGAAATGTAAATGTGTGGGACATTTTCTCTGCAGGAGTGCTGGAGCTGCTGTGTATGGAACCCGCAGCGTGGCTCAGGAGACTTACTTCCAGCAGCACGGCGGATCGCTGAGGAACTCAGGCATCCCTAACCACCAGGACAGCGCTTTCTCACTGCCCAGCAAGGCCCGACACAGACTGCTGAAACACGGAGTTAACCTGCTCTGAGGAGAGAGCCTCGAGGTGTCTGCTCTGCTCCAACAAGAAAAGAAGAAATGTCCTGTGAGTAATGGAAGCAGTGTTAAGAGTATGGCTTCAGCCTCTTCTGTTGCAGGCAGTGTAGTGATCATTCTGGTTATAAGCTGTGTAACAACTATTAATGCGCTTATGCTCACACATTTTTTAATGAAATGTCACAACTTAGCTTGAATTTGCTCTGGCAGAATGGATTTTTGAAAGATAAAGTGACATTTACATGTTTCAGGTTGAATACAATTTGTTCATGTTTTACGTCTACACTGAAAAAACTCTTTTCTAGGCAAGTGTATATGTATGACTGCATGTTAGGGCCCCTCAAAGAAACAAAAAAACAAAGAAAAATGGTTTGTAAATTGATATGATAAAAAGTTGAATTCTTTCAGATTATACAGTCGTAAATTTTCAAGAAACCAGACTCAAGGTGTTCAAGTTAAAGTTTAGTTTTGAGAAAGGAAAAAACAAGATCTTTGAGTTAAAATAGTTGAAAACTTTGGATATAAATACATCAAGGTGTTAATATATTCTCTCCGTTGTTTAATGTTTTTTTTTAATGTATCATGCCTGCAGTTTAGAGCCTGATCAAATCATAATATTTTCATGGACTGAATCAGAAGAAATCCTTGTTATTTTTGCGCAGAATCTTCAGTAGTATTTAGACTTACAGGAGACAATGCTGTAAATTTGAGCTATTGCAAAAAATTATTACACTGATTTAGAATATCAGTGGTTTAAAAAGAAATATAACTGCTGGACCAATGCAAGTTAAAATTTCTGAAAACCGGAAAATTCTGAGTTTGGTTTCTCATAAATTCACGCTGAAATAATCAGAGTTTTTTTTTTTTTTTTTTACCTCGAATTGAATAGGTCCTTGCTCATTTTTTTCATTTAGCGTAGCTGTAATACACTATCATCGTTTTTGTTTAACTTCTTGTCAAATAAATGTCATTTTGCCAGTTTTTGTCACATTTTCCTGGAAATAGACGCTTTATTTTTGAATATGAAAAAAACAAAATATAGTCTGAATTGCCATGAAAAAGTAAATAAATATTTATGCAAATGTTTTAAGAAAATGTCCCTGTTTATGGATCTAAAATGATGTACTGACTAATGTGGATCATATCTGGATTTTTAGTTGAGTTTTTGTAATCCACGTTCACATCAAGAGAACAGGATTCAGTCATTCATATTTTTTATTTCCTTTAACTTTTCAGGCAGTTGTGGCCTAAAATAAGCATTAAACATATTTGATATGAATAAGACATTCATATTTTCTAGATTTATATTCTTGCTGTGCATATTGTTTAAAAAAACTTCATTTTTTTGTATCTGTAACTAAAACTCACTGTATTGAGCCTCTGTTTACACATTTTGTGATATTTTCACTCTACATTAATGTTATCTGTTTGCCATGCCCCCTTTTAATCAATGTAATAATTAATGTTTTCTACAGCAATATCAAATACATTTTTTATAGTTTGACATCATAGTTTCAGCAGTGGTTCTCAACTTGTCCAGTCTTAGGATCACCTTTCACCTCTTTGATGAGAGATTGTGACCTAAATTTCCAAAAAGAAAAATGTAACCACTTAAATCTTAATTCATTTAATATGTTAGCGTAAATGAAAATGAATAGAGCCACACAGAACAACCCTATTTAGAAAGCAGCATTTTTCCATTTTCTCATCATATCAAAATTGTTACTGTTTTCTCGAGATCTTAAGAAATGAACACATTAACACGGGGAAGCCAGCTGTGTTATCATGAAGTGTAAAAATATGCATTATTGAGAAAGCAGAACACATTTAGATGTTACTATGTCAAAACTGTCTAATAATATATTTGAATGTATGTTAATAAGGGCTTCAGTAAATAAGACCATTGGCTTTTTTGGCCCTGCTCATAATCAAGATAGGGATGTGTATATCAAGGAAATTCACTCTTAAAGAATGACTGGTAATGCACTAGAACTGATTTCGCTGCAGGGCACAAAGCTAACATCTCCTTTTTTTATGATTTTCATTTTTTTTCATGAAACAGGGCTATTGGTCGCCCTCCATGTTGGTGAGTGGATTTCATAAATGTTTAACCATATTAAAGAACAAAAAAACAGTTTGTTACCAGGACAATACAATAGTCATTCATTCAATATTAGAGACTTTTTTTGTATTTCCTGAGAAGGAGCAGATTTGGAGATAGGAGGTTTGTGTGCGACAGCGACTAGATAAACATGTTCATTTGTTAGCTTGAGCTAACCTTTCATAGAAATTGTCTTTATCATTTCTAAAGTTTAGCAAAGCAAAACTAGTTTCCTGCCTTAACAGTGTGTAACATTATAGCTGTGGTGATGGTAATCACTGCTGTCTTTTCTTTTGTCGTGATGATGAGAGGCAAACAGCTTTCAGATGTTCAGCCAGTTTGGTGCTAATGTAGCATCATCAGGCACCTGAAAATATTTTAAAACATCATGGTTTAAAATGGAGATAATAGATGCATGAAACTTTTGATTTTTAATAAATTAATGGCCGTTTGGATATTGACCCTTTTCATGCCTGTAAACAGGATGTGTTTTTTTAGTGGGCGGGGCTTAGCTACAGGCAAACTCATCATGCAGACTCACTAGCCAGAGCTAGCTACTGAGTTGTTTTTGGCTTGATCTCAACAATGTGGGATTATAAAACTGGTCTCTCTGGATAGATGAGGCACTGTGGTTTATTTAGGTCCACCCAGCCTCCTCTTGTTGAGTGTCCCAGTGTGCTGTGTGCGGTAATGTGAAATAAATGGAGAGATTTTTAATGAGCTAAGAAGCAAGCCGCTTTCTTTGTCACACTTCCTCCCTTATTTTGTCATTAAACATGCGATAAAACACAAGAGTGATGTATGTTTTACCAAAGTCAAGAGCAAGCTGGCTTTGGTTTGAGACACAGTCTCATTTTTAATCCACTTTCTGTTATTGAGAAAAATAGACATAAAATACACTATAGTATAAAATACGAGCTGTTTCAAAGCTAAAAGACCCTCTGCCCTTACAGAGCTAGGCCAAATGACCTTGACTGATGTGAAGCTGACATTTCCATTATCATGAGCAAGGTTTGATGCATGTAAAAACTGGCTTTTTGCTTATTGTGTGTTACTGTCCTGATGTATCATATGAACACGGTTAGACTTCTGCTTGCCTGGTAGTTTATTTGTGCTGTTTTGCCTCGATCTAATGTTATGACCGTAATGAAGGCCGGGAAGTGTCCATTAGAAAAATATTGCTCATGCTCACTGAAAACCACCTTTTAGTCCCAACCCACCAGTCGAGAACCACTGATCTATGGCACATTTCCACTAAGTGCTCCTGTACGGTCCAGTTTGCAGTTCAGTACAGAAAGGTGAACCCTCTTGCTCGTGTTTCTACTTGTGCCCCTTATAGACTGCAGTGTGTGCAGCCCCCCCTTTAGGGTCTGGAAGGTTTACCTGATACCCGCGCAGAAGGGTACGAAATAAAAGTGGGACAGTGTATTGGGGTAATTTTGTAACCTTTCCTAATTTAGTCGCAAAAAAATGTGTAGATTAAAGGGATATTTCAGTATTTTCGAAGTTTGGTTTTATGAGGTACTTGCCATCAGTTGGTGAAGTGAAAGGGCTCTCAGCAGCACTGTACCTTTAAGGAGGATGAGATGAGACTACCAGTAAGGTACATTGTGTTGGCAGGTACAGTTTTTGCATAATTGTGGGAGTTTTACAAGAAAAACGAGACACAAAACTATGTTGGGTCTATTGGGAATGTACAAATGAATGGGACACCGAATTGCACCATTGTTGATGTTGTCAGGGTTTGCTAATGCAGTTTAAGGAAAGGGTGGGGCTATGACATCATCGTATCTGAATATATCCCTGAGATGGTGTTTACATGACTCCATTTTCGGCCAAAAATGGAGAGTTTTCATTGCATTTTCGCCTCCCGTTCACACGAGAACGGTTCCCCGAGTGCCTAAATCTGCATTTTTGAAACCAGGGTCCAGGGTGGACAGTTTTGAAAACGTATCATTGTTTGGCTTCATGTGGACGGGATTCAGCGTTTCAGGGTGAAACACTGACATCACCGCATGCACAGTACTCTTTCACATGAAGGCTGCGCGCACATACCAGGAACAACAACGGCTCCTACCGAGCAACATGTGTCCTGTTTGCTGAGCTCGGCTTGTTATCCAGACAAAACTACCCAGACAGATTTGTTGTCCAGACAAGAAACTCCTGCGTCTTCTTGCGTCCACTTGCCATTGTTATTGTGAAAAGTTTTTCTTCTTCGTACGTGTGTTGTAACACCGCTGTTTGTCGTCAAACCTACATCGCCATCTACTGGCCTGGCATGCACGCTACAGCGTTTTCGGTCATTCTCGCATTTCCATGTGGATGCAGATTTTTTTTTTTTTAAACGCAAAGGAAAAAACCTTTCCGTTTCTGGTGAAAACATCTCCATGTAAACATGGCCTGAAATGCAAGGCTGGCGTTTACCCACTCTGGGACCCGTTTTCAAAAATGTTATTTTCGGGCACCAAAAATGCTGTACGCCTATACGAGCGTGGATGTGCCTGAATTCGTCTTCGTGTGGACAGCCCCTTTGTGGACGGAATTGGTGGGCACAGGCAGAAGAACACATAGCTATTTGCTGCATCGTAAAATAGTGCCAAATATAGACTCTTTCTGGAGGAAAAATGAAATGCCCTAAAATGTGTTACCCAATTACACATTTGACCAAACATAGTTTCTTGGCTTGTTCTTACATAAAACTCGCACTATTATGCAAAATAACTGTACCCATCGACAGCTGTGTAACTTAGGGAAGTCTCAATCGGCCCTCCTTAAAGGTTCATGCACTTAACTGACTTTTGTCAAGTTTCTGATATAACCCAACTTAAAAATACTGAACTGTCTCTTTATCATTAGTGAACTGAACTGGACTGCTCTGTGGAAACAGACTGTAAAATGGCAGCGGTTTATCCCTCATTTATAAAACCTGAACTAGTTTGTCTTGAATGTCTATTTATTTCAAATCACCTGTTTGTTTTTTATTCAACTTTCCTGCCTTTCAAGTCTTCATCTGTTTTGTTAAGTCTACTGATAAAAGCTGCACTGTAGTTTCATCAATATTGTTGAGAATTAAATGAATCCCTGACTCTCTGTGTTCGTCCTGTGTGAGTTACTTCATTGAGGAGCTACACGGTCTTAGTAAAAGCCATCAGCGGCCTGCGTGTGACCCTACAGCCCTGCCTCATTGTTTTCACGCTTTGTCTTGAAGTGGTCACAACATCATCTGACCCAAGGGGGAAAACAGTGACGTGCGCGAGCCTCTCTGGAGAACCAAACGCATGCTCCCAAAATGTGTTTTATTCAAGTTTATGTGTGAGTGTTTTCTGTTCCCATGTGTTGTAAATAAGATGGGTCTTGATGATCCAAATATGGAGTCATTAGCTAAGTAGCTGAATGTGAATGGATGGGGTCGGCGCTCCCAGGGACGCCTCATTATGCACGCGCATTAAAAGAAAGCAGCGGGGGGCAAATGGGTGGTTAAGGGCACGAACAAAAAGAGGGGCAGGGTCTGTGAAGGAGGGCTAGGATTCAAATTCTAAGTGGTAAGATGTCCCTATTGTCACTGGGGTATATAGAAAGCAGAGTCCGGAGAGTTTGGGGAGTTGGCACCGACTAAAGACCAGGATTTAGTACCACCATGGCCGCCTCGCGCTGTATTTGGATTGCTTTGTTTTTTCTCTTTTTGACAAGTGTCAGTGGAGTATTTGGTCGCGCAGTGCACAAGCAAGGATTTCTGTCACACGCTTCACGTGCACCTTCCTCTGGGTTAACTTTACGCACGGACGCGTCGACGCGGTGGAGGCGCGGGGTCGCCGGTGCGCACGAGGATCGGTGCGCGGAGCTGGCGGCGCCCTGGCTGGAAAACACGGAACAACAAGCCCCGGAGGATAATCCAACAGCGTTTCAGCTCCGTGTTCGGCCTTTTTCTTCCACAGCCTCTCGTGGCTTGGTGTTTCCAGGGAAGCAACTTTTCAGCTTCGTCAGGCGAGTTTACCGCTGCTGTCAGGAGGGACTCAACTGCAGGAGCGTGAAGGGGATTCAGGGTCGACTGAGAGGGGGTAAGACAAAGGACATCCAGTTTAACACTGCTTTCATAGACTAAAATTCATCGTTGATGGCTTTGAGCCCATTCTCTGGCTGTGTTCAGGGGTGCCATTTGATGAGATAAGGCGTCTCTTGGGGGCCCATGGCCGACAGAAAACATGTTTCAACCCACATTAATGTGCATCCAAAACCACTGATAAATCAAGATGGGACCCACAACAGTGTCCCAGAAATACCCTAAAAGATGCTTAAACCTTTATCAGGACTAAAGCTTACAAAACTACAATTATGTGCAGGGGCACAGCCAAAAAAATTGAGGCCCTTAAAAAGAGATCACATTGGGCCCCGTCCTAAACCAGACTGCACTGTCTCTCCAACAAAGGATCTCTCAGGTCAATAAATAATATGGTGACAATACACTTATAATATACTTATAATTATTACAGCCAAGATGTAATGTTAAAGACAAATAAGCTAAGCAGTAGAGAAAACACTCTTCAGCTGAAAATTACACAACAAATATTAAATGTAAGGATGCTTTATAATTATCTTCCTGTCATTTGGACCATTTCATGCATTTGATATGTGCTTAGTTATATAATCCATCTCTAGGATAATACAAACATTTTTACTGTCATTTGGGCATTCTGATATACAGCACTACGCATTAATGGAACTAAAATCCTCTAATAAATGTTTGATTTTTAATACAAATGCCATTTTGTCAGAGTCTGGTCACACAAAAGATGCCCAAAAATTACTTTTATTCAATGAAAACAAGTCAAATATGATAATTTTTGCAAGTTAAGTTTACAGAAATCTTAGTGCACCAATGGAAAAATGTTGCTGAGACTATTCTAATTTTTAGGGCCCCAATCAGTCATGGGCCCTGAGAAACATTCCCCCCCTTACACCCCCCTGATTATGTGTTAAATAGCCACTTTGACCAATGCTAAACAGATCTGCTCATGTCAAAGCAAAACATAACAGCCTTTTTTTTTAAATTTTAGACAACAAAATAAAAGCTTAAAAATGTATGTTCTTTTGTAGTTCATATGATGGCTGAAATTTGTGAAAAATGTACCTTTTTTGCTGTAAGGCCTGATGAATCAGCAAGTACCTCTTGCTGCCTCAGAGTGAAGAAAGTCTTCTTTATGACGATCAGTTAATATTTCATTGTGAGAAGTATAAGTGTAGTCACACTAGTTTCTAGGGATCATGGGTGCCAAAAATCTCAATGACAAATGGTACTGGGCCTATTTTTCGCCATTTCACTGTATTAATCTATAAGCTTATCTTTTTTTATCTCAATTCTTGATTTATTTGCAGAAAATATCATTAAGGCTTCCTCCAATTAAGATTAAGATTCAGACAGCTTCAGGGCAGTTCAGTTTTTGAGCAGTAAGGAGAGACAACACTCGTGGTAATAGTTTGGATTCTTGATCAAATTCACACAACGTGTGGTTTTCCAAATGAGGCCAGTCGGTCTATGCTTTCCGGATGGTACATTGCACAGTTCGGCACATCCCAGAGCGGTGGTTCTTAAGGTAAGGGTCTGGACCCTCAAGGGGTTCTTGACACAGTGAGTGGGGTTGCCAAATGCTTTCTAAAAAGGAAAACTTAAAATGATTTTAAATAGCTGTCAATGTAAAATTATTCCACTGATAAAAAATACATTGATTAAATGATATAAATATGGTTGAATTACGTTGACTATACATCCAAAGCCACTGGATATTATTAATGAAACAGTGGGGGTAAATGGTAAAAAAAGCCTCTTAAGTTTGTAGGCTAACCAAAAAATGAGCTTTATGCTGGTTCCCTTGACTACAACCTCATGGGATTTTTCAATGTTGGTTTTTGGGTGAGTGCTGAAATGAAAGTCTGTGACAAACTAAAGTTCATGAAACTTGTAGATGTAGTTCATCATGACCGTTTTCACAAACAAACACATAACTTCTGTGGTCTGTCAAACCAAATGTGCTCGAGGAAGAGGAAGATTTAAAGGACGGTAAGGAAAACTTAAAACACTAAAAATGTGCATTATAATACAGGTCCAGGAACTCAATATGGTTTTAAAAAATAATAGTCCTTTAATTCATAGGGCTAGAAACATTAACATTGCAGTGTCAGTTAGCATCACGCTGGTTCCCTTGATTGCAAGCCTTCCAACAGCCGAAGGGACTTTCACTGTTTTATCATTTCTGATAATATGCTCTGTAGCAAATGAAAAATTATGAAACTTCTGTTTTCTGCCCTTTGTGATAATCTTAACAAATGAACCCACTTTTCAACATGTTTTATACTTCAATGTAATCAGCGACAGTAAAAAGCTACCATTTAACTACAACATGGCATTTCAACTTAAAAGCAACTACAATATTTCCAATCAGTAACATCTTTTGTAACCTTGTTTGAGCATTTCGTCATATTTGAGTGACCTAATCAAGTTGGTCCTCATGACTGTGGTAATAGTGTTTGAATAATTGATTATTAAAAAATAATCAAAAATGCTTGCCTTCATTTTTATAGTCCTTGTTAGCAGTGAGTTCCTGCAGTTAGACTCATTTTTGCACCATTTTACTCAGTGCCCGTACCTGTATGTTTTTATGCCCTTTTTTGTTATAAATTTTACTCTCCTTCCTTGTAACTTTCATGTTTTAAGCTTAGATATCATTTAAGCTATTGTCAGGCTACTATCGAACTACAACATTGCAGTGGGATGTAGAGGGCCTCCACATTTTCAACAGATAACGTCACACTGTAACCTCTTGTATGAGATTTTCCTCCCAATTGAATCACTGAATCATGTTGGTGTTCATGGTTGTGACTATTGTGTTTGTGTTATTGTTTAATAAACGCCTGTCCAAAACAACGATATTAGGCCCCCCACCATTTTTGTAGTCATTTTAGCGGTTCTTTGAAACCTTCTTCTTAAAGACATAGTAATGCTCTAAAATTCAAAACATGGGCAATTTTAGAGACATGCAAAATGAAAGGTTTGAACCTTGTTTGCCACAGACGTTATTTCAGGCATTTATCAGTGAAACATTTTCTAAAATCCCAGAGACTTTTCGACCAGTGAACCAAAAGTGCTAAATGCTAACTCATTTTCATTTGACTGCCAACTTGAACCTGTAGGAAACTTTTCAGAGCATGATATGGTCAGTTTAACCAGTCCGTAAAAACTTAGCTCACAACGACTTTATCTTAGAAAACTCAGTGGCTTTGGGGTCAGTAAGCTACACCCTGTATAAATCTTTTGTGGAGAGTGTCCTAACCTTCTGTGTTTCTACCTGGTGCGGTATCTTAATGTGTTGACTGAAGAAAAAACTTGGTGAAACTGTTTGGATGGCAGGCTAAATTATCAACAAAACCAATAAATCACTTTCCATGCTCCAAGGAGCCTTTAGATAGAGTGATCACAAGTATTCTTCGAGTAAATGTTTTAAGTTTGAAATAAGTTTTGATGGTCAAGATGTGTGTGACTTGCAAGAAACGGCAAAGACTAAGTAAAGTAATGACAAATAATTTGACCTTTGGCCTGATTACTAAGGTCCAAACCCCTTATAAAGCCTCAAAATGTTGCTTAATTGATTCAAATCAGGAAAACCATGGTCTAATTCTAGGACAAGTACAAATATTAAATAAATGGATTGCTTGATTACTTTGTGGTAAAATGCAGTAATTCTAAAATTTATAATTTGTAGCAGAAGAACAACTATTACACAAAGAGTTAGCATATGTCCCTCAGTATTTTTATAATGTCACAGGTAACACCTGGCCACGAGACATGCCATAATATATCTTAAAGTTTGTTAGGATGCTCTTCAAAGAGAAGATCGGCAAACAATTTTGCATTTTTATCTCAGATTAAAATATGCCCTGTTTTTCACTTGCTGTAATCGTTTTAGCTAAATGGAGAGGGGCCTCATGGTGCGTTCAACTTCCCCAGGAACTCAGATCTTGGTGGTGGGAATAAAGTCACATCCCATTTAAACAATTCCAGTTATGAGCTGGTAAACACGAGGTCCGGGAAGATCATCTGACCTCCTAAGGGGGACAGTCCAATAGACATATCTAATTCTGATATTTTGATTTCTGAGATCGAATGGAACGCACCATCTTATTAGCTGTTGCCTGAGGCTTCTCATTGACTTATGCCCTCCCTGGATAGCAGACAGCTGCTGTGCAAAACCAACATCTGAACTTCTCATGATTAACAAGAGCTAGGCCTAGTTTCTTCCCACAGAAGCTCCTGGAGTGCTGAAATAAATGAGTTTGTCACGAATCAGAGAGGCAGATGAATGTTAATCAGCCATATGGAAGCACACATGGTGTAAAATAGTGTCATTTCAGGAATGTCATAAACTGTAACAGTGAAAGCTGATTTCATTTACAGCCTTATTCATGCAGCTGTGTAGAGAACAGTTGTTTCTGCATACAAATAGGTCTTAGCTGGCTTAATGTCTTCTGTAAGTATTGTGGTGAAATCCTGCTGACAGACTAAAGAGACATTAGGAATGACGACATCCCCTCTGGTGAAGATATTACTCTGATCCTGAGAGTTTATCCACAGGGTGTCTGACACATGAACGATCTGTTTAAGGTAAACCACTTAAAATTAAACCGACTCTTCTCTTTCTCCTCAGATACAGGCGTGGAGTTTCTCCTCACTAAAGATGCTTTATTGTTGCCGGTTATGAGAGCAGAGCTCCACCTCCATCTTTCCAACCCTCAACATCTGGACATCCATCCTGTGCTGTCATCTTTAGCAAAGCAGGACCTTCCAACTAGGTAAACATTGTTAAGCCCAATTCACAGTGCATTTATGAAAAACGCCACAACAAGGCTCTGCTATATTTATGCCTGGAGACATGCATGTTAATTCCATGAGGCCATGATATCTGTGTCAATTCATGCTGCAATACAGCTTGGATGTGCATGACACAGCGTGTGCTCCCACACACACACAAAGGCAGAGATACTTACTTATTGCTCCTGTCTCTGGCTGAGCCTCCCTCTCTCTGATACTTTCCTCTGATGCTACCTCTGGAGATGGAGCAAAGAGGGGGTCAACTCCACCATTACATCGCTGCAGCCATCACAGAGGAGGTGACGCATTACAGGGGCATTTAAATGCATCTTGAAGCAGCAGCATGAATGGGGCTGTAGATTTTGATGTGAGGACATCATTAGATGCTAATGGGTGTTTGGTAGTTGTCTGAACTAAAGCTGTTTTATTTATATAGCAACAGTGGATAAGTGGTGGAGACAGTAGTCTTTCAATTAGAAGATCGGGGGTTTGATCCCAGTCACAGGTTGATTTGTTGTTCGGTAAATGCTTGATGGAGCAAGTAAAGAATTTTTCTTGTCATCTTCAAACTCAAAACATTTTCTACAAACACACTTAACCATTCACACACTAACTGTTGAAGTTACAGTGTTAAGTGTCCATCAGTAGTAACTGGTCACATGTACACGTTGATACACATTCACTGATAGTCACTGATATTCAAAGTTTACTAAATACATTAGTCTGATAGTTTACAAAAAATTGTATTAATTGATTGCAGTATAGGATCACATTTCTCTTGGATGTTTATATTCTGCTGTCAGACCAAACTAGACCCTCTACAGACTTCATGCTGGGCTGACCTGAATGAAACAGAATCCACCTGAAATTTTAAACAGCTTAAACTTTGACATGCTCGCAAAATGCTGAGACTTGGCAGCTGGCAAGTTTTAAATTGAGGGCAGAGACAGGACAAATCATGAACTGAATTGTCTCAAAACAAGATTTTGTTTGTCAGGGGAAAGGTGGTCACCCACATATACTCCCACAAAAAAGTTTGGAAACGTATTTTTCAGTTGATTCATTCTCCCCTTTAGTAATACCAATTCGTTTTGTACTTTAGGTCATTGGAAAGAATAATTACCTAGTCACCTTTACACGAGGTACAAGTTAAAGGGTGGTGCATTATTGGAATGAGCAACACAGTTCAACGTTTGGGTAGCGCCCACAAAAAGTGCCAAAATCCCCTCTTCTCCTGGAAGAAAGCCTACAGTTCCCCAGTGAAGCAAGGGTGAGGAACCAGGCCTCTTTGGTTGTTGTCTTGTTTGGTCATTCACTTCTCCATCTGTATAAGACTTCAGCAGTCTCACAGAACTTTGTGCTAATTTTGGAAATGACACAAGGGCTGACACCAAACAATGATGCCACTGTGGGTACGGGAACACCAGCTTCCAGTTGGTGGAGACACGTTAATTTGTATTGCTTATTCCATGAATGCAGGAAGTGAGATTTCCAAGCTTCTGAGGAGTATATACTATGATAAATCCCAGTATATCACAATACTATTAAACAGGGCAATAAATGATGAGTTTTCACTAAAATAAGCATGGTCATACAACACAACAGAACATTTATATACAACATTTATAAGCTTCTGACAGTAAATGTAAGAGAGGGGGAGAGTCAAGGGGCTGGAAGCTGCACTGAAATAGATTACAAATTTCCTGAATTTTATAAACTATCGAATAATGAAATTTCATGATATTGTTCTAAAAACACCAACACAGTAGTTTGACCTAAATGTTGCAGTATATTGGTGTATTCATAATTTCATGGTATCACTATCAGCAGATGATAACTCAAATGATAAACTATCGACATTCTCAGACACACAACTTTTGCTGATCTTGCTGGGAATTTCTCAGACATTAATATGATTGAAATGTTAACATAGAATTGTGCAGTTTAAAGCAGATTTATCAAACCCTCATCAGCTGTAGTTTGTAAATTTCATCCATCCTAAACTTTCAATTGGATTGACAGAACTCAAGTTTTAGGTTTGAATTCAAATAATCGCCCAGCAAATCTGCTGTTTAGTCAGGACGATTCATGAGCACAGAGGATTATTTTTTAAATCTAGGGCTCTTTAGTTTTTGTGATCAGTACATAACTTTTTGAAAGTCTCAAAACAAGATGATGTACGAGTTTTGCCTCAAAAAACCCTAATATCATGCATCTTTACATGGAATCTATCCTAACAATTAGTCTCAGACATCATAGCGTCAGTTTTGGATGCACTTGCTGACAACAGAAGATAAAACTTTTGGGCCACTATATAGTACTTTATGCCTTTTAGTTTTTTTTTTAAGATGTTGCTTGAGATGTTTCTCTGCACCTCTCATGCTACAGAGACCCCCCCCCCCCAAAAAAGAAAAATGTACACAAAAACATAACCAAAACTTGACAGATTCATCAAATTAAAACTAATTTAACAAAACAGCACATAAGAGTGTAAGTCTATGGTGAACTTGAACATAGCACCTCTGGGACTCCTCTGATTTTGACTCTGTCTCCTCTAATCTCTTTCAGGTACAGGTTGTGGTCACGGGGCGACACGGTTGAGCTGCGGGTAGATCTGCTCTTCCTCTTCCAGAGTCTGCAAGAGGCCGCAGGGGGAGCCAGAGGAGGTCCCAGCTTGATGAACATGCGGCGGGTGGTGTTTTCTTCCAGAGGGGATCCATCAGGAGAAAAGCCCTCCTCGGGGTCTCTGCAGGACACTGATGGGGATGTGTTGGGGGAGGGGGCTTCTGACTTGCTGCCTCCTCTGGACCTAGGTGTGGTGTTGGGCTGCAGTCAGGATGGATCTGAGGAAAACTGCAGGGCAGGTGGTGTTCACCTCTTACACACACCTTTCATTGCTCTGTACTACAGATAAAGTCAGACTGGACTGTTTACAATGAAGCACAATGACCCTGTTTCTACTCGACAAAAACGTCCAGTTTTGGGCATTTGAGCACCAAGTACTTGCCTCCATGACATGCCAGCGATGACCTGCAGTTAGTAGATTTCTCTGACATCACACACTTTCATCTACTACCCTGAGCTGTGGAGCTTTGGTGCTCTTTAAAGGCCATGCTAATTGTTAGGAAGTGACCAAACTAAAATCCAGCCACCAGACTGAATTTCAGAAAAAGTCTTTATGGGATATGGAATTCCAACCCCCCAGTTCAAACTAGGGATGGGAATTGATAAGATTTTATTGATCCAGATTTATGATTCTACTAATCGATCCAGTTCCTTATGGATTCCCTTATCCATTACTGTGGGTTTTCTGTGTGGAAAAAAAGTTTGGCCCATACAGTTTTTAGAGGCAACAATATCAAACACGTGGTACTCACTGCATAGACACACAGTGGCTGTTATGAAGTTAGCATCATTTTGAGTAAAACGGTCAAAAATATTGACCACTTAATGTCTCATGTCTGCCATGATTTCTGCTGACTGCCTCTGATGAGAGAGTAACTCTTGATTTTCATGACATTCAGAACTAAATGGAAGGAGCTGATAAGGGAGTTTTAAGCATAAATATAAATGATATCAATTCCTCAAGCTAAATTCCCAACTGAAATCAGTGTTCAATTCCCATCCCTTGTTCCAGCCTAATTCCTAAATACTGAGCCTCCTTCTCCAGCATCCTAAAGCTGTGTTTTCACCAAGCAGTTCAGTTTGACTTGGTATGATACACAATTACAGGCGTTTGTACAGTCAAATTAGGAGAAAAGGTACCCAAATAACCAATCCATAGAAGGGGCTTAGGTAGGGTTAAAAATGTGTGGGTTTTACATAATTTTTATTAATGATGTTTGCTGGGGGTAAAGCAGAAAATAAGCTCATGTACTGCTTTAAAAATGTTTAGTCTTTATGTTCTGTTGAAAAAGCCACAGGAAGAAGCCCTGCAGTGACACAATCATTGCCTTTCTTTGAGCGTAAGCTAACACATCTTTGAACAAACCAACCATTGTCATGAGATAATACTGAAAGCTCAGTCCTTTAACAGGTTGTCACTCAGATTCCTGTCACTAGTTTGAGTTTTTTGCCACTCAGTGCCTAGAATTTCACTCACTTGAACCAGCTGTGATGTCAGATGCATACCCATCATACAAATGAATTTACTTTGAGCAAAGAGGCTAGCAGTGCATTCTAACAGCTTTCCTCCCTTTATTTTGTCATAAACACGCTATAAATGGAAAACAATGATTTACAATTCAGCAAGAAAACCTTGTAGGCTACTGCTTAGATTAAAAATCTCCATTAAAGGTGATATCTGACAGTGAGTAGTCATCTGTCATTAGAAATGAACCAGTTTTAAAAGCAGGTTCGTCAAAGTGGATGCAAGAGTGAGCATTTCATATTCTACAGCATGACAATTTCATTTAGCAGAAGATTGGATGTTAATGCAAATGTGAACAGGGTCATTGTCTTCAAGCTCAGGGATCAAAATGATGCACTTCAACATCAAATCTATTATTTATAAATGTTAATTTTTTGTTAAATATATTCACAAATGTAAATAGGATATACTGTATCTTTATGGAGTTGTTTTTTCATTTTTGTTATTAAAGCTTGTTCTAACAATGTCTCACGGCTCAGAGTGTGCGGTTGTTTCTTGTTTCAGTCTGCTTCCTTCAGCTGTGCTCCTCTTTTAGATTTTCTCCTCCAAATTTCCATTTAAGGACGTTTTCATAGTTGGTGGGAAATGACACCTGGACAAGCTAAGGGCCTGATCATGTGCTGTGACCTCGATGAACTTTACAGTGAAGTGTTTCAGTCAAATTTGTAGAGTTTTACAGTAACCCACTCTCACAGATATAAAACTTCACATGCTGTAAATCAGTGTTTTTCAGACTTTTTTCCCAAAGGCACAGCTGATATCAAGTCAAAATCTCACGGCACACCAAATTCAACATAAAGCAAAATGGCTTCTTTAACTTGTATTGCAATATCTTATGTGTTTGTGCAAGTTTATTTAAATAATTTCCAGTAGAAAGGCGTATCGTTTCAGAAATACTTCTCCAAAAACAAGAAAATGTGGTCAAATTTAAAAATGTATGCAATGTAGTCCAATATGGCAAAGTGCTGCAATCATGGTGGATTCATGTTGGGTCTGGCTTAATAAATAGAGATTAATGAATAAAGAAGAGAATGGCATTGACTGACTCTTTTGTAAAGAGTCTTGATGATCCCATTCAGGCCAAAAAGGTCTCATTTCATCCAGTTTAATCTATGATTTCTGATCACGTGGCCCTTATGGTAATGAAAAGATTTCTTCAGTTTAGAAAAAAAAAACCTTGTATCTTAAGTCAGTGGTTTTCAAACAAGCCAAGCCAAAATCTAAAGGCGCTCTAAATTCAATTCCTCACAAAATAGCCCCTTTAAAGTAAGCTACAGCATCTCAAATATCTGTGCATTATTTTTTTTTAACTACTTACCTTATCAAAATCAACAAAACACTGAATCACTGCAGAAAAAAATCTACTGGATTTAGTTATGCTTATCCCAAATTAAATTTTCTTCTTGATGTTACATACAAAAAACATGATGACAGGTTGTTATATTCACATAACTGATATTTTTCTGAGCTGTTCTTGAACATCACATTGTAACCGTGTGTCAGGTTTTTGAGTTAGAAAAATTAACTTTAAATCTGCCCATTTCAACATTTGTTATATTTTTAACAACAAGGATTCAGAGAGATCCATCCATACCCTTTGAGCTGCCAGTCAAAGGGTATGGATGGATGGGAGATGCATGATTATCGAGTATCGATCACCTCATACATTGATTTTTGGGCTTTGGAGAATTTCGTTCTTTTCATCTTTCTCTGAGCAGTCCTCTTCTTCTGCGAAACCCTTTGAGATTTAAGGGGATTTTCTTAAGTAACCAATCTTTTTATACAGAAAATAAAGCATTCAACTAAATCACCAGCTGCTGTTTAGTGGTATAAATTCCCATGGCACACCAGTGTGCCCCACCACGCTATTTGAGATCTACTGCCTCAAGTGTCAGAGATCTAAAAGCAGTGTCTTTTACTAAATTATGAAGAGAACTGAAGTAAATGAAAACATTGTATTCTGTGAAAGTAGAAAATTATAATTAGTCTATGGCTATTTTAGAAGATTTCCACTTTTGGGACTGAAAAGGCCAAGTGTGGCCTTTTTCCTGAGGCTAACATGAGATTAAAAAAAGATTCAAAACCAGTTCTCTTGATAGCCACTGGCATGCCCCTGACTTTAAAATAATAAAATAAAATTTTCTTGAATAGAGAAAACCATATTTTTTCCATAGACGTGTCACTGATAGCTACACAAAATGGCATGTAAGGGGGTTATAATGATCTAAGAATAATTTTTGATTATTTTTTTAAAGGACAGGAATGAGGTTGTATAAAATGTCTGATGCAGTGAAAGTCAAAAACTAAGATTTATAATAACTTGTTGCAGGACTGCATGATTTCCAGCAGGTAGTGCTGGTGCCTCACAGCAGGAAGGATGGACTCCCTGTGCACACATGGTGTACCCCACCTCTCACCTAAAGTCAGCTGGGATAGGTTGCAAAATTGTGCATCCCTGATGAAAAGTATAAAAATATTCTAAATTTGGACAAAGAAAAGAGCGACACAGTTTGATAAAATAGCACATTTATTAAAAAGAGACAGCATATATCAGCATTTCCCATTTTTGCAGATAATATGCCACATCTGAGTAAGATCAGGGGTCTCCATTACATTTAATCCACCTGCTGCCGCCCACAGCCCTCAGAGAAGCATTTATCTCCCGGACATGTAAATCTATACAGTAGGACTCTTTCCCCACACTCACACTGTAACCTTGCTCTGTAAGTGTGTGTGTGTGGTCTGCTGCCTGGACGAAGGCTGGCTGATGTTTCTCTGCTCAAATTTGTCTCAATTTAAAATCATCTCACATGTTCAGTTCCTTTGAAAATGAGAAAGAAAAAGGCAAAAAGCAGAACACCTCTAAAAAAATGTACGGAAATTAAAGCAGAGGAATCCAAATAATGACTCTGATGGTGTTAAATTTAAGGAAAATTAGGCATAGTGGTCGAGAAAATACTCAGCAGTGATAACGGATCTCAGGATGAGACACTGCTTCTTTGCTCTCCCTGGTTTATTCACAGCTTCACCCCAGAGGACAGCAAAAGGATGTTAACAATGAACCAAATAATTGGACACCATCTTTAAGAATTATAGTAGAAATTCTTTGGTTCTCATGTGAAAAATGAAAAGCACTGAAAGCAGATCTTCATTCCACTCCAGATCATTTAATCACAGGATGTTTCTAAAGTAACTCAAAATAAAAAGGCTGGTGAGATGCTCCTGGGTGACAGGCAAGACAAAACACCTGCAGCGTTCTCTCAGAGTGGACATCTTTTGTTCTGTCACCATTAAAAACAGGCCTAACAACAGACTGGAGGTGTATTAAATATGTCCCAACAAGAGGGAGGGATGTGCCACTGAGCAAGCTCAAACTGCTCAAGCAGGATAGAGATATCCGGTATCACAAAGCTGGTTTAGAACTCTCTTATAAATTTAAGCCCTTTTCACACATGCAACCCTGTTATTTCCTCGAAAACACTTTGGTGATAGGGTGGGTGATATGGAGAAGAAAATCTATCAACATCTTTTAGGGCAGTATCACAATCTATACTTTATGAATTCTTTTGTACTTATAGTTTATTACTTTAACCAACCAGAACCAAACATATGTCCATGAATATAATTTTAAATAGGGATGCACGATATTGGATTTTTGCTGAAATCAATACTTTTTGTCAAGGGCACAAAGCCTCCATTTAACTAAAACTGACCTGTTCCTTTAATGATTACAGCCCATTTCTGTTAGAAATAGATGTGAAACAAGTAGACATTCAGTGATGATGAAGTCAACCATTATGGCACATTTTTACATTCTACCTGTTTTACTGCCAATATAATGGATATTTAAAGGCCAATTTGTTCCTACAAAATATCTGCAAATGTTTTTTTTCCCTGTTGATACCGATTTTGCTCCAATATTGAGCATCCCTAATTCTAAATGCACAAATAATCCACCTTAAGACATAACTTAAATGCTACTTATTTGAAACTTTGACTTTTCTTCAGAAATAAGATGCATGATGTATACTTATCTGCCATTTTACAGTTGGAACTGTTGGGTAATTTGAGTGTGGAGATCTAACATAAGAAAGCATATAAGTACAATTTTCCTCCTCAGTGAACATTTTTATTGAAAATGTATTATTGAAATTTTTTGCACAGTTTCGGGAATATGATTTGGTTTTGTCCTCTTGTGTGTATTTAAATCTATTTTAGTGATTATAATACAAAGTTTAATTTATTTGAAAGCTCACAGACCTGAAATATCTGGTGTTTCTGCACTTATTTAGCTCGACAGACCACATGAATCTGTATGGAAATCTTAATCCCAAGTTTCAGTTTCATTTTTCAGTGTGACTCCTGCTCAATCGTGAGGCAAGAGGGGAGCAGAGAGCTATCATAGACAGTATGAGAACCACGGATGATCCAACTCTCTCTTTTGGCAGACCGCCGATACATTCTAGTTATTACTGATCTACTGTCATGTTTTCGCCCACCCCTACTTGGTAACCTACCCAGAAAATCCCCTGACCTTGTTGCTGACATTGGCCATCACAGCAGGAAGTCTCTCTGCAGTTGGCATGTTGGTTAATGTAGGGATGGGGGAGGGGGAGATGCTTGAGGAGCAGCAGGTAAATTTTAGGGTTAATGTCTGGGTGAAAAACTCTGCTGTGTGCATTCACACATGCAACCAACCAAGGTAACTTCAGGACAATTTCAGGGCTTACATGGGCTTTCTGCTTGGGCTGTTTGCTCAATTACATAAAAGTGGGAATTCAGGTCATCATTTGATGCACAAAGAAGCATAATAGACGATGATGGACCAGTGGTAGAATTGGTCGTCTTTCAACTGGAAGGTTTGAGGTTCAATCTCCAGCTGAAGTTGCGTCATGTACCATTGGTCAAGTCACTTGACCTCAACTGTTAGCATTAAGTCGTGTGACCAGCACTGAGGGCTGTAGGGCAAAAAGTCAGAAAGCACTGACCACTGCGTGGAGCTGTAGCATTGTTTCTTTTTTTTTTTTGTTTAATTCCATCTTTGTATACAATTAATATCGTTATATACGTATACGTTATATACATTTATATCCTATAACGACCACAGGAAACTGGAGGTACTAATATAAACTAAAATAATTTGGCACTTTGGACCCTTGAGCTGTAATCTGGACATTCTCCATTTCACTTCAAATACCACATTTTCTGTCAGAATGTTACTTCAAGTTTGCTTTCACATTAGGGCATTGGAGAATTCTTCCCTTTACAACACTGCAAGGATGAAAATCAACAGATACACAAGCAGTTTAAGTATTTTTGATGTGGTGGAATCAATATTTTTTTAGGAAAGGAAGAAAAAAGGATTTTTTAGATAAACACTGATAAGAAATGCGTTAAAAGGTCACTAATGTTATTCTTTTATGGTATCAGGATTTCTATCAGCTGTCACTTTCAGTCAGTGTTTTGAGGCAGAAATATCATTAAAGAAAATGACACTCTAAACAAGTTAACACAAAAATTCATGATAGGTTTTAAAGACATTTTGGAGCTACAGACTTTAAAATACAAGCTTTGTTTGCAGTCCAGTTCAGTTCTGCTTGGTACAGTATGCAATTACAAGCGTTTTCATTGCCAAATAAGAAGAAAAGGTGCCCAAATAGCGAACCTGTGCCACCACAATTATTGGCACCCCTCTGAAGTAGTGTGGCGCATACCTTGCCGCCCCTTAAAAGTGGAGCTAAAAGCCCTGCAGTCTGGTGATGGCTCACAAAAACTGCCATTTCCCATGTGAGAGCAGAGAAAACGAAAATACATCTCTGGCCATGTTCAAATAAGCCGTGGATTTAGGGTGACAGCTTCACTGCTATTGCTGTAAAGAATGAAACAATGCTTCACGGAGAACTGGAGGTCATCCATTATTGTTCTGTTTAATACTGTGCTCCACTTCAGACTGCCTCACGGAGTCGCACAGCTGTGATGTCATGCATTTATGTAGCTAGCGTGACCCTCTCTTCCTAGCTTACATTCCCTCTTCTAAGTGAAGGTGCAGCTGGCGGTTTGAACACGAATGAGATCAGGGTTTTCTGCTCCAAGCTGTACTGAACTGAAGTGAACTGAACCAAACCAGACCAGACCACACAGTGGAAACCAGGCTAAAGACACGGTGGTGCATCAAACAGCATTAATCCACTCCGAGTTTCCTGTGTAGTATTTAGTCAGGAGGCTTACAGGCTGTGTCAGATACACTTCTTCATCTGTTATTGTATGGACCAAAAATTAGTTTGCAATGATGTTTTTAACATAACTGGACTTAAACCCCCCCTTCAGTAAGCTAATGGCTGACATCATTCAGGTTTTGTAAAACATTTACCGTAGTCTTTGACTCACACGGACAGTTGAGGTTGCGATGCAAAGTGCCCATTAGCATTAGCAAACCCGTTCCTGACAGACTCATAAACTTTCCCAAAGCAGAGACAAGCAATGTGGTGTAAGGTGTTCTGCCCATTGACACATCAACATGTGGACGCAGCATTATCGGACTGAACCATGACATACAAGTTCAAAGATGTCCAAACTTTGCTGTGGCCTTCTTTGAAGGTTTACGTCACCCTAAAGAAGAAGACTTTGGGCTGAGCCTGACACGCACAACCTCAGAAATGCAACTACATGTCCCAGTTATGTGGACCATAACCCTGTGACTGGTCTGCAGGGTAGCACCAAGTGACTGCCTTTCTTTCTAACCCACAAACATCATTCTTTGTTCTCAAGTTGGCTGCACATTAGAATAAAATAGGTGAATATACTTAATTTCATTATATAATGAGTGTATTTCCTCAACTATGTGTTTCAGTGGCCAAAAAAAGCAAAAATAAAATCCTCTGCTTCAACTAATTTGGTATTAGGATTAAGCATTGTTTGATATCAAAGCTGGTTCTGCTTATAATTCTTGGCTCTAATCTGTTCTCCATTTTGTTTGCACATTTTTGGAGAGTAAAATAATAAATAGTCTAAGAACAAATACATGTCAATCTTTCTATCTGCAAATTAAAGATTCCAGTAGTGAGCTTTTAGTTGTAACAGATTTTCCCTTTCCCTCTCTATTCATTAAAGAAATCTCGTTATAATGAAATAAAATTAATCAAAAATATTATAAAACCTAACTAGATAAATTATGATGGTTTTTGATTAACCATGATGATAAAATGAAATTATGAAACCAAGTTTAGTTTTACAGACATTATATTGAGAACAAAAATGTGAGGAAGCACACAAAATAAAGCACAGGTCCTCAGAGTTAAGCTGCAGTGAAGGCATATCATTACATAGGATATGCCTCCTTATATGTATCACATGTTACAGTGAACATGCTGTAGCTATTTACCAAGAGTAGTGCAGGCAAACTCTCAGCTACTGCAGTCTGCCATGATCCCCTTCTCATAACTTTGTTTACATGTCGAGTCAATTGTCAGGTAAGTAAACTTTGATAAGTGGCAGTGTAGTGTGGTGCAGGAATGAGTAGCATTTAGCACTTTCTGTTTCTCAAGCCAGAAAGTGCATGGGATTTAGAACACCGGTTTGGATATATGCCTGAAATAAGGTTTGTGGTGAACACACACACACAAGATTTTCTATGTTTAATGCGAAAAAATAAAATGCATCAAGTGTTGCCTGCTTTGAATCTTAAACCGTTGTTGTGTGTTAAAAATGGTTGCAAACTAACTGCTAATAAGGATTCCAAAATGTCTGGAGACCAAATGGCAAGCATTTCTGATCATTTCTAATAATCAATTATTCATACACTATTGCCAGAGCCATTAGGACCACCTTGATCAGGTCATTTGATTAAGAGGAAATTGTCAAAGAAGCGGGTACAGCAAGATATTATACGTTGGAAATACTGTGGTTGCTTCTATGTCTAACCCCCATGTTTTGTTTCATAGCAGCTCAGTGATAGCTTTTCATTTTTGCTGATTACGTCTAAGCTTAAAAATCGTGAAAAGTAGGTTTGTTTGTTCAGATTATAACTAAGAACAGATCATGTATGTTTTGTAATTTTTGTTCTCCACAGAGCTTATTATCAGCAATGATACAAAAAAGAGAGAAAAATCCCAAAGGCCTTCAGTTGCGGGAACCAGCACAATGCTTACTTCCTCGTTGGCCAACAGAAATACGTCATTCCTGCGTCACAGTATTTCCCCTGCAGTTTAAACCTGATTGATGTGTGTACTTGCTAAGAACTGAAAAGTGGAACCAAAACTTGCATGCTTAATCAAGTCTACTAATCCTTGAAATCTAACACCGTTTCTGGTGCCCACTTTTAAGTGAAGCGTTATGGTATGCTTGTCTATTCACTCGGCATTACAGCCAAAATGCGCAATTTATACGGCAAATATCTAGCTAAATTTTAAAAAAATTGTTGTGTTTGTGGCAGGAATTTTTATACCTGTCAATAACATTAATAAGCATTTTCAGCAATTATCTGCTAATACTGATGCTGAATGATATAACTGTTTCAGGCAGCGCCAAATTAAGTAATACTACATCAGCACAGCAGGTCCTTACAGATAGGTTTAACTTGTATGGCAGAATTTTCCTTTGGTGTTATCCATTAGCTTCAGTGACTTAGTCTGGTTGTAAGCTTTGCCAACAATAGCAAGGTTGCAGGCTTGAGCCCAGCTCTGTCTGTCACATGTTGATGTGTCCTTGGGCAAGACACAAACTGCAAGTTGCTCTTACTGTTGTGTCAGTGGCGTTAAAATGGGTATGAAACGGTGAGGATGTGTTAGCTGATACAGATGGACACCTTACAGAAATTTCAGCCACCAGTGAGTGAATTTGAAGGTGAATGGGCGTGAATGGGTAGCTCTGACCTGCGGTATCAAAGCACTTTGAGTAGTCAGAAAAACTAGAAAAGTGCTATAACAGCTCAAATCAATTTACCATTCACGTCCATTTAAATGCTCCATTTCAGTTGCTGTGGTTTACTGAGTTTAAGCAGAATACAGGGCATGACCAGAATGGAAATCTCTGCCAACTGGTGTTTTGGAAGGGTATAACAGGGCAACGCAAACAAACCTAACACAAGACAGCGCAGGGAACTATGGAACAGCTGAAATGCAGAAGTATAGACCAGGTTTAGGTAACCACGGCTGGCTAGCATAGTAATGAGAGCACCAGCTTCATGAAACAGAAAACTCTTACATTCCTCAAACACCGCTTACCCTCTAATCTGGCTTTGTGGCACACCCCACTGTGCATGTGTATGTGTTTGTGTGTGTGGATTGGGAAACTCACCCTGAAAATTTAACAGGAAAAAAAATGAAAGAGACTCATTTGACAGAAGCCAACAGAAGAGTAACAGCAAGGTGGATGATGGTAAAGCACAATGTAATCAATAATTCAAGGCAACAAAAGACAAACAAAAAAAATGATTTCAAAATACATGAGGCAGTGCAAAATGTCACACCAATAAAATATCACGTTTTAAAAACTCAAACAAAAACAGATCCTGAGGAAAAAAAAATTCAAACATAGAAATCCAAGCGTATTGTAAAACATCTCCAGATCAGCCCCTCTGTAATTTAAATTAGATATAATAGACTGGAAGATCCCGCATTTCAGATATAATCTCATTTATTCTACTCTACAGCAGTCAGTTCATCCAACCGCTTGTTTTATTCTCCGTACCGACAAGCATTCCTCCTCAAGAAGAAAGGCAACAAAGTCTTCCTCAGGAGAAAATTAAAACAAAAATCACATCAGCGACAACTCAAAAGTGAAGAGAACAAAACTTGTCACACAATAAATAGTGTGATTTTGTACCTTATATACACACGCAGCTGTGTAGGCTAGCAGAGGGACAGAACACGGTGGCTTTGGTGCTAAATTCATGAATTTTTTTTTGCATCTTTTCAGAGGAATAAAAGGTGCTTATATGTCTTAAATATGATTAGACTTAAAAAAAGGGAGAAAATAAAAAACTGACCAAATAATTTCTGGCAAAGATTTCTTGCCCACCAATTAAAATAGGAAGAAGAATCAGGGAGCAAGGGAGGACCCACGACACCTGAATTATTAACAGTTTCTTTTTTCCAAGTACCACATTTGGTTAACGTGGTACTGGCGGAGGAGGGGACGAGAGTCAGGGCACATTTAAGACGCATTAGTGAGACAGGCAAAGTTACAAAATCTTCTAAGGAGTCGGGTTAAGCACTTAAGGGAGGTAACGAGATACATAAATAGGGGGGTTCACATCACGACTCCACTGAAAAATGAAGAACAAAGCTGCTTTTCAGTTAGCAAGGAAAGAAGAAAAAAGATACCGAAAAGCTGAGACTTTAACACACAAAACAGACTATTATTGGCCACGCAAGAAAAAAGGCAAACAAGATTTAAAAAAGGCTCCAAAATCAAATTTGTCCTCAATGTCTTCTCAGAGACTCAGACCATGTAGCTCCACTAAATTTTAACATCTGAGCAACAGTTCAGTTTTAAGACAACAGATTTAAAAAGGCAGAGTAAAAATGGTACATGCAGTAAATGTTGCTTTCAGACATCTAGAAACATTTAATTTCATACTCATCACTATGTTTAGCAAACAGGTCCTGCTGCTATGAGAAAATTGACTGATCTTTAACTTTTAAAATGGCATTAAAGACTTTAAGCAGGGAATTGCATGTAAACTCGAAAATAAAAATATTTTTATTTTCGTATGTTAAATTTTCGTATTTCTTACTCAGAAAAGTGAAGTGAGTTTCTAAATGCTGTTTTTTCTGAATTACGGAGTCAGCTATCACAGAATCTGATAGATTTTTATGAGAGTCTGTTTCCCTTGAGAAACAAGATAACGTTCTGTGGACAAGCAATGCTGAGAATCACTCCAAAATCCAGCAGATCAGAGCAGCATGTGTGTAGCTGTGAAGTCTTACAGAGGCCGTTTTCAAAATCGCCAACTACATGGTACTACTGAAAGTATGCAATACATACTGCACCCTGTATTTGGCTGTATATGCAGTATGACAGCCATGAAGTTGTTATTTTGAGATTTTCTAGACCTGGCCGGGCTGATTCTTCCTCTTTTCGTTTTCTGGCATATGGCAACAATCGTATAAGGTGCATTACTGCCACCTACTGTGCTTAAGTGTGGGTTAGAGTAATGATTTTTACAACACAAAAACTATGCTAAGCACACAGATGCACGTTGGTTACAAGACTGTTTTTTGTGTGTTAAACACATGAACACAGCTGTATGCTTTCCCTCCCAATCTAACAGTTCATTTGATTTATACTCTGTTCTTTAACAAATGTAAACGGTGGCCCAAGAAGCTAAATCGGCATTCATTTTAGGGCTGAAAAAACTCTGAAATATTTTGGTTTTCATCATTTTCATAGTTCACATGTTAAATGTGTAACAACTCTGAAATGTGAATTTACTCAGATTTAACTCACTTTCCTAAGATATTAATCCTAACTGGATTAATGCTTATGCTAATAATGGTAAGGCTGTTGTGACTGATATACACAGTGGCCATCCATCATTTTGACCCCTCACCCTGGGTGCTCTGCACTGTGGAAACAGTATGCAGGGTAGACTGGTCCAAACAGATCATTTTTCCCATAGAAGTATGACATGCAGGCAGTATACTGTGGATTTTGCAAATGTTCACACACTACATTTTGGCAACATCAGTATGTACTGCCAGTGTAGTATGCAGTTTCAAAACAGGCCAGTGTGAGCAAAGACAAACCAGAAATTGTACAGCTGGTTTTGAACATTATACTAGTGACATGTGAAAGACAGATGGAGGGGCAGGAAGTGAAACAGGTCTATTGGGAATAAATGGGAACAGAGTAGACTGACTGATAAACCCTACCAGCAGGTATCAGAATATTTTAAACAGGAGGTATGATCCCTACACTCCATGACAAGTCCATTGTTTCTCAGGTAAACCAATTTAGCGCTCAGCAATCAAAATCACAAATTACTCAGTCCTGCAGACCCCTACAACAGGACAAGCCAAATAGGCTTACAATAGTCTTAAGGCTTTCAAATTTTTTGATTGTGGGCACCATCCTGAGCTTTAAGGCAGTTTGAATGACTGCCATCTCATAAGTGAGTATGTTTGCATCAGACTGACAGACTTTTTATTGCAATTCTGACTCTTAAGTCTCCAGCTAAAACAAAAACCTTCAGTCTGCTGAACACATACTACTAAGTGATATTGTATATTTCTGAAAATTTAGCCTCCTGTGTTTCTTTGGATTATAGTCAGACATTCAAAGTTACCTTCCTAAATGACTCTACTTTCACTAATTGGTCTAAAAGCAGAGTGATCAGGGCGTAGTCTGATCCTGCCCATCTGCCCTTTAAAGAGAAGTTTTAAATCCATGTCTGCTGCAGTTTCTCAGTGACGTTTTAAAAATTTGCTGTTTTAATTTTCACAACTATCGAGGCTCCAAAGTATCCCCCATGTTTTCCAGATTTGATTGAACCATTAACAGCACAAAACTATGGCATTTCAGCTGCTTTTCTCTTAAAATAAATCAATCCCTGCCCTTCATCTGGAGTCTTGATGTGATGCCAAACAACAACCTTCACCAATGTTAAGTCAGAACACAATTGACAATTCTTCTGTTATCCTAAACCTAACATAAAATAAAACTGGATAAAATTGAGCAGTAAGGCCACACTGAATGGCCTGCATGAGCACATCAGCTGGATTTTGGAGGTGATTCTTATAACAGCAAAATTTTGCTTTATTCCAAGATAATTGTGTTCCTAATTCTGAAGGCTAGATAAGATTTTGACACAAAAACGTATCTTGTGCTTTCTAAACTATATATTGTTAATCCAGAATAACAGAGCAGAAAATGTATTCCCTCATGTAAATTCAGATTTGTTAGGACTTTAGCTCCTTTCCTAGAAAAGTCTACTCTGTAGTATATCAAATTACAACACAGTTCTGAGAAAAAACACTACAAGCAGTATTGAGCATTACAAAGTGGACCTATAAGAGTACGTAGCAGCATGGCAGTAGAATGCAAACACAGCTGTGTACGTGGGTTTGGATAGCAACTATGGATGTGCACTTCAAGGAAATTACCCTTAAGTAAGTCACTGGCAATTATTAAAGTCAACTCAAATATTTAAAGAGAAAGGCTAGAAAGAACATTTTAATTTGTTAGTTTGATGCTAACACAAACAGACCAATGTGTTTATCTGGCAAACAGATCTGCCATTATTTTGAAAATCTGTTTAACAGGTTCTTTGACTGATTGTTGACATAAGTTAAGTAAGACAGCAAGACAATTCAGAAAAGTGAAGTGAGTCTCTAAAACATCAGTTACGTCACTGGACATCACTACTTTCCTCTTTTGATATTTAACTGGGGGTAACAAGAAGCATTCAGATTAGACACAGCTGCAGTTTGGAAGCTACAATGCACTACAGCCAGGTGTTGATAAAAAAATCATGGAATAAATAGGTTCAATTTGGGGTAAAGAAGTATCAATGCCATGTAAGTTAGAGGCTAGCATTGTGTTCATTTCACTGATGCAGCTGTTCCCAGTTCATTGTCATGTAGTTAGCGTCACAAATTGATGGAAATAATCGCGTCCGTTTTTTCTGTTTCAAGAATCACAGATTATGGGCGGTAAACCAGGCTGTAGGGCCAACACGTTCAAAGGTAGATGTGAAGCAGGCTATGCACAGTCTGGACAATGTCAATGACATGTAATCAGCTGTAACATGGTTTTGAGTTTGATGATGCCAAAGTGCTCTACTGCGTCACTTTTTCCAACAAGTTACTTTTCACAGTAACGCAACCCAACACTGACATGACACTACAAAAAACTCAGGTCTTGGCAGGTTTGTGTCTCTAATTTCAAGTCAGAAATAACTAAAGCACATATTTTTCCACAGTCACTTTCATTAAAGCATTGAATTCTTGTTATTATAAGGAAAAATCTGTCAATACAATTAGCAAAGTTTTACTCAGTGAGGGTCTTAAATTGAAGTTAAATATCTACACTGGATTTTAAGACATTTTAGACACTCTTTGAGTTAAATTTGTCTTTGTCTTATCTTGGCAGATAATTTAACTTATTACAAGACATTCAGGTCTTATTTTTAGTTGTGATATCTTCAAATAAGCTGTTAATCAAGACAAATCAGAAAATTGTGGCTGAGAATAAGTCTAATGAGATTTTTGTACTTGAAATTGGACAAATACTCTTATTTAGATCTGAGTTTTTGCAGTGAAGTGCCTTGCCCAGTAACCTACTGCTGTATGATGCAGATAACCAACTTTACTTATAAATGAATCTAATGGTGATGCAGGAGCATAGCATAGGTCCAAACACCCCTGACAATCTACTAAGTGCCACAGAATCATGTTTGTGAGCAACTTGTCACATTACAACCTGTCCACTAAGCTTCCTTTCCCATTCTGAGTAAAATAAAGACATTCTTTGGTGAAACTAAAGCAGGCATGCATAATTAACAAGAGAATAGAAAAGGCAGAGGTCACAGAAATAATAGCAAGTGATGTAAGGATTGACTTTTATGAGCTGAAGCACTTCACAGCATGAACTTAGCCTTTCACTGGATGCATTTGTGTGTGCAACAGTTACTGAGAGCTGCCGCTGAATGTTCAAAATTTCAACCTTGTAAAGTGTGAATTTGAAAATGGGTTCATTGTTGAGTAAGAAAATGAATCTGCAAGATTTGTTAAGGACACTCCTTAAGGTCCTGAAACAGACATTTGTCCAACAAAATCTATTCATACCAAAACTGTACTCATGTAAAGGCAAGTCAAATGATGGTTCAAACTTTCTAGATTCTTCTTTCAAAGACTTTTGGCAAAAGGATGATGGCACATCAACAAAAGATAAAGTAAATCAGAATAAAAAAAAATAATTGATAAATTAAGAAAAAAAGAGGGAGCCTCTCAAAGGAAACTGTATCCCTACCAACCGTCTGGTTCGTGCTTTCTATTATTTAAACCAATTTCTAGGCAGCACCATTTACAATTTTAAGGTAACATCTCTAAACAGATGCTGAGCAGGAGCTTTAGAAAGTGTAGATCTTTGCTACACCCGGTACAAACAATGTTTTTTCTAATAAAACAGGCCCAGACTAATCACTCCTGTGCCTCTCTTAGCTTTTTCAAACCGTGCGCACTGGCTCCTGTAACTCCTGCCCAGTCTTAAAGTGGAAATGACTAACATTGTTCAAAAGGGGCAGCAGAGGTGGATGCGAAACACATTCACAAAGAAGCGCACAGCACACACTTCCTACACCTCCCTCTCCCCCAGCCCCCCCAGCATCAGGATCTGACGGCAGCGTCCGCCTCGTCCTTTCACTGCTTCCCAAAAAGTTATTGTCTCTTTAAGTTGTCCTTCCTCATGGTTTTCTCCAAGCTCTCTTCTGTGTGAATGCTTTTACCTGCGTTGCTGTTGTCAACTTGAACCCCTCCCCCTTCCCTCCTCTCTCTTCATAGTCACTCACGTCAGTGTGACGTCTCCCAAACCGCTGGACGAGGCTCACAGCCGACAGAGGCAGAACAGTGTTGGGATGAACACCCCGAACGCCACCAGGATGGGGAACATGAGGCTGCTGTTGTCAGCGGCGTAGGGGTTTGGTGTTCGCGGGCCTGATTGGACCCTGTGCTTTGAACCTGCAGGGACTTTTTTCTTCCCACTTTCTTCTCCTCCCTCACTCTCGTCCTCATCGTCCTCATCTTCCTCAGGCTTCTCCAAGCCAGGGTGGGGCTGAAGTTTGGGCACATCTGTGGAGTACAAGATGATCAGGATGGATGGGCCGGGATGGTCTAAATCTGTTGTCACAATCACCACCATCTCCTCGATAAGAAATTATGACCCAAATTTTAAAAAGCATTTAAACAATCAAGTCTTTCCCAAGAAAAATGTAGCTTGGACCATTTTGCCCTTCACAGAGCCTTTTCACATCTGACCAGGGACTGCAGATTAAAACTTGCCACTTTACTAATTCTGGAATATTTACTGAAATGTTTATCAATGTGCATAATCCCTGTTAAGAAATAAATGAATAGATAAATTAATACCCAAAGATGGAACAAAACATAACTGAACAGAGGACAGAAAAAAATGTTTAAAGGTCGAGTAATTGCAGAAGTGCTGGGGGAACGTGCATGAAAATATACATATATTATTTCCACTGATTACATGTTTATATTGTTTATCTTCTGAGAGGATTAAGAAATTAACCATTCAACAAAAGGAAGCCATCTTTAATATATAAACTGACAAGATAAATATGTTGTGGTCTTAGGGAAACAGAGAAGAAGCCTAGTGTGCACACATCCTGTGTAAAACTTAACCCTTTAACACCTCTTGTATCATATTTGATACATACTTTTATTATACCTCTATCTAATCAACATGATCAACAAATTACTATAAAAACATCTGAATACAACCAGATAAACGATAAAAATCTCTTTAAATTGATTAACAGTTGCCAAAAACACCTAATGTATCAAATGAGATACAAAAAATATATATGTTAAATTTTAAGGAAATTTTGATTTTTTTAGGATTTCAGTAGAAAGTGAAATAACTATTTCAGCTCCAAAAAATTTGAATTTTCTGGCTATAAATTGTGTTTTCAGGCATTCAAGGGTTAAATTAGTACAGGCAACATTTCTATGTGTAAGTTCTTCCTCAGGCCTCAAGAGAGCAAACAAAGTTGAGTTGTTCCTGTGGACAAATTGAGTAAAATAAAATATAGATCACAGATTATTCGCCGCATTTCTATCCAGGCTACACATTTACAACCCTCCTAATAAAGCACTAAAGCCTCACAAACCTCATCTGAGTCTTGAGCCACCAGATGAGAACCACCTAAGTAAGTTATCAGGGAGACAATTCAGGGTCTAAGACTGATCCTTGTGGAACACCTTTTGATTATTAGTAATATGTATATGCATCTGTCAATCTCTTAAGATCTTAATATAACAGCTAAATGACATCGTGTTACCACAGGTGGGGGAGTAAAATAAAATGTATGCACGGCTTGCATGAATGTCCTCCCAGAGATACGGTGATGATACACTTCATAAACATATTAATTTTGTTTTATTGCTGTGTTCTAATGATAGATTTTGTTTCATCAAAACTACAAACTAAACATTATTTTTAAATTAACTTGATTTGTGGAAAATTTTGGAAATATGCATCATGATTTCTCATCAAGAGGAAGATGGAGGCTTGACCAAATGAGAATATCTGCTCTTCGTCACATTAAAAGACCACATATACAAAAATATTATGGACATTGGCTCTTAAACATCAATGCTACTACAAGGGCTTTAAAATATCCCCCAGTGTCTGTAAAGAATATAATTATCTGGAAAATAAGTTCAATGCAAAATCTTCCTGGGTATTGTGTATGTTGGCAGTAAAGGGTCTTACCGTCTAAAGTCCCCTTCATTACATATAGAGCGCAGACCTTGGGGTTGTCATAGTAACCCTAAAAAAACAGAAACACATAACTTAAATATAGAAAAAACAACAGAGACAATTGCAAATAAAAAAAGATGCTAAAACCATTAAAATACTGAACAAAGAAAGTGTATTTAATGTTTGACAGGTAAAAACTTTGTTTTTCACTGAAAATGAACACAAATTTAAAAAGAGCTGGAAAAGGAGCATAAAAACCGTGAGCCATGTCCACATGTAGGGAGTATTTTTGAAAACTGAGTTTTGCCTCCACTGTCTTAAAAAATAATTCTATTTGAGGAGGTAATGTTTTCAAAAACATTATCATCCACATGAAAATGCATAAAACCCTTAATGCACTTTTACGCAAAAGTGTTTGTGGCATGCAAAAGTGTTTTTAAGCCATTTCAATGTGAAGGGTGGTTTTGTTTTTAATTTATTTCAACCACAAGTCTCACTGATGTTAGGCTTTCAATTTTTGACCATACTAACTGGTATTAGCTTGAGTATTAAGAAAATATAGTTCTTCACTTGGATTTCAATCCAACATTTCCGATGAGCTCAATCAGATCCTGTAAATAAAGCATTAATGAATACTTGTGCTGGTTTCTGCATCTGTTGTAGGCCATAAGTCACAGTCGACATGGTTACTTGTGAAAAAGTAACATTGGGTTAAAACGTTGGTGGCATTTGCACCATGGCTGTTTGTTGTTTGAAGCAGCATCATAGTGAGGGAGAAACTGAAAGTAAGTTTGAGCAAATAGTTCAGTGGGCAACACTGAAACCTGAAAAAGTTTATTAACATGTGCCGCAGCACAACAGCCGTGTAAACAGAAGTTATGTTGCACCTGAAACACTCCACAGGCGATGAGGTTGATTGGTAACAGGTGATAGAAACATGATCGGGTATAAAAGGAGAACTACTCAAATGCTCAGTTATTCCCAGCTGACAATGATGTGATGTGGCGCTGGTCAATTCATTGAGTTTTAATCTCATTTACAATTTCTGCCTCCCAAAATTGTGAAAACTGAATAATAGAGATTCAAAGATTACTGTGCCACTCAACATGCTGGGCATTTTGTCTTTTTTCTATTGTTATTTTTATCTGTATTTTTTTCCACATGCATTTTCTTTTGTTGTCTGTTCTTTGCTGTTCATAACGATAATGTAAAGAGCTTTTAAGGGCTTGCATTGTATGTTGTGCTTATGTAACATCAGTGAGTAATCATGTTTTATAATTATGCCAAAAATACCTATTAAAATAATCAGGATTACAATATTTGCCATAATCGAGTAGCCCTCAATTGTGAAAGACTAAAGTACAAAAGGTCCAATAATTAAAGAAGTCGACACAGTGCTTCTGTGTCTACAAATATAAAAGTGAAAAACAGACTTTACAACCTTAAATATTAAGTTTCTGTACTTCTCCATACCACCCCTTTTCTTATAACTGAGATTTTATCATTTTAAATACACCACGTGAAAGAGACCTTTTTTGAGGACCTTTGTATACACAAATGTTCCCAAAGTATTTTTTGTCAAGTCCTGACAATGTGGAGGAGTTTGACTGATAATCAAGATAAGTAAAATTAGTTAATTACCCAATGTTAGTAATTAATGCTACACAGTGTTTTTGTTGTGTTATCAGACAGGAATGAGTGTTGTTTGATGTTAATCATAATTATTTCAAAGTCTAAAACTCCTCCATTGTTCCAATCATTTCTTCAGTAACACACTTTCAGATATACTATGCTGTGTGTTGCCATTGTGCAAAGAAAGATCAAGAAAAGATTTCTGGTCCATACTGCGAAACCCTCAACCGCTGTACCTCTTTCTCGGCTGGCTTGACTTCTTATAGGCTGAGAAGTGTGTCAGAGAAGGCAAAACAAACAGAGGACAGTCTTCTGTGTCGAAGTGGGTGAACAGTTATATAATCTCCGGTTGTAAAAATTTAAAATAACTCGTCTATGATCTAGTCGAGAACACTTCCTAAAATCTCCCCAAGATTGTACCTGTGATGGTGTTGTTTTTGCAGCTATCTTGCCCTCAAGTGTTCGACCCATTTTTGTTTGGTTTCTGGTTTAAACCTCACTAAAGATCTTCAAATGCAGCAGAATGTCTCAGTCCAAGATCTCCTGATTCATTTTTTAAGTTTGGAAGTACTTGAAATTCAGTTGATTCAGCGGCAGGACATGAGACTGCTTTGTGATTTGTCTTTTTATTAGATGCAATCAGTATTCCCTTTCAAGCCTCGGCTTTAAACAAATGAAAGACTTTGTGCCTGTAGGCCAAAACTATTGGTTGACGCACTTCGACAAGTTCCTCTGCTGTGACCTCTTTCTTTTCTGTGAGATGACTGTCTCTGTGGTTTCTCTCATTAACAAGATCTGAGTGGGACACACTGTACATGTTTTCAATGCTATAACCCCCCTAACCATCCTTTTTTTTTTTTTACATGGCAAAATATCCAAAAATGTTGAGTGATTTTCTTTCATATTGTCCACATCCATCTAGATCTATTCTGCTAACCACTTTCAGGGCCAGGGGGGCTGGCTCCCATCCCAGCTTACATTGGGTGAGATGTGGGGTACACCCTGAACAGGTCACCAGCCAATCACAGGGCCACATTACCAACTGCAAAAACTCATATTAAGGTGAGAGCATTTGTCCAATTTCAAGCCAAAAAAATCTCACTAGACTTATTTTATGCCACAGTTCCCAGACATGTCTGAATTAACATCTTATTTGAAGATATCAAAACAAAAAATAAGGCCTGAGTTGCTTGTAAAAAGTAAAATAAACTGCCAATGAGACAAGCCAAATTTATCTTGAGGGTAGTTTTAAAATGAAATGTTCTATCCAGAGTTGATATTAAACCTCGATTTAAGACCCTCAATGAGTTAAACTTTGCTTGTTTCATTGGCAGATATTTTCTTATCATTACAAGCAGTTCAGTGCCTTTTTTTTTTGCCTTTTATTCCTTGAAGTAAGATATTTATCTGGATTTGTTGAGAGAAAGTGGTTTAGAATAAGTGTTTTAAACACACTGGACTAGAACAGAGTTTTTGCAGTGCCTACACTGAGCTATGATTCCTTTACCTTTATGATACTGCTTCATAAATGAAGTCAATGTGTAAGGAATTAGGCTTTTCAATGACTTTTTCTCAGTCGAACAAAGCTGGTTTAGAGTGTACTTGGTTCCAATATTTAAACATAGACTAGATACAAACCCTTGTTCCAAAAGTTGGGATGATGTGTAAAAAGTGAATTAAAAGGGCAGTTCTTCAGGTCCTTTTTAAACTATGTTCAGTAAAGTGCATCACAAAGAGAATTCTGAAGATTCAAAAGCAAGGCAACTGGACTGTGTAGAGTTTGTTGGGAAGACGTTTCACTCGTCTTTAGAAAGTCTTTAGAAAGTGTAGATCAGTTCCCAGGATGGATGGGACCCGGCCCATCCATCCTGGGAACTGAAGAAGCTTCTTGGATGAGAAGTGAAACGTCTTCCCAACAAACTCTACACAGTCCAGTTGCCTTGCTTTTGAATCTTCAGAATGACCATGACCTGGATGAATGAGAATCTACACAGACGTATCACAAAGAGAAGATATTTAATATTTAAACTGTTTAACTTTGTTTTTTTTTTTAACTAAAATGGCCCTTTTACCCTTTCGCTTGGAGAAATCCACGGTCATTATTACTTCAAAAAGTTTATAAATGTTGACCCTTCAGACCCCAGCATGCCCATACATCAACAATGAGCTCTGGCCCAGAGAAGCACACAGCACTGCTGGATGCTGTTGATTTACAATGTAAGTCAATGAGAGACAGTACAGTCAACATTGCACAAAGCCAGTCAACTAATTACTCAGTAATACTGGGTAATAACTTTATTCTTAATTCTGTTGTGTCAATCAGGTATTGAAATCATTACAGTTTTACAACATTTATAATGCTCGCTAATCAAAATATTAAAGGATAGTTCACAATTAGGACTAATCATTTTTTTTCAAATAAGTTACCTTATGGTCAGTAAGCAGATTACTGTTAGTTGCATCATTCTTTCAAAAGAGATTATAGAGTCAGAAAAAGGGTTTTCAACCTAAAATAAACTAAATGAATATAATCGTCAACTGTAGAGCCCAGTGCATACTGCCGTTTCAAGGCGTAGAATTTACCCCGTTGTGACACTTCGCCTCCATTGTGAACATCATGAGGACAAAGTGGGGGAGCATATTGATCCCCTCTCTGCTCTGTTTCTTGCAGCAACAGATGCGCGACATTAAAGAGAGGGGGGCACGCAGACTCAGCGGAGGACAGGACCGCTGCAAGTGAGCGTCTCTGTCTTTTACCGCTTTCACACTAAAATCCGTGGGTCAACGCTGGTTTTTTCAACGCTGGTTAACCCGCGAGGGACTCCTTTACCACTGCCAGCAGACCCGGGTCTACTCAGCAGCAGACGAGCTGCGTGGCTGTTTTTTTTCCCTCTGGCTCATCAAGCTGATGTCATCACGTTGATGACGTCATCGGCGCGACAAAACACGACCACGTAAACAATGGAAAAGAGCATGGATGCCGTGGACACGGTTTTCTGTACTTCGTACTTCTGTCCCTCTTTAAAAATGCACAAACTCAGCGCTGATGATACAAAGGCGGATGGAATTTGTTGCTGAGATGGCAAAGAGTCATGTAAGTTACAGACAGAGGGGACGGGCGCGATGTTATGCCGTGAGCACGTAACGCCGACGTCATCCGTAACTTAGCAGCTTGACCTGGGTGTGATGTTCTCACTGAAGCCGGTCAGAGACGAGCCGATAAAAACCCATGTCGCTTGCAGGGTAAGTCGACCCAGGTCGAAATGCCGAGTAGACCCTTTCAAACTGCGGACAGGAGCCGTTTGTTGGAGGATTTACACGGGTTTTTTGGCCAGTCTGAAAGGGGTATTTGTGTGTATGTGGGTGCACGCGCCATGTCGTGTTTATCCATGGCATCCTGCAGCATGAATTGACACTTGCGGCCTCAGAATTATTGTGAATGTCTTAAGGTGTAAATATAGTGGAGTCTTGTTGCGGTACTTTTGCTTAAAGGCACTGTGGATAGGGATGAAGTTTTCACTGAAGAGACATTGGCTGAAATAAATTGTTAACCTAACATGCCAGATAGACCACTACATATACTGTACAGGATATAAGTACCTCCACCGAGGAGGTTATGTTTTTGCCAGCATTTGTTGGTTTGTCTGTCTGAACAAGATAACTCAAACAGTTCTCAATGGATTTTGATGGTCATGGCACTAGGAAGATATGATTGGATTTTGGTGGTGATCCAAATCTGGATTGAGATGAGGGAATTTTTGAATTATATCTTTACATTGCATGATAGGACAGTTTTTTTTTTTTACATTTTCCCTAATAACTTTGCAAAGAATGTCAGAAATACCTTGGCAAATCTCACTTAGAGGTGATTGGTACCAGCATCCCAAATAAAAGATTTTGTAATAACCACCTTGTTTAAAAACATATCAGTATCTCCTAAAATCTGACACATTGCCCAGCCTAATCACATGCTGTATTGACTGCCAGCAGGACAAAAAGGTTAATATTATGCACACCAAGGCTGAGAGAAGTGTCTGAGAAAGAGATGTTGGATAATGTGAAGAGGAGACATTTGAACCAAAAATGTTTCTAACACCAGAGCTGCTGCACACCCACGACAGGAAGAGCCGAGTGTGTAACTGCAGAGTGAAATCTGACATTAAAAACCCTGAAAGAACTTTAAAATATCATGACAAAAACAATTCATTTAGAGCCATGACAGAGACTTCCTGAATCACAGCAATGAGTAATCATGACGGTTAAAACTGGAAGAAAGAGTATGACCAAGCAGAAAGGGTTAACAGCAGAGAATTGAAAATGAATGTAGAGACAGTAGTAATCTGATGAGCTCTTGAGAGCAAAGCTAATTGGTGAACCACAGAATGAGAAAAAAGTGCTGCCAACAGATGTGGGATGAATGTCAGACATTTGCATGTCCCTAGCACTCCCATTGCATGTCAGCAAACACTCCTGGATAAATGTGTTTTTGAGGTTACAGGTCACAGATTGTTTGAATAAGCCAGCAGAGTCACAGATCTACACAAATGATGGAAATCATCCAAAGAGAATAATGCCAGACAAGGAAACAGGTTTTACACTCTGTCTTGTTTTGTTTTTCTTTCTTCTTCTGAAGAAAAATCTGTCCCTTAACTAAACCTTTGTCAGCTTTGATTGGTCCACTAGCCCATCAATCAGAGAGTTCCATCTCACAGCAACCGTTTCTGGGGGATTTCTGGTTTGACAAACTTTTACCCAGACCAAGTCTTCTCAGTTCACCTCAGAGTAATTGTGACCTAGTTCTGTTGTTAACATAGTTAAAAAGGCATGCTGGGGTTTAAGGACTCAAGATATCCACACCATGACTGAGGAGTGGGGTTGTCACCATATTCTTCAGATTCTAATGGCCATTTAAGCTCGGGTGTAAAAATATTTATTCAAACTGTAAAGATACATTTGAATTAAAAATATACAGTGGAGCAATACACCGCACTCTTGACCTTAACAACAAGGTAGAACTTCTGAACTATACCTCGAGAATATGGAGGACAGGCAGAGCTACTCTGTGTACACACACTGGCTCCATTTACCTCTGAACTTGAATGTCTGAGCTCAGAATTAGGACGCATGAATTGACTGTGTTCCAGCTACAAGCATATAAATCCTTACCAGTGACATATTTAATATGCGTGACCAGTGACATATTTAATATGCGATTCAGATTTCTTTACTTCTGAGATCAAATGGAACACGGCATTAGCCCTGTTCCCACTGCGATTCCCCAAAAATGCTGTAACTGAGCCATTACTGCACCAAAAGTTCTTCATATTCATTCTGCGAGACCTTGAGATTTGTCAATTCACAGTGAAACTCAGCTTTACAGAAGCATGGCAGCGTGGCACAAAAAGTCTTACAAATTCTTCACTGGGTTTTTTTAATTCAAGGTCATAAAATGTCTTACTTTTGCTCACATGAGGTCTTAATCTTTAATATCACTTTGGAACAATCTGAACAAAGAAACCAAAGAAGCTCAACCAAATTTTATCTTCAAAAAAACTATCAGAGCCAGTATGTTGAGTAAATACAGGGAAATGTGTTAATCTAAGTCTTGCTATGTTTGTTTTGTGGAAAAATGTGAATTAACATGTGGACATTTTTGTTTGTTTGTTTTGTTGGTTGTTTTTGATAATAAGAAATAACGAATTGTAAAAAGGCATGTTGGCCTGCAGCTCTTGTTTATTTGTATTATGTGTATAGTTAATTAATATCTTGTGAGAAAGGGGCAGACTCTATGAGATTTTTCTTCATTCTACTCCTTTTCATTCACGTTTGAGATTTTTCTTTGTTTGTGTTGAATGTTTTATATACTAACAGAATGAAATAAAGACCTAAACTAAACTAAACTAACTTTGTCTGTGAGGTGTCTGCTTCCTAAAATATAATAACACAGTCTTGAGCCTTTTTTACATTTTTTTACAGGGAATCTTTCCTTGGATTTGGGTGTTTAAGTGACAAAGTGCAGCAATTCAGATACCATTTACAGAGAGAAGTTTTATGCATGCATAAAAAACTGTAAACAGAACAGAAGAGAAAGGGGGTGTTTGGTGAACAAGGGTTATGGGCTGAGATGTGCAAAAAGCTTTTAACTTGGACTTAGGAAATCAAAGTGACTCAGTCCCATTAAAAAGTAAGTATCTGATTAAGGGATGCAAAAACATAATAGATTTTCTTTGTTTGGGTCTTAAAAAGCACTGAAAAGTCTTAAATAAGATTTTGAAAAATGTCCAGCCCTCCAGTTATGCCCCTGCAACACTCACAGTGACCATGAAACATCAGATCAGCATTATCATTACAGTCTCTCGAAAGAGTAACCAAGGGAAGTGGGGCTTGACAAAGGGTCAGTCTTGTTCAAGCTCACCAGCGTCTCCAAAAAGTTGATTGAAGAGAGTACATCTCACACTAGCTTCAAACAGACAAATTTCTCTTATCAAGCAAATGAAACCAGCTTACCTTTACAAATTCCACAGTGAGCTTTCCGTTGAAAGTAGACACCTCTCCCTGCACACTTAGTTTGCCACGTCTGATGGAGAAAGGGACTATTTCATCATGAGCCGTGCTGTGACCCACTCGTTCAAATATATCCAGGTCCTTCACCACCACATGGCCGTTTAGACGGACGTCAAACACCTTAAAACACATTTTCAAATATCAGTAATGATTAATAGCTAGTACAAAACAGCCAAAGCAAACATTTATGTTCAAATCATAAGGGACTGGGGCATATTTTTATATAATTTTACTTGTTAAAAAAATATTCAGTATAAAGAAGCATTAGACAGTAACAATAATACATTTTTGACGAAAAGCACAATCACCTCATCACCATCAATCACACAGTAATAAGTCCTGCCTCCGCTCAGTGTCTTTGTCCATCATCAGTGGATTGACTCAAATGGGGCTTATCCACCTTGTGGTACCACCTTGACCTGATTACTCAGTAGTTTTGGTTTTCCAGTAGGGATGGTGCCTAGAGCCTGGCACAGTTTTTTTGTATTACCTACAGCAGGGTTTCAAGAGAGTTGAGTCGAGACCGAACATAACCTAGAGACACCGCTGACCTTGGAATGGTCAGAGTATCGCCACGAAACGGGGGTATCTGACATGAAAATTAAATGCTACCCATTGTCGGCTCTGGGATGCTGTATAACTTCCCAAACTGTCCAGAATGTAGTTTTGCGACTTGTAACCGTCTTTGGTAAAAAAAAAAATGTCCTGTTAGATAAAGCCACACAGGGGCCAACACCTCTATCGCCTCAGTTTCCATCTTTGCTGTTGTGAGGCTGCTAAGGAAGTTTCACACAGCCATGCTATGGTTGTCCCGTCTATCTAAGTCTGTATGGAAAACGGAGTGAGCAGTATCTAAAGTGTGTGGAGTCGAGCCAATTTGAGCAGATAACACAAATGGAAAAGCACCAAAAGTTAGGTGGAGAGGCCTTCACAGGTCAGCTGTGTCCACAGATACGCTTGCAAAGCCTTCCAAAGGCTCATTGATAATTAACAGCTACGGTCACTTGGATACATAAACATATAGATAGCAATAAGCTGCAGAAAAATGTTGAAACAGCAGCACAAAAAGCTGCATTTCTAAAATGACATGTTGCAATTTGAAAGGTGCATTTTCATGTACATGGTGATAACATACAAGTACTAAAAAGGCTGACAAATATATCTGTCCAGCTGTAATTATACCCAAGTGCCTGCCCATATATTGTCTATGTGCGGGAAACACTGAAAATAGGAAAGTTGAAGAGGAACAAACTGCCACTTCCTTACAAAAATGTAGAATAACCCAGAGGCCAATAACACAAAAAGAAGGTTTTTGGTGGGATAAGTATTGGGCCCAAAATGAAATATTAACAGAAATGTCTTAAATGTGGGGAAAAGGACTCATAACTCAACAAAAAAAGTAATAGTACATAATTAAGAAATGTAGCCTGATAAGCCCTACATCCAAAACTTAGTTGATAGAACAGAATAAAAGCCTTTACATTAAAATATAATTGTAACAATAAGTATACTGATGGTACTATATTGGGAAATGTTCTTGTTTATGAAATGTGTGGATTGGCAAAGATCAGACACTTGGAAGGAACTCTACAGGTCAGAGTCTCTCCAAGAGGTGAGCTACCCACAAGGATTTGACCCTAAAGTTGCTCCTGACTGTGTGTAGGCAATGAAGTAATCAAACAACATTTAAGACAATATGACTTATTTACTTCCATACCTTTTGCTGTGACTGGGCAAAGTACACCTCAGCATACTTCATAACCAAGATATAGTCCCCCTCCTCTCGTATGGGAACATCATATCCAAAGGTGTCCTCATTGTAGCGCTCTGTCTGATACAGAATCTGGTCCTCAGGGCTGGAGCGCAGTATTGGCAGCCGTATCCCATAATCAGATGCTACAAAGAAAGGCATCATTTAAGATTGCACTGTGCTCACAATCTCACATTAATAGCAGCATAACTGGATATCTGAGTATGTCTTAGGTCAAGCAAAGTACCACATTGCACATTACACAAGCCTTGACCTTTTCCTGCACTCCCAGAAATACAGAGCCCCTCTGTCTCAAATGGCAAGTAACCACACTGTGCTTACTCCAACTTGCAATTACAGAAACTAAGCCTCATAACTGAAGGCGAAAATGACTCCCTGCAGTCAGTTTGATCATATCATCACCTGCTTCCTCGTCGTGTAGAGAGGGGGCGGAGCTGTGCTGCGTTATGCTGACTCCTCATTAGTTTGTGATTACTTGCGGAAGCCAGAGCATGCAGGGACACATACATTTCGATAAACCCGGCTTTTCCCTAAAGAATGTCCTCCAGAAAAACTCATGCGGCAGACAAAGCAATGCAAACCCATGGGCACTTAACCAATGATAATGCAGACTCACCTTTACCAACCTTCCCCTCCAATGGGTCCTTCTTAAAGTGAATACCGTGCACGTCCACATGTGCTTCACCACCGGCATTAACAGCCCAAATGACCCGATCGGCGAGGCTGGGGCCCCCGCTGTCCGCACAGCACTGCTCTGCCAGCAGCGACAGCACCGCTGCGACCAGCGCGACGACGAGCTGCGCCGTGACCCGCTGCATTGCCCCTCACAGCCCGGTCCTGCTCACACACACACCGACACACACACAGAAACAGACAGTGTCGGTATCTGATAGCCTGCAGCACAAACCCAGCTGCTGAATGGAAGAAGCATTTCCAAATGTAACATAAGCCACAGAAGGAGAGCTAGCGCCAGAAGCTAGCCAGCTCGTCCAAATGACATGCAACATGATATGTGTAGGTTAGCCTTAATGCTAACACATCACCGGTGTTACACTTAAAAGAATGACCGTTTCAATTGGTAACTTTCCGCTGAATGCGAAAGTGGTTGTCGTAGTTTGGCTGATACTAACATTTTAGGTGTTTTATGGAATGTCACCTTTAATTTTCCAATAGAGGTATAACATTTGAGTATATTAGGCATTAAAATAAACAATACCCCACATAGAGGTATTTATTAAGACACGTTCTGCTTTTATTATCGGTCTAACTACGACAACCACTGACACATTCGACTGAAAGTCATTAGTTTACACGGTCGCTCTTTAAAACGATACACCGGTAGTAGCTACAGCAGAATCGGATACAGTGACTTAAAATATGACAGTAAATTATGAACAAGTATATTGAACTCCTAAATACATGCTACACTACCTCTCAATCGATCAATCAGACAATAAAGAATAACGAGGAATTAACAGTGAATAAGGTTGCTCATTTTGCTAGCTATCCTACCTGTCTAACAAGAAATACTTGAGCACCCGGCTAACGATAATGCAAATACATCTTACCTTTCCCTTCCTCAAATATCTCCAACTCGTCCTATGCCGCTGAGTGAAATTTTCTATGATGACTCAGCCTCACAAAGTGTCTGTGCACTGTGAATAACTTTACAGATGGTAATATTCTCAGTTTTTGGTGGTTACAGGCTGACTTTCATTCAATGTGTTCATCCAAACTAACGTTTGCTGCTAACTGCCAGGGTGCAGGGGGCGGAACAGAGCTACCTAACCGTCGCTTTGATTGACGGATGGACTGACCAATCATACACTAGCGCTGAGATTTCCCATATCATCAAATGTAATTCAGTAAAGTAAAATAAACACACCCTACACGATAGAACATCCCAAACATGTTAAGGATATCATAACTCCTGGCTTTATACATCAATTATAATCGCATTCTAACTTTGACGGACGGAACAGGAAACTGCATTTTTTTTCCACGTCAAGTGAAAGACGGGTGAAATCTATGCCCCGAGTACAGCCTTACAGGCAGAAGTCTAGGTCGACGTACACACCCCCAGATTACAAACGACTGACATACACAACATCAATATCAGACTGGAGAAAGGTGAGGGGGAATTTTCTTTGGCCAACAAATGCATACATCACAAAATCTGCTGTTGCTGGTAGAATGAAAATACTACTACTACTACTAATACTTCTAATGATAATAAAAGTCCAATTTAAGTTAAGTGTCCATTTTGTTTAACATTTTGGTAAATACCCTGAGAATTGTATTTTCTGTTGTGATAACATGTGATAATAATTGAGGCCAAGCATGTTACATGTTGTGATTTAAACTCTGCTATTATAGCTTACTTTACAGCATTATTGAAATTCTATATTCTCGAGTAGCTGTGATTCTTAGCTAAAATCCTGATTTTAGGTTATGCATATGAGAATGTTATTTTCATTATTTCTAATTATCTAGCAAATCATCTGTAACAGGTATTTCCTAATTACTCAAAACCCCCTTAAAATAATCCAGTCAACTTTAATTTGTTTATCTAAGTATTAAGCCTATCATTTTATTACCAATTCATTCACCCATATTCTACTACTTCTTTTTTATTCGTAGATGACTTGATTGTAAACAACTACTTGTACATCTGATGTCAATATGCTACAGAAGTGACAAAATAAACTGACTCTCTGGTAAAGTGAAGTGCTGAAGATATGTTAAGTAATGTACACAATCACCCCAATGGTGTTTTTTTTTTTTCACCTAAAATGCAATCAATTGTTGGAGGCTCTTGGCCCCATTTGCTGCAATGTAGCCTACAATTTACTTTGTGTGTCTGTTCTCTCCTTTTCGGGACAGAGCTGGCAAAATGACATTGGCTAAAAAAAATTCAAGCATCACATTAATGTGATAGCCAATTTGTGACAGGTGAGAAATTCAGTATTCAAGCTGTTACTTGAAATTTTAGCCTTAGTTTTCCTCAATTTGAATAGTTTTCTCTGCTCAACAAATATCAATACCCCAAAATATAAAGAAAAAAGGTATCAGATCAAGTTCCATTCAAGCACATAACATTCGAGTCGCCTGAAACATTTCCTAAATATTCAGAAAACCTTTCTGAAATTCCACCAGATAGGAAATATGGCGCGTTTCCTTTAAGAAGTCTTCACGCCCCCTTCCGTTCGGTTTGGTACGGTCCGAGCTTGTCCAATCAGCGAAGTCCAACGCAGCGCGCACACTACGCACCTGACAGCGGAGCAGAGAGAGGAATGAATGGAGATAGTTGCCATGGTAACAGCAATACCTTTTCGGATGACAGGTGTTTTCTGATTGTTAAACCGACGGTAAACAAACGATGAACTAAATGCTCATTCAAAAGGAATAAATCAGCCCCTTAATGATAAACGGCCTGCCACAACATCTGGTGTTTTAGGTTTTTAGATGAATCTGCTGCCGTCTCCTACAAAGTCATCTATCTGCCAAGTACTCTGGCATATGTGCAAGCATATTGTCCACCTTATTGCTCCGGCATTTCGACAAACAGGATGTTATAGTGCAGAGTTGTTGTGGGTGTAGCTGTGACAGCGGCAGATTCTTCTATTTTTATCAATAGTTTCTGCGCTGAACATGTATTTGTTATGTCAGTGCTTCAGTGCTTCTCAGATAATGTGGCAGGGCACACTAGTGTGTATATTGGGAATAAATATAGCCTAAGCATAAGTTGTTACTACCAAAAACTCTTTTTAGGTGCATTTTTTTGGTACAGCGTCATATTCTGTTACATTTAACAATCTGAAGACCTCACTGGGAATACCATATTTAGCTGAACAGAACTAAAAGGTGGACGACCTTTTTACCTTGTCTCTCCTATTTATAAGTTCTTATCATATTATTAAATGTCAGTTTTTTTTAATTTTACCAGTCTTCATTTTTAATTTAATATTTAAAAGTTACCGTTTCCTGTCTGAATTTTGTTAGGCATTTGATGTGAATAAACTTGTACAAATCAATAAGAAATTTAATCGCATGATAAAAGAGCCATTTTGCATTATTATGAATATGATGTAAATGTAATGCATGAGATTAAGGCTTGATTCAAGCTGTGCTCTAAGCCAAATATATATTTGAAAACCACTGTTTTATGTTATGGGGTGGCGCGGTGGCACATCAAGAAGTATGTATTTCTCCCAGCAAGAAGGTTGCTGGTTCAAAGTTATGTCCGTTTCTCCCTGTGCATGCGTGGATTCTTTCCGGGCACCAGACCTTACTCCTAAAGACCAAAAACATGCTCATTAGGTTAATTGGTGACTCTTAATTGCCCTTAAGTGTGTGTGTGTGTGTGAATGGTTGTCTGTCTCTTTATGTGGTGATCTTCTGACAACAAGGGTGTACCCCGCATCTGGTTCAGTGTCAGCTGGGACAGGCTCCAGCCCCTTGTGACCCTGAGAGGGATAAAGCGGTATAGATAATGAATGTTTTATGATATTGTGTACAGGACTAATTTTACCTACCTATTATAACTTTGTAAATAAATAAATATGTATATGTACATTCTCTGGATATGAAACATTTATACGGACTGAAAGAACTTCTCTTAAGAAATAATAATAAAACGAACTGTTTACTGTAAAATTGGAAACAAGCAGCAAAACAAGGACACTGTGTTGTGTGGCAGTCGAAAATGATCTCCATTTGGCACACAATCTTTCTGCAGTGCTGGTGCAGGTTTATGCTCCCCCAGCCTGCAGTCTTATCAGAGTCATGTATGAATAATAGATATTATAAGGAGGTTTTCCCTGAAGACATGCAGTGACAGCACAGAGGGACACACTGATATGCTGACAATGACATGCTGATACAGATCTCACAGCTTAGAAATAAATATTAGGACCTGCAGGCTGCAGCATAAAGATAATTTAGCAAACAACTGTCAGCATGTTAGTGACCTGTCATAAACGACAAGTGCTTCATTATCAGCTACAATATTGCTGTTATTGCTTTATGAGCATCCTACATAAACAAATCTGTTTGTTCAAGTGTTAGACCAGCTCAATGGTAAAAGAGGATTGCAATAGTGAAAGAAACAATGAGGTTTCACTCAGAGTGTGTACATTTTATCAGTTAGAGACAGTGTAACCATGCTGATAGACCACTCTGATGCAGCTCAAGCTATAAGCTATACTGTTACATAATGCTTAAAGGTCCCTTCCTTAATTGTTTTTAACAAGTTTAAACTGGTCCCAGATATAAACAGAACACACTTAGGGAGTTTGGAGCTAAAATATTCACTCAGATGTTGGATTTAGGCATGCTTACAAACCCCTCTGTTTCAGCCCTGCCCAAAACAGTCTGTTTCAGGGAAAATTCTCCTTAGCTACGTGAGACCAGTCTCAAGAATTGGATGTGGCTCATCTTTCCAGAGTGGTGCTCTAATGTTTACTGTGGGTGCAGGGACATGTCCAAATTGTTCCTTCTACTGGAGCCAACTGTGGGCTGAACAAACCACTGCCTCTGGGTGTGTTGTGCATCAGGGTGGAGGTGGGGATTTTTTTCTCCAAATTTTGTGTTTTGCTCATATTTTCTGAAAGGTGGAGCAAGAAACAGAGGGAGATGAGGGATTTTTCGTGTGTGTGTGTGTGTGTGTGGTTAACAAAAACAAATAAAAACAAATGTGGCTGGTGGGCAACATTCATATTCAGCATAGAACAGCTGTGTGTGGAGCAGAGTCACACACTGAGACACATGAATCTGGAAAATACTGTATGAGAGACTTTAGTTAATGAGTGGTTGTAGGTCTCTTGGAGGACAAGCCGGATGTAGCATGAATAAAGCTGCATGGTTATGAATCACTCGTGTTATGGTCCCTTCTAAACTTTTAGTGTGCTAAATTTAATTTAATCATGTATTTCTTCAAGTCTTAATTAAATTATATAATCCATATGTTTCATAATCAGAATGATCAAATCATAGAGCTTTAACATTTAAACATTAGTATGCTCCATTTTGTTTCAGCTCTTCCAACTTGTTAGGTTAATGTTCTTCACAAATGAAACCTACTGAAGTTGAATTACACTAATGATTCACTTTTAATGATATTAACTTTAAGTAAATGCCAAGAGTTACATCCTGTGCTGACATGTGTTTGTTACTGTTCTGTGTTTGTAACTTTTAAATGTGCTGCTGCCTGTCTCAGCCAGGGCACTTTGTAAATGAGATTTTTAATTTCAAAGATGTTTCGCCTGGTTAAATGTTTATTATTATTATTACAACTGTGGTTATTATTATTATCCTGGGAACAGAAAAGTTACCACCAGCAGGTGGGAACAACTCACCTGGGTCAGGCTGCACTCTTGGTTGGTGTTAGTGTGGCAGTGTTACAGCTACATTCAAATTCAGTGATGCTATTTTATCATTTAAGAGGTAAAACTACTTTAAAAAAAGTATTTGGCCACAGCTGCCCTAAATAAACAGTATCAGTAATTAATACCAACATTAGTACTAAAGTCATTTTTTATGTTTCTGTAATGGTTAATACATCAGCATGTAGAAGCTCTTTAACAGAAAGGATATTTTTAATGCATAATTATAATAATTATTGTTATCCATGAAATTCCAAATTTACTGTTATGTTTGATTAATTTCAGACTCCTCAGAGAAGCCCAGTGAGCAGCTCAAATTTTGATATAAAAAGAAAAATCAGTTTGAAATTCCTCATTCCTGATTCATTTTTTATAGATTTCTAAAATATTTATGTTTTCTTGTTTTTTTGACAGGTGGTCTAATAAATGTGTTAAACATCGTAGACAGTTTGTAAACAGGCTGTGAGTTATGACTCATGCCCAAAATAATACTTACAATGTAAGCACAATGTACACTTTTGATGTTTTACCTGGTTGTATTTTCAGAACACTCTGTAACTACAATATATTAAAGAAAGAAAGTATACCACAGTTTAAGTTGTTCCCATTACTGTGCAGCCCCATGAAGTCCATGTGTAGTTCTTTTTTTTTGGTAACATCATGACGAAACAGAGCTCAAATGTAAACACCTTTTATTGTTCTACAGTTAACTTGGCCGACTTTGTTGACTTTCTTTGACAAAAATGCAAATGTGCATACTGAATTTAATAAATCTTTCTCTTTGGCATGCATAAAAATTGCTTTGACAACACAGATGTGTGGAATGTAACCACAACTACAATCATATTGACAATGACATACAGTACAAACACAGGATCACATTCAGTGTACATACAGTTCAGATATGTCAGTCCTGCTCAAATGTCTTATACAGGCAAAGTGTCAGTCAACTAATCAAATTCCCTAAAGGGTTACTCTTTGTAAGTGATGTAAGTTTCCTGTTTAAGATATGTTTATGGTTTTATGCCCTTCTTTATAGAGTGGTGCACAGATGCTGAAGTTAGCATCTCACTGGTTCTCCTGACTAAAAGCTTATGGGGTTTTTCCACTGTGTTCTTGGATCATTGCTGATAATAAGGTCTGTAGCAAACAACAACAAAAAACATACATGTTTTGTTCTTTGTAATAATATTGACAATTGGAGAGAGTAAAATTATTAGGCTACTATGGAACTACAACACTGCGGTTTGCCTTAAATGCAGTAACAATATTTCCAATGTATGATGTCACATTGTAATCTCTTGTGAAGAATTTCCATTTGACCAAGTTGATCCTTGTGGCTGTGGCTATGGTGTGTGAATTATTGTTTATTAAAAACAATCAGAAATACTTGCACTAGGGTCCCCGACAATTTTTGTAGTCCTTGTTAGCAGTTCATTAGCAAGCGCCCTTTTAAAACCACAATGACGCTTTAAAATTCAAAAGCGGGGCAATGTGATCTGCATTTTATTATTTCAAATCAAATCTTAAAATCTCATGCGCATGTGTTCATTATAAACATTATCTCAGGTTTTTATTCTAAGAAGGGTATTCTAAAATCCCATACACTTTCGGCCTTGGGAGCTGGGAAGTGTTAAATGCTAACTCACTTCTGTGTTTTTGGACCCATTCCTGCACCACTCTATTGGATAGTGGGTAGAGACAGAAACAAGAAACAGCATCTGGCTATGAAAAATTAAATCTAAGCACAGGTAGGAAAAACTTCAGTTCCTTGAGTGTCCACTGGGGGCTTATTGCAGAAGCACAGGAGGTCACATAGACACAAACAAACATGTTTACAGACAGGGTAAAAATAATTTCATTTAAATCATTCATGTTCTAAAAGTTATCCATTCAGATTTATGTTAACACGCTACCGCAGACCTGTGTGGTGTGGCTGTTTGTCAGGAGGCTAAAACACACCTAAGCTCTTTGTCTGTTCATAATTTCACCAAGTTAGTCCAGCATTTTCAGTATGTCAGCAGTGATTAGATTTAACCCCCACCAAACTACCCAAATGGCTTTTGTCGATTAGTGTTGCTCAATACTTTCCACAGTCTTTTGTCAGAAACTGGGGCACAGTGGGAATGGACACGTGGACTCTCAAACTGCCTGCTTTGAGGATGATTGCCCTGCACCTGAGATGCATTGACATTACCGCTAGGCTACCAGAGCCCAAAATATGATTTCATAGGTCCTACTTACACAACAACAGCTCACTGAAAAAGAAAATTAGTTTTGTTTGTAAAACAGTTCTGTGTTCAGGTGACAGCGTTTTAATAGCTGAAGTAGTCTGTAGTATCCTCACCAGGCCAACCGTTGGTGTATATACTACACACTACACATCAGATGTCAAACAACATCTGGGGTATTTTTCATGACATAACTGTTCATCTTCGCTTCCTCTCTCCTCCACCGACCTGGAAGTCATTCTCTCTCTACCATGATGAAGGATCATCCAGTTCCAGGAAAGGCTACTAGAGGAGGCAAGGATAGAGGAGAGAGGAGGCTTCTGGAGAAGGCGAGGATGGAGGAGAGAGGAGGCTTCTGGAGGAGGCGAGGATGGAGGAGAGAGGAGGTTTCTGGAGGAGCAAAGTGAGGATACATCCGTGTTTCCTCAACCTAAGATGCACAGAATGCCCCAGCTTCACCCTGATGATCACTGATTTACTCCCTTTTTTCTGACAGTGTTGACCTAATACACTTGAAACTTTTTACAGGGGGGTTTATGTCTGAACAAACTGCTTTTTTATTGTGAAGCCACATTATTGTGGCGTAATGGTTATTTATCATTTGATATCAGAGGGTGTTTGTACTGGTGTGTTTGACAGCCAATCAGCTGAGCAGCTGATCTTCAACATCTTACTCTGCTCAGGCTGATGAAATAAAGGATTTCTTCTTTGGTATTTTGTACCTCCTCTGTTCTCGTGTCTCTTCCTCACTTGTCTCTTTCAGTTCCTTGCTGGGAGGAGCTAAGATGCAAGGACACAAGTGAAGGAAGTAGGATGGACAAAGTTATGTAATGAGAAATCCCCATAGATGCTCTCATACACTTACTTCACCAGAGTGGTGAGGCCTAAACATGAAAATGACAAGCACACAGACTTTTCTGTGGATGGACAGTCAAGAGGGACTTCTGTTTAAAGTGGTGGTGCAGAAAATGTACATTCTGACAGAGGAGCATTTGTAAATCCAAAAGAGTGAGAAGAACTAAGAGCACTCTGGAGTCTGTCATTGACGTGGTCTGCTGAATATAAAGAGTAATGCACATGAGGCCCATAAGCCAACACATTGCTATTGACAGTAAATGTAGCAGTCGTGCAAGAACTCCCCAATTTCAGGGGCACCTCGTATTGCAAGAATACGTCACAACAGATGTGGTGCCACTTTTGGAACATATTTTCAGGCACCCTGAGCAGTGTTGACATGTAAATAAAAAGCCAAACAGCAACACAAGTGAAGCATTTTTTGGTTACAAACATTGTCATGTGAACCTAGAAGTAAAATCTTACCCGACCCTCATATAAGACATCAGAGGATAACAGACATTAAATTTCTCATCTATAAGGGAGATTTGCCTCCTCAATGCACATATCGTCAGACAGTGATTCTTTAAACGACTGGACGGGCACAGTGAAGAATCACAAATGGTCACACAGTTACAATATGGGTGTTTAGCCACATGGGTTCCTAAAAGGACCACCGGTGTCACACTAAGGACAATCCACTGACAGTTTTCAAGATATAACACACAGTGTGGAAACATACAGAAACATCTGACTGTGCACTTTTACATTTTCTCTGTTTATGACTTTACTCCCTCATATTGACACAGACGTACATCAAAGGCGACATTTTGTGAGACATTATTTTTTTACCGTGTAGAGGACAAGACAAGACTCTAGCAGTCTATCAATACAGGAAGTTATTGAGTGAGGGTTAAAGTGCAAAAATTAAAAGTTGGACAATCATCAGCTAGGCTACAGCAAATTCTGCCTCAGTTGAACTGGAGACTTTTCAGGAAGAACACTTATTGACTGTTATTGTGAGGTGTAACTCCTCGCTCCAAGACATTCGAGGAGTTTAGATTCCAGTGTCGTTCAGATTAGGGTGGCTCAGTCGTCTTAGCGTGTCCCCTATTGAGAAGGACGCAGCTTCACATTCAGGACAGGTTGTTTTGTGACTTCAGCGAGACATCATTCGTACGAACTCTGCAGGGACAGAGGAGAGAAGAGGATGACAAAAAGCTAATAACAGAGTTTCTTTTATTGGCTGGTTAGTAAAAGGTGCTTTACCTTCAAAGTCAACAAGCCCGTCACCATTCAAGTCAACATCCCTCAAGATATCTTCTACTTCCTTTAGACCAACCTGAAAACAAGACTCAGTTAATGGAGAACCACATGGAGCTTAGAATAATTGTATATTAACATGAATTGTTTATAGATTCTTAAATTTATTGACCATATTAATGCCGTGTCTGTTGTCCCTGAAATCATGCAAAGGTGGAAGCTTGACTGGTTTAAAATGTTAAGCTGCTAAAATTTAGTTTAAGTGGAAGTTTTTTATTATTATTATTATTTAAACCATTAGCTTCTAACAAATAAAAATAAAGAATGAAACTCAGTGGAAATCAGGCCATATATCAGATTATAACAACACATCCCCATTGTTAACTGCCTAACATTTGAATCCATCTACTCATGATAAATCTAACCTGAAGTTGAAAAAATCTAAAAGCTAGTTTTGAAATGTTAAATATTAGGGATGCCCCCATCAGACTTTTTGCTGTTGACAACTGACACCAGTCACGTTTTGTTTTAAAAACTGAGTTTTTGCTCAAAAGAGTTGTGCAGAAATTTCTTTAGGATCAATGCAACAAGTGTCCCCCAGTCAGGAGAATTAAAAAGCACAAACCAATGATTTATTAACTGCATGTTTTAAATAATATGAATTTATGAACAAAATATTGGCAGGCTTAAAAAGCTTAACATGCCAAACAGTGCAAATAGCACGATTAAGAAAAGGGAATAAGTCACAGAGCATGAACTCAGTTGTTGTTGTCAGTTCTGTAACTGATGTTATTATTACATATTAATAATAACTAATTTAACATCGAAACAAAATTATCTATTCAAATTTTAACCAAAATAGAAATGTCCTTTCTAGAAATTACATTTGATCTCATTGTGTATTCATTTTAATCAAATACTCATTTGTCTAAGCCAACATTTATTCATTTTTTTGTTTATTTGGCGGCATGGTGCACATTAATAAAGCCCATACAAGATTTATGTAAATATGCCGGATTAAGCACAATGCTAATTTCCATGCAACATTAGCCAGGGTTGTAAACTCTGGGGGCTCTAATTTCATAGACCAGGCGCAGGCGGGGCGCACCTGCCCTGCGCCGCGCCTGCACCGCGCCAACGGGTGTGTCCAGGGCATTTTGCAAGTTTCGTGCACAATGCAGTCTGGCGTAGGAAGGCGCACCCACGTCTCCGTCTCTCCCAGCGGCGCAAGAAGCAGAGAGGGAGGAGAGAAGGCGTGAGTGGGTTTAACCTTTAAATGCGCAGCGGGTGAGGCGCAGTGACAATTTCACCTCAGTGGAGAAGAAGGTCAGAGCCGCTGTCACTTTTGCAGCAACTAGGAGAGCGCATTGGCCACCGGGCCGCGCATTGGAGGCCACGATGCGCGTCACCGTGTGGACCAACCTGCCGGTTGTCTCATTAATATGAGTACAAAATGAAGTGATAATTACATTTAAACACAGCAGCAGGCTAATCCATTCATCATGCTTGTGATCCACCTGCATTCCTGGTCTGTCATCGCTAAATAGCAGAACCTTTGGTGAAATATCCCCCCCCGATATCTCCTCCTCATCCTCCTTGCAATAATGTACTCCATCTTTTTAGATCACGTTACGAATAAAGATTAAAACAGAGAAATATGGGCAATCACAGGTAAATCCTTAAGACACCGAGTGACTTACATTTATTCAGCGAGCGTCTCTCTCTTTTATCTTTTCTTTTGAATTTCATGAGATGAGAGAAGCCGGATACTCTGTATCGGATGATGTGGCTGTTTGTGGTTGGCTTGAGAGATGCAAACTCGTTAGTTATGACAAACGTCTCTGATCTGACATCAGATGTGACGGGACAATTAATATAGATACAAATGTATATGCTGGTTCAGACGGTTACATGAAATAGTGGTTGCTGTGGTTGTTTATTGCATTGAAATGTGCCCGACAGTCTGAATACCGGCCTGTGAGGTTTTGGTGATGTGTGCGCACAGCGCGCCTGTCAGCCAAATTACCACTGCCCGGGGTGCGCCTCGTCTGTGCCGAGAATAGAACAGGTTGGAGCTGGCGGGCTTTCAGCGCACCTTCCGCACAGTTTTTTGGCACGAAATTGTCACTGCGCCAAGCTGAATCTTTCGACACCTCCCCCTGGTGCGCCATCACACCCATCTCGGCGCAGCCGGTCTACCAAATTGCCAAATTGGCTGAGCACGGCGGTGCGCCGGACAAAATAACCACTGCGCGGGGTGCGCCAGGCTGCGCCACCCTGAGTTGCGCCAGTAAATTAGAGCCCTGGGTGTCTGGCTTGGGTGACAGAGTAAATCAAATGTACTTGCTTTTTTTCCAATCAAGCTATTGTTTGTTTACATACATGTTGAGTTATCAGTTAATACAGCGCTACCGCAGGTTCTAAAGAATCAAATATGATAAAGCCTGTGAACACAGACCAAGGACTGCAGCTCGGATCTATATTTAACACATTAGCTCATTTAGAAGTGCAGGACTTCTTCACTGTCACAAAAAAACAGTCTCAAACTGAGTTCAAACGATCTGTGAATCGCTGTGAAAAATAAAGAAGGGACAATTTAATGGGGGCCTGGGGTCCTCCCTCAGCTATTTTTAACTGAGCATAAGTAATATCCTGTCATTTTGTGCATTTTTACATGTTTTTATACTTTTATCTGACTGACAGACTCATTTTGGAAATGATGATGGAGAAAATTGATTAGTCTGATATTATTATTATTATTATTATTTTGGATGCAGGATATGGGCTTTTTTGCTGATATTCAACATAATGATTTTTCTGTATTCATTGCTGATATAGATATTGTTTTTGGTTTAAGTTACGCAGACTCCACCAACTATAATCAACCTTTACTTTATGGAGAGACAGCTTATTTGTGTGAGAGACAAACGTAAAATAGGAAAAATAAGATTTCACTCTAAAAATGATCCTGTTGATTTTTTTTATTTAGACATTCAGTAATATTAAGGTGGAACATCATGGTAAATTTATACATTCTGCAGATATTTCAGTCAATTTGTGGGTTATATATGGCTGATATTTACAACAGATATATTGGCAGTTAAATGTCTACAGAAGTTTTCATATCAGCAGATACCAGTATATAATTTTTAAGCTATAATGGCGATAGTAATATCTTACCAATAATGTTGTGCATCCCTAATTATTATTATGGTTGTTGTTATTATTATTACTGTCACAAATATAGAAGGATCATTATTTATAAAAATTTTTTGTAAAAAATATCTGAATGTTTTGACTATAAATGTAACATTATTCTGTTTATATATGTTTTTCATCATCATTATAAAGGCTGTTTTGTAAAGATACACAACAATTGGATTTATTCAATTTTGCTAATCACCTTACATAATAACATATAAGCAGACAAATGTAAATATGTTTTCTGTTTTTTCATTTTTTTATATAAAAAGGAAGCATGCATTGTAGCAGTCAGGCATCCTTTTTGAAGCGTGGGCACTTTTAAAAAAAAAAAAACAAAAACAGCCTGTTTGTGAGTCAATATTAAGTGATTCAAAGTGATTGTAACTCATTAGACTAAATTATCTATAATCATTATGTCGCTGATTATAAAAGAGTGACCTGAGTGACAAATGCATTAAGGTGATTATGAGTCTTTCTGTCTTTGTACTGTTCCCTCCACTCTCCAGTCAAAGTTAACAATCACTCTTTGCCAACACATGTCCATCACACATGGGTGAGTAGATAATAACCAGCATTTATGAGAGTAAATTCAGAGTTTGTAATGATAGTGCTGAGGTCCTCCATCGTTGCTCTTTGTTTACAATCCCGCTCTACCTCAGACCACATCACTGTGTTGCGCTGCTGTGACTTTATGCATTTATGTAGCTGCTTACTGGCCCACCAAACACCCCTTAAAGACTCACCCCAGTTTAATCTCCTGAGACATTAATGCCTAACACAGCAGCTAATGAATACTGAATATGCAATTTTACTTTCTCTAGAAGCTGCCAGATGATTGGTGGATTCCTCAGTGATATTTTATAAAATAACACTATTTTAATATTTCAGCTCTGTATAGTGAGCTCAACATCACAGGAGAATGCAAGTTTGTAATCTGATGAATTATGATCTGAGTGGTACCTGTTGACCCAGCAGCTTCCTCATTGCATCTCTGAGCTCAGATGTGCTAATGGCTCCATCCCCATTAGTGTCAAACTGAGGACAAAAAACAGAGAACAGCATTAAAAATAGAGAGAAGGACAGGAGAAGTCTGAGTCTAAATATAAAACAAAGGACTCTTACTTCTCTAAACGCATCCTTTAACTCTTTTATTCCAATCATGTCTGCAGTCTCAGCGAGGAGTTTCGGGCCCATTAACTCCACAAAATCATCAAAATCAACATGGCCACCCACTTCAGAGAATAAAACAGCATTTTACTCCAAAGACACATGAAGGACGCAGCATTTCAACATTTGAGGACATAGCCAGTTAAGTACTTACAGTTCATGTTTATCTGTTGACTCAGCTCAATCAGCTCCATTTCTGTGGGCATGTATCCCATAGTTCTCATACAGTTTCCAAGGTCTTTGCAGCTTATAAAACCGTCCTTGTCCTTGTCAAACTCTTTGAAAGCATCCCTCAACTCTGTTGAACAATGTAAGACATACCAAGAGTAAGATTTTTGGCTTATTTACTTTGAAATTTCAAAATGAATCAGAAATCTAGTGTCAAGGATTAAAACTTATCCTCCATTTGCTGCAAAGCACTTAAACAAGCCAGAGCTGTTTAGAACAACACAAGTTTAAGGGTATTCAGCTCCTGCAGATATTGTGGCATGTAGACCTTCTTTGCAACTTTTCATCCCTCCTTCATTATATCTTGTTTCACTGAGCAACAAGATGTTATTTCCTAAAAATGATAAACATTCTGGGAACTCTCTATGTGCTGATAGCAGGATATCAGAGGGCCTCAGAGGGGAACAAGGCTCCTTCAGCTTCAGGGTTGTCAAAATATGGTTTACATATTGTTGCTGTTTAGCACAAACCTACTATCTCCAACAGTGCTACTTTTCAGGAAATTATAGAAATTGCTACACTACTGTATGAACGAATATCATACTGTCCTGTTAACAAATGAGTTTTTGCACTTGACAAACTAAGGGGAAACTTTCATCAAATGCCTTTGCACAAGAATATGTGAAACCCTATTTTATCTTTGTTTAATCCTTTAAAACTACTAAAACTGTTGTTTATTTGCAGAGAAATTTATCTTTTTTTCTCCATGTAGATCCCTGGGAAGGGGGCTCAACTGCTCTCTTAGGTACAACTAGGGGTACCTCAGAAGGAAAGTGCTTGGAAACCACTGACTTACGCTTTGTCCACATGAAGACGGGTATTTTTAAAAAACAGACATTTTCCTCTACATGTTTAAAAATAACCCCCTCCACACAAAAAACACAAAACGCAAAAATGCACTGCTAAATGCTGTGAACCACCTTGAAAGTGTGCCCAAAATTTGCATTTTTTTTTTGCTATTTATATGCAAAAGCAGTTTTATGTTCAAATCTTTTCCTACCACCATGTCTGCCTGGTGTTACAGAGTAATTTGTACCCACATAATCTGGTCAGGTGTGTTGAGTAACTATTCCATTTTTTTTAAATCTTATTTCATTTTGAGACTTAAATGATAATCTTGATCAAATCCATTCATTAAAAAGTTTTGTGGGCACTGTTGCTGGCTTCAACAACTGTTATATCCATGGCAAAAACACAGAGCAAGTGGCCATGTGTCACCAGTCAACACAGTTACTTGTGCACAAAACCTTTCAGATTTATGACAGAGTGCACACGCATGTCCTACGCCTGTTACCATTTATAAATCACAATCAATTTTAATGCTTTGCCCCACCCATATGGTGCCTATAAAAGGTCAGGTGGATGCCTTTGGTGAATATTCACTGATAGCAATATTCAATGATAGCAATTTTACACTGGACCAAGAGTGAAAATGAGAGAAAAAGGAAATTTCACTCAATGTGAGGTTGACATATTAATAGTTTGGCAAAATTCAGACATCACTAATGCAAAAAAGGCGAAAGAGTAGAAGCTTGTGGCTGATGCTGTAAATAATGTTGCCTCAGAGGATCAGATTGTGGCTGAAGCTAAAAAAGAAAGGGTCCAACATAAAAGTAGAGGTGAAAAGGCCTATCGCTGTCTGTGTGACAGGTGGGGGAAAGGGCACACCGGAGCTCACCCCACAGACGAAAAGCTGTCGGGCATCATTGGGGAATCCCTTCTGAGCAGTGTGGTGACGGAGGCTGAGGGGGATATGGATTCACCAAATGCGCCGGAGTCTCCCGTGCGCCACATCCTCCAGCAGTGCCAGATAAGCCATAGTGCATTGTGACACATTGTGAGTGCAAGCCTTTTTATATCCAACCATCACTTAATTTCCTGAACAGCTACAGGTGTTGTAGCCTCATCGATCAGCAGTTTTGCGCAATGATCATGTTGTTTTAATTACAATTATTATTAATATGAAACTTTATTTGAAGCCTATGGCACATTTTGGGAACATGGGCACCGTCTGCCTTATTGTTTATGTGAATGGATTTCATAAAAACATGTAAGGTTAGTTTCACAATGACATAATTGATTCAATAATATAGGCTACGTGTGTGGGCATCCGCACGGCCGTGCATTCCTCCCTGGGGCATCAATACAAATTTATCATCTCTTTGTTTTTGCAAGTATGTCCTTCATTTATGATATGTGTTGTGCAATGTGTAATATTCAAATATTTCACACAAATGTATCAATTTCACAGAGCTGTCTTTAATTTCGCCCTTCTACTGTTTGGGTCGCAGTTTCCCATTTCTCCAGATTTTGTGTGTACAGCAGGGTCAAAGCTGCTGTGGAGGTGAGCACATTCTTCCGTTAAGTTTGTTTTTTATAAATCCAAAAGTTTACAAGTGGCGTACGCTTTCTTTTGTGCGTATGCAGTGTTTATAAATGTGGCCCCTGGTCTTGTCTGAAACATCAGCGGTATGGAGTGTTTTCGTCCAGCATCATAGTGAGGGAACATTGGAAAGTCTGTGTTGACACGTAAATAGTCCAGTTACCAACACATAAAACAGGAACAGTTTTGCAACGTCTGCGGTAACACGTCAGCAACAGTGAGAATGTCCAATTTAGTGACATCACCCTGAGGAGAGGTTGGCGCAGGGTGTGATGTTTCAGGCCAAAACCCAGTTTTCCCGTTATCACTGTCTACATGGAGACACCCAAAACTACATTTTCAGAATCTTCAAATTGGCCAGAGTTTACCAGGATATGCATTTTCAGGGACCTAAATTGCTGTTTACATTTGGACAGAAGGCCAAGACGTAGAGGAAAACCTCAGTTTTTAAAAACACCTGCTTATGTGTGGACATAGCCCTAGAGTTAGGAGACAGTACCAAAGTGTTTGTATTTGTCAAAAACACTGTTTAGACTGATACAGTATATTCATTAATTTGATTACATTGACGTGAAGGCACAAAATGACTTACTGACATCCAGAGGTTCTCTGTTGTCATGTCTGTACTTTGTAATTTGTGTCATCTTAAGCTAGACGAACTTCACTTGCTGTCTGGCTAAGTCTGCTTCTTTGTGGGGAAAACACTGAATTTGTTGTAGGTAGTGGCATTTGCTTATCCACAGAGAATGGATGGAAAGGTTGATTATAACAGCTAAGAGGAGTTGGAACGGATAAAATGTTAAATATCAAAAGGTATGGACCAATTTTGTCTCTCTCACTGAGCTGTCTGAGTGTTTCTGTTCTCTGAAATGACTCTTTTAATGGAGCAGAAGCATCTTAGTCTATGTCTACAGGAAGGCAGGTATTTGTTAAAAAAAAAAAAAAAAAAAAAAAAGCTTTTTCAGTGCATTTTGTCCTTCACACATAATCAGCATTTTATGTCACTGAGGATGCATATTTTGCCATGGTGAAGAATTTTGAAAATGCCATTTTCGGTGGCTCCATGTAGACAGGAAAAACTGCGTTTTGGGCCTAAAATCATCACACTGCATTCTTACCATTGTTTTACATAATGTTGCAGAGGACGTTACAAAACATCTGTTTTAGTGTTGATAGCTGAACTGTTTACATGTCAACACATACTTTTTGTTGCTCCCTCACTATGATAAAAATAAGGATAAAACAAAAATTGCCAATGTTTGGACAACCCTGGTGGTATTGTTTCACAAGTGACTGTGTTGACTGGTGACCCACGATCACTTGATTTGTGTTTTATACTTTGGTTGTAATAGTTGTTGAAACCAAAAGGAGTGCCCAAAAAACTTTTAAATAACAGCATTTGATCAAGATTATCATATATGTCTCAACAGAAATACAAACAAATAAACATCTACTCAAAACCCCTACTTTCACCAGTTAATATAGACACAAGTTCAAGTGTAACACCAGTCGGACATGGTGGTAAGAATAGATATGAAAATAAGTCTGCTTTTGCATATAAATAGCACAAAAAGGTGCATATCGTGGACATAGTTACAAGGAAATAAACAGTAATTAACAGTACATTTATGCATTTTTGTGTTTTTGTGTGGGCATGGGTGTTTTTTCATTAAAAAAATTTACAACCAGCTGCCACTGGCTAAGATGTTATTCATGGCAGTTTCAGTATGCCTAAAATAGACTGAAACTGTCGGTGTTTGAATCATTTTAGAGTACAAATCCTTAAAAAGAGGAGGCATTAAAAAAATACGACCTACCATCCATTTCCTCCGGCCTCAGCTCTCTGTCCTGTGAAGAGACGACATCCGTTTAACACATTTAAAAAGTGATCATCATAAAACACATCATAATACACTCTCAGATACAACATACTCTTGACAGTGCTCTGATTCTGAAGATGCCCAAACCTGAACCAGCGATCTTCTCAAAAACACTCAAAAAAAGACTGAACTTTCATAGATGACCACATCTCAGAGTAAAAACACTCTCATTCCTGTCAAGCATGACGGGAAGCCATAACCCTGTAGTTCTCCGAAGAATGCGACTCTTTTTATTTTTTCAGCACTTGCTTACAATAAACCCAACCTTTAAAGGGCAGAGAGACCAGCAGACAAATCCCAGAAGCCTCAGGGGTTAACAGCAGGAGTAGAAAGATGTCTAAACAAAACAGTCTGTTGACGTCAGCACCCAAATACAACCGTCTGACCAGAACTACTGACATTAGGGCATGGAGGCCAATCAAATGTGCGTCTGCCATCAGCATTTTGATCTCTCCATCAATCAGCGTCACTCCTTTGACCATCAACACTTCAACAGAGAGCTGCAGGCATCATCACTTCACACGTCTCTGCACACACCTTCATCTATAACCTCATTATCAAAGTCACACTCTTGTCATGCAAGTAAGCATGATGGTGCTGTATATGAGCAGTAAACCAAACAGCAGACAAGATGTAATGCTATAGCAAAATAGCATACAATTTTAAACTAAGGGAGAAATTCACTGAACCTTTGTTACACATTTAGGTAAAACTAAAACAAGACTTGTTCAGTGAAACTCAGTCATGTGTGTTTTTTTCTTGAGGGGGAAAAAGTCTATAAAAATCAGAAATCAAGTTTTGTGTGAAAAATCAAAGATGTTTTTTTTTCTCCATATCCTAGTGCCTCTACTTGAAAATTACTGTCTTTCATTTAATTAAATAAATAAACAACATGGTGTAAACATGTGGTCTGTAAACCAAGACTGTAAACTTCTCAGTTGTGTAAAGCAGCTGAAAGCGTTTCTTTCCCCCAGGGTGGCGTTTTCTGTTTGTGAGGCGTCACATGAAAGCTAAACATCTCACCTTAGCTTACACTCACCTTAATCCCTCATGAAAAGCATTAAAATTTACAACATGAATTTTTTTTGTTTTGTTTCTTGAAACCTTTTTGACTTAAAGTCATATTGCAGTACTGTTTTTAACTGGGGTGTTTTTCTTAATCACATAAAACCTCATTACTGGAGCTTTATAGTAGGGATGCATGAAATTGTATTTTTGCTGATATTTCTAAACTCATTATCGCTGTTACCAATGTTGATACAGATATTTTGTGTCAGGAGCACAAAGTCTCTGCTTTACTAAAATTGACCTGTTTCTTCCATGATTGATTACAGTCCATTTGTATTAGAAACAGTTTTGTAGCCAGAAGAAAAACATTTTATTTTTTTATTAATGACACTTTGGATTCATAAAAGTGGACATTGCATGCTGTCGAGGTTAACAATCATGGTATGTTGTACATTTTGCCAGTATTACAGCTAATATATGGGATTTTCATGGCCAATTCATAGGGTCAAAATATTGGCAAAAATGTTCGTATCAGTATCACAATATTTAAAGGGCAATAATAAATTAATTTACAGTTGGCAAAATTTAATAAAACTTTTGATTCTGTAGAAAGTACTTAAGTACTTATCAAGTTGACATAATGGTGCTGTTAAACCAGGTCAGATGGGTGATGTTCCTTGTGCAGGAGAGTTAGTGCTGGAGTTAGATGTTAGTAAATAAACATGGTTTAACAGGACAGAGAGAAAAAAGGAATGCACTAAATACAGTGGACATACGGCTTACATCACTGGGCACCACCCAGGGACAGTGAAAGCCAACGGCTGTAAAAGTAATGCTAAGCTAAAGCTACTGATAAAAGCTGCCTCCTTACTCTGAGGGATCTGAGATAATTGTTCAATCTATAACTTACTTTATGTGCAGAGACTAAAGGCCTCACCATGTTATGTAAAACAGGGGCTTTTGTTACATGCGTAACAAAAGTGCTAGCCCAGGTATGTGGCATTTCTAACTATTACAACTTCTGAGCAGCACTCAGAAGCTACTCAGGTTGCATTAACTGGCTGTGTGTGGACATCATTCTGTGAGTTTTACTCCTGTTTTTAATAAAACTGAAGTGACCTGATGAGAATACTGAAATATGTTTCTTATCAATCTGATAGAATTCAGTCATTTTTTTTCTTTTTGGATGTACATCCAGACAATAAAACATAAAAAATCCAAATATATTGAAATGTTAAGTATCACAATACTTAGCATATTGTAAAATATTACAAATTTTAATAAAAACAAATTGTGATTCAAGTATTGTGATCATATGGTATTGTTTGGCCACTGAGGACTCTTGCCCTTATCAAATGTAAAACCATTTTGAAGTCAAAGGAATGGTTCTTATTCCTGAGCCAATTGATTCAGTCTCTGAAAATAAATACTTCCACATTATTACATGGTTTGCTAGATGGACATAAATAAATCACACTTTTGAACAACTGATGAAAGACTTACTGTGTGTTCATAGGCTTAAAATTACATAGTCTCTGTGTTTGGCCCCATTCTATTGGGATTTAATCAATTTACAGTTAAAATTAATGTTCATTTTTACAGCACTGTGTGTAATATTTTAAAGGATGGGTCCAGAAGAAGCTCAGTTTTCCTTGAAGATTTAAGAGTGAAGCTTCATGGAAAAAATGATGGGATCCACTGAACAGAGCTGTTTAGTCAAAAGATTAAACAAAGAAGATTTATAATGTAATAAAAGAGATTTACTGGTGCTGAAGACACAGGCCAGCAGTTTTCCATAGTTTTTAGCTTTTGTGCTAAGCTAAGCTAATTGGCTGCTGGGTGCAACCATATTTTTACTTGACAGACTAGAGAGGGATATCCGTCTAAGCCGCTAAGAGGCTGTAAAGACAGATTTAATGTGCGGAGGGAGTGTTACAAAGGTTGCTGGATAATAAAAAAATACTGCATTTACTACATCCTAAACACTTGTTAAGTATGTGTGAGCTTTCTGCTGTATTTAGTTGCTTTGCAGTTCTTTAGATATGTGTGTTCCTTCTGACAAGTGGTCATGGAAATAAAATAAGATAACAAATAACTGCTCACAATCTTAAGTATTTATGGCCTTTGTTTGGGTAAAATTTTAGGAAGAGAGACAGGGCAGTGGCAGCAGGTGGACTCAGTTAACATCCATCCTTCCATTATCTATATACCACTTATCTCTTTCAGGGTCATAAGGGGGCTGATGCCTTTCCCAGCTGGCATTGGTCGAGAGGTGGGGTACACCCTGAACCTGTTGCCAGTCCATCACAGGGCCACATAGACAGACAGACAACCATTCATACATTCATCTAGCCTTGCAGAGCAGACGGACTTGCCTGATTCATTGTCTGAAATCCTGCATGTCCATGGCGGATATAAGGAACTGTCCGTCTGGCGTGTCAGGTTAACATTCATCCACACCTAAGGGCAATTTAGAGTCGTCAATTAACTTAATGAGCATGTTCTTGGTCTGTGGGAGGAAGCCATAGTGCCCAAAGAGGACCCACACATGCACAGGGAGAACATGCAAGCTCCACACAGAAATGCGTTGAATGACATGGAGTTCAAAACAGCAACCTTCTACCTGTGAGACACACACACTACCTGTTGTGCCACCGTGCTGCTAGTGTTCAGACCAAAAGAGGCTAGCAATGTCCAACCTGGTGACATACTTAGATGGCATTTCAATCTAAGTAGTACCCCACAATTTTATCACTACAGATGCTTCATATTATTAGACATGAGTGTTGGCAGATGATGGTTTAAAATGTTACACAAATTGTAAAGCGGACAGTTAGAGCACACATTTTTTGAAAGTCGATGCGAGAAAAAGAGGGAGAGGAGAAGTTTCACTCATGTTTGCTTTTTTTCCAGAAAGGTTATGAAGACATATTTCTGAAAAAAAAACCAATACAACTGCAGTTTTTAACTTATGAGACAATTTCTTTCCCTTCCTCATTTTTACCTACAAATCTGAAGGAAACTGTGAAAAAATAGTAGGTAAATATACCTTGTGAGGTGTTGGTTACTTCAAAGTGAGTTTCAAACATATGTTGGGACTGAAGTAGGGATGGAAGTATCAATATCATATATCAAAGTATCAATACTTTCACTCTTTTGGTATCAATTACTCCCCTAAAATATCAATACCAAATGAGTACTCAAACAAAATGTATATCTGTGAAGTTCAATGAATTGTTTTCAGTCTTTTTTCTTCCTGCCACTTTTCCACACCATGTGACTGTGGAGACCAATCAGATGTATCAACCAGTCCTCAGCTGCACGCACAAGCATACACACAAAAACATAACACAGTTTTGTGGCAAACCAATGTAAGACTGACAGAAAGAAAACACAACTTTATGGATTGTTACTCTAAAAAAATAAATTAAAAATTACCTTAAAAATAGAATTGATTAGGTTTAGTTAAAAAGATTTATAAACCTGCGCAACATAGGCCTAAATTTTTATACAATAGTTGTTTCATGTGTATTTGGATATATGGAATATCAAGTTATCCAAACAGTCTTTAATGTTGGAATATGTGTGAAATTTACTCTTTGGACTAAGACTTAAAATTAACCTCACTTTAAGATCTGATGGCCCAGAAGCATGAAGTCAATAAAAAAATGTAAAAAAAAAAAAATCACAAACATTTTGTATGCATTGCAGAAGATGATTGGAAAAATTACAGCAAAAAGTACTGGTATTGTATTGATTTGGAAATGTCTTGCATCACTCATTAAGATGTAGAGTAAATAGACTGATAAAGTTCAAGATCCTCTGCCTGGTCCACCTCTGAACGTCCTCTCAGTGTCCTAATGGGATTTCTGATAATGCACAAGAGAGTCCAAGACACTCAGAGCAGAACTGAGTACACGCATAAGCCCACAGAGGGCATGTGGCTGTCTGATCACACTCCTGGAAAATAAGCGATACATGAAATGCTAAGAGAAGAATGTGTTTATGGAAGCGTATTGTGAACAGCAGAAAGCTTAATGTAACAATAAAACAGCAGGATGCCAACTTTCCACTCATCACTCATGACAGTTTACTTGCCACGTTGAAGGGACTGGCACCTCACACCCATACAGAGTCAGCGTAACAGTAAACATACACAGCAGCAGAATAAAGACAGACCGAGCCAACAGTGAACAGACTATATGTGTTGAATTCACAAAAACAATTGTTTTGAAGACATTACATAACATCTTCCTCGACGGGACATCCTGTACTTGTAAAAAGAAAAAAAGCCCTGTTGCAGATCAAGGTCTGCCAAATTCTGAGGCCAGAAAGCTGACATGTTTTACAGAATAAACTTCAGAGCCAAAAACAGCAGAGCAGACCTAAAATAAACTTCAATTTTAAGAGATATTTTCCATCCAGAACCACCAACAATAAAGAGGATGGATGTTAGCAGCTCCTGACGCTGATGTCTTATAAACAAATGACTTATTTTTTTGTAAAGCTTCAGTTCTTTTTAGTACTGTCACTCATTAAAACAGCAATAATTTAAAATAGTGGTTCTCAACTGGTGGTTCTGTACCCAAAGATGGTTTGTAAAGTTGTTTTAAATGGGATGTGAATACATGAATGAAGCAAAGAAAAAGTACCAAAATGTCTTTAATGTACTGAAGGTCTAAGCAGACTGTGCTTTTGCTGCCCTGCTCTTGAAAACCAGTGGTAGTTCAAGCTTTCTTGAGATAACAAGCCAGGATTTTAACAGTGATTCGAAAATATCTCAGGATCTCTTGGAAACAGCCAAAGTACACATGATATTAAAGGAGACATTTGATGCAAAAACCACTTTTTTTTTTAAGGCTTTTGAACATATTTTTGGGTATTTGGCCTTCCTCAGCCCACAAAATGTGATATTAGACAACAAAACCTGTATTTAGCAGGCTGCATGAATGTAAACTCATGGTATTTGGCGAGCTGTTGAGTCTGTGGATACACTGTTACGTAACAGTATATTTTCATTTGCATAAGCCTAACCTGATTTGTCTACCTAAGTATCCCCCACCACCCCCGGAGATATTTCTGTGCAAAGTGTGGCCATATTGTTCACATTCTTGGCGAGAGATCGGCGTACACCACCAAAACCTATCAATGCTCAGTTGTTGGCTGTAAACACTCACATATATCTTCACATAGCCTACCAGCCTTGGAGAACCAAAGGGCCCAGCGGATTAATTTTGTTTTTGAAGGGAATGAGCCAGTCGGCTAAAACCTGTATGTGTGTGCCAGTCACTTCACATCCGACTGCTTCTTCAACTTCAGTCAGTTCAACACAGGACTGGCAACTAGACTTTTCCTGAATCTGGGTTCAGTATCAACAATCTGTCACCACACCTGATGATGGAAATGTGCTACGAGCTAATGCTTACAGCAGGGGGTAACTCCACATGTTCGTCAGTGTTAGCGTTACTTGTTCAAAGTCTGACAGGTAAACTTCAAAGTATGAACATTCCTACATTAGTCAAGAGGAGTTTAACAGTTGGCTGAATATAATCAGTCCTTTACCCACCCCATTACCCCTCCGTTTGTGCTAACGTTAGCCCGGAAGGTAGGCTAAGTTGCGACTGTCCCACTGTGGTTAGCATGTTGTGCGTTAGCCTGTGATGTTTGGGGGAATGAGCTTCACTGTTGTAACCGTGGGTGTGGTAACCGGCATGAATTAATGGTTCATATTTGTTAAGGACTGTAAGCAGTATGTGGGTTGAGCGCCAGTGCTCCACTTCGTTTGAGTTACGTTGCAGATCTATTGTGAATTGCTGTATGTACGCGGCTCTGCTCTGGCTCATCAGCATAAGAAGGCGACCGCCCTAAAAACCAGGGCGGTTATGTGAGCATGGAAAGAATGCAGCTGTGCTTTATTCATAGGCTTTTTGGACCAAAGCATGTTACTAATTTTTCATGAAGACATCAAGGATCCATGTTAGACTGCAGAAAAGGAGCAAAATATGGGACCTTCAAGGGGAACAGAGTGAAATGTGTTGAGTGATGAGGTTTTAACCATGTTTGTTTTTCAGTTGTCTCTTTAAATTGGTTCAATCTAAAGTCCAAATTCCAACATTTACTCTGGATATGTTTGAGTGGTTGAACATTTCCAAAAATGAGGCTAGATCAGTTAAAAGCCACGAGTAACGATGTACTTAAATTCTGATTATTTGGACAGGCAGATTTCAAAAATGGTGAGAATTTGTTGATAGAGATGAAATCCTTTCAGTTCTATTCAGACATTTTTATGCAAGTTCTGACCTTATCTACAGTTATTAACAAATGTATAAGACCATACCTCAATTTAGGATTAATGCCACTGCTGCTCAAAATGAACATTATTTATAATTACCAAAATTATTTTTATGTTTCTGTTAGGGTTAATACACCAGTACGAAGAAGTTTGTTTTTTTTTTTTTTAACAGAAATGATATTTTTGATGTTGAATTATACTTATCATTGTTATCCATGAATTTTGTAAGTTTAACTGTTTTACAAAAAAACAGAAAAAATAGTGGAGCTAATTTTATTTCTTGATTAAGATGTCAAATTATAGATATTTACTTGCACTTCTGAACAGAAAAAATAGTTTTAGTGGTTGAATGTTATGTTTCTTTAATTTCTGACTTATCAGAGAAGCCTAGCTTAATAAGGGATAAAAAATGTGAATTCATTTTGAAGTTCTTTATTCCTGTTTAAAATTCTTGTCCAATACCAAAAAACATGTCCAGTTTTAAACATTTTTTGAAAGATTTCTAAACTATTTACTGCACATTGTCTTTTTTTATGACAGGTGGTCTAATAAATTTTGAAAGCACTGCATTTGTGTAACTTTAAGAAAAAAAGACGTGCACAACAAAAACAAAATCAAGACATTTTTCTGAAAATATCTAATTACACTGCAGTTTTATTCCCAAGTTCAGATGAAAGACTGAATCCAATAATAGCGTCCAGACGGAGCTTCCTCTTACCGTTCTCAGGGGCCAGTCTAAGCAGTTTCCCATCCCAAAGGATAGCAAAGGCATCAAAAACGACCACGAGGACCTTTTCTCCCTTAAACTTGCTGTTTGGATTCTGAGAGGAGCACAAACTCTAGTCACAGACAAACCCATCAAGACCAGGATGCTAACCTACACTTTAAAAAACAAAACTTTCTCTGCTACACTATGCGAAGTGACAACAGCCCTCAGTGAGAAAGAAACGTAAGGATGAGGGTGTGAAGCTCAAGGAGAGAGGGAAGTGGGACAGGGTGGGAGACGGCCTTATGCCTATTAAAGGAGAAGAGGGTGCTGTCTGTCTGTGAGATACTTCACACGACTGTCACACCAACCAAACTGTTATGTTCACTCTTATGTTCACTCTGTAAACATCCCAGACAAGTCCACATAGACTGAGCAACATGAAATATTAGAATAAACAAGAGGTAAGGCAAAGGATGAGGTAACAGCTTTCCAGTAGAAAAACAAAAACTGCACCTGAGGAGTGCCCGATACCTCAGGGTCAACAACATTTTGTGATTGTGTTTGCTCTTTTTAAGTCTCCACCATGCAGCTTTACAGGAACACTGTGTGATGACCTATTTACAGTCCTGTTGTCCTCCTCGCCTGCACTCTCAACTGTCAGACTTATATGTGTGTGAGGCTTGGACCACATGTAGATGGTTGTTTTCCTAAACATTGCTTTTTCTGTTAGTTTGGCCTTATGTACAAATGCAAACTGTGCATTTAGTGTGAGATTCACCTGCTGTTTGTCCTAACAAAGTGCTAGTTTGTGATTACCCGCACCGGACACTTTTTTAAGTACATCTTGATATTACTGGGTTGGATCTCCATTTGCCTTCAGAGGTGCTTTGAATTTTTCACAGCAAAGATTAAACTTGGTGCTGGAAGCATTTCTCAGAGATTTTGGTCCATGTTGACATGATGGCGTTACGCAGTTGCTGCAGATCAAGTCACAAGTAAGATTAATTAAAGTATGTGTTCTCACTCTTAATTTTTCTCTCTCTCTCTCTCATTTTAGAGTCTTTCAAAAACTTCTTTGAAACTGAAAATGTTATTGGACAAACATTTTGAACAGTAGTGAAGAATTTCAAACTGAATTCACCTTTTTAGACCCGAGTTCAAGCCGCCTCACTGGGCTTCTCTGAAACATCTGAAATAAATCAATCATCACATTCAACCACAAAAACTATTTTTCTGTTCAGAAATGCAAGAAAATAACTATCATTTGACCTCTTAACCAAGAAATAAAATGAGCTTTACTATTTTTTCTGTTTATCTGTGAAACAGTTAATTGAAAATTCATGTTTAACAGTCATACTTATATTTTAGCATTTAATATACCATTTTGGTTTTGAAGCTTCTACATACTTCTAAAACTAAAAATATATGTACAGCGTTTGGCTTTTCAGACATTTAACATAAAATACTACACACTATTCCTACGAAATACTCATTAGCAGCAGTTCATTCTTTAAGAGACATTATGCAGATCTGTGTTTAAATCTGTTTTTCTGTGGGCACTCCAAACATATGCTGCATCTCACACTCCTGCATTTGTATTTGTTTTGGATTTTTACCGCCCCCACCCCAGTAGCATCCTCTTCTGTCCTCTGCAGGAGGAGCCAAGGTCAATCTGCCCTCCAGCAGCCACAGGGAGACAAAGAGCCAGGTATTAAGACTGTCTGGATGTAAACAATGCAGCGTCTGAATAATCCTTCTGTCAAACTGAGATGTATCTGAAGACTCACAAAACCTGAAGACAATTAACCAGTGCGGTAATCTCTCTCAAATGGGAAATTAATTAGAGCAGATATGACTCCCTCTGTGAAAAGGATTCAAACAATCCTCCTCCCCAGGTGACCTATCACCATCTGCTCTCATGTATTCCCAATCCGGCCCGTCAAAACGAAGCCAGAGCTTTAAATAAAAAATCAGTTTCACTTTGAATACCAAAAGCTGAACATGAATCTCTCAAGCCATGTGTTCCATTTCTGCCCGTCATTGAACTCCTCTCCATCCAGCTTGCTCATCAAAGACCTTTCTCAGGTCACGCTAATGTTTTCACAGAGCAGCTCGCACGCTGACTCACGGGTTATTCGTAGACCTGCTTTCATACGATAAGTACGGTAAGATTTTCTCTCTTGGAGCCACAGCGGAAGATCTCCATGCTCCAATCCCGAGCCTATTTAGAGCTGAGGGCTTCCTGATTCAGCAGCGTGCGTGAATTATATCCTGATTCATGTTCAGAAAGAAACAGATTACTTGATGAGATCTGCTGATTTCTGAGGAAGTGGCTGAGAATACACCTCCGATGAGGGCTTAAAAAATTAACTGAATGTCAATCTTGGTCATAATTTTGACCTTTTATGTTCACAAAAACATGATTGACTGAAACCATGTGGTTAAAATTCGAACGCCATCCTATGGAGGCATCTAGTATTTAAAAAGGGTTTAATTTTATACCACGTTTTCTGTCCAGTGATTCCAATATGACTTCAATCTGATAGACTTGCTTCCCCTCAGTTCTCTTTAGCACACAATGCTTTTACACATTTATGACTCTGTAACATTTCACCTTTACAGTGAACACCACAGAAGTCTAACTGGGGATCAGCTGATCCCCTCTCTGTATCGTCTATAAAGGTAGACTCAGGGGTGTAATAGAGCCCCATTCCCATTGCTGCTTCAAGCCATAGTATTAACGCCACTGTGACGTCTCTTTTCCTCTTTGAATGTCACAAAGACAAATTCAAAGGATGAGTTGACCCCAGTTGTCTCCATCACCAGGGGTAAGTAAAGAGTCAGTAGGCAGAGTCAGTTTAGCAATAGTGAAGAGTCAGAAAGAATAAGGCCCCATTTACACGACAACGTTGTCACCAGAAAGTGAAAGGTTTTTCCTTTGCATTTTCAAAAGTGCTCCGTGTTCACACCGAGATGATGTGAAAACGATGCGTGTACACATGGATGACTAGACTAAAAACACCGTAGGATGCATGCCAGGTCTTCACGCTTTCCGGTGAAGACAAACTGTTTACAAACAACAATGACCAGGAGTTTCTTGTCTGGACAACAAATCTGTCGGGATATTTTTGTCTGGATATCAAACCGAGCACAGTAAGCAGCACACATTTTGCTTGGTAGACGGCCGAAACTGTTTTTGTTGTTGTTCCTATGGTGTGCGTGCAACCTTCATCTGAAAGAGTACTGCGCATGCACCGTGTCATCATTTTTCCTGAAAACGGTGATTCCTGTTTACATGAAGAAGGATGCCAAATTGTTTTCAAAACTTTTCACTCTCGACCCTGGTTTCAAAAGTTTGCAGATTCAGGCCTTTCAGGCACAGTTCTCGTGTAAACAGGCACAAATGCAAGATACCAAAAAAAACTGAAAACTTTCCGTTTTCAGTTTTTTTTGGTATCTTGCAAAAGGGGCCAAAGTAAGGAGTAACAAACCATTAGTAAAAACTCAGTAAAGCATGAATAAAGAGTCAGTAAGACATTCATAAAGAGTCAGTAAAAAATAGTATTTATTCACTAAAGCATTAGTAAAGAGTCAGTAACCCACTAATAAAAAGAATTGGTAAAGTGCTAGCAATGAGCCAGTGAAGTACTGATAAAGAGTCAGTAAGACTTTGATAAAGAGCAAGAGAAGCACAAACAAAGAAAGACTAAAGCTTTAATGAAAGGCAGACATTAGTAAGGAGTCAGTTAAGCATCAGAAAATAGTCAGTATAGCATTAACAGTGAGGAATTAGTAAAGCTTTAGTAAATAGTCAGTAAAGTATTAAAACAGAGTCACTGAAGATGACTTATGAGTTAGTGAGGCATTAGTAAAGAGTCAGGAAAGCATTAGTTAAGAGTCATGGTAGCATTGAAGAGTCAATAAGCATCAGAAAGAGTCAGTGAAGCTTTAGTAAAGAGTCAGTAAATCCTTAGTAAAGACTCAGTAAAGCATCAGAAAACAGTCAGTAAAGCTTTAGAGTCACTAACTCATTAGTAATGATTTAGTAAAGCTTGATTAAAAGACTAAATTTATCATTAGTAATGATTCTGTTAAACATTAGTAAAGAGTCAGTAAAGAATCACAAAAGAGCCAGGATTGCATTAGTAAAGAATCAGTAAAGCATTTGTAAAGAGTCAGTAGAGAATCAGTAAAGCATTAGTTAACATTACTAAAGTGTCAGTAAGGTATAAGTAATAGGCTCAGCCTAATCTCTGAAAGACAACTAAATATCAGGAGTTCAAGCATAAAGACAAAAGGTGCTTAATGATGAATTCAAGAATATAAACTTGATCCCTTCCTCTTTTGTGTAAATATAAATTTAAGTCTGAAAATAGATCCTCCATCAAAGCCAGAAGCATGAAAGTGATTCCCCTCAAACGCGGCACAATAATCAGTGCAGTGTTTTTGATTGAACACTACTGTCATGAAAATATTGTTGTCTTTTCTACCAAATGCACATTAGCACATCAGAGATTTCTGTTTCTCTGCAGCAAAGCATTTCATCTGCCCCGGCACATCCACTTCAATAAGACAGGGCTGCTGATTGAGGAGGTGGTGCTGGATTTACAAATTACATAAGGAGTGAATGTGTAGAGGAAGCTTCTCCCGCTATAGTCTGTCCAGAAATAATGACAGTGTTTGCAGGCTGAAGCACAGAGCACATTAAGAGTACATTTGTATATTGATTGTAAACAACACGTCAGTGGAGCCAGAAAATCACAGTTAAGACACAGACCTTACTGTGTTTCATTCATATGAGCTTCTGAAGCAGTTTAGAGGACCAAAAGTCAAAATTCTATTCCAATTGACTTTTAAAACAATCAAATTTCTTTGTGGGAGGAAACCGAAGTGCTTGGAGAAAATCTATGCAAACATGGACAGAACATGCAACCTCCACACAAACAAACCCTGATGGGGTTTTGAACCAGCAACCTCGTACAAGACAACAAGATTACACTTTCAAAGCATTATTGTATCTATAAAAGGATGGTTTATAACAATTTGCTAACTAGGATGACAAAAGTGACTGGGGGTCCTTGTCTATAAAAACCAAGACTAATGCTGTTATATCATTTTTTTCCTTAGGTTTTGTTGTTGGAAAACATTGTTAACTTTGTTACCACAGTCTGTGTTGGTTTTTCAGAGACTTGTCATTGATGGTAAAACTGATCACTGTTAGTGCAACTTTGATATTTTTAAATCCAAGACACAATGAGATCTTGATTTTCATCCAGGTAAATTTGAACTCTTCATCTCCTTCCCTTCTCCATCTTCACAGTGCTGCATTCAGGTCCTCCACTGATCAGAGCAGTGCAGCAGGTCTTCTTCAGACAGCTGTCTCAGAACCTCTGTTCATTTCTTAACTTCACATAGACTCAAAACTTTGAGCACATATTTAATCTTAGAAAAAAGGAAAAAGTCACATGGCCCTAGACCAGGTGAACAGAGAGGTGATCAGGCACTGTGATTTGTTTTTTGGGAGAGAAAGTGCTTTACAGAGAGTGCAGTGTGAGCTGGTGCATTGTGTTGATGAAGAATGAAACCATTTCTCTACAGCTGTGGTCTCTTTCTTCAGACTTTTTCTCAGGTTTTCTAGAACCTGTTAGTGAAAGTATTGGTTCACTGCGGACCCTTCTGTAACCCACTCCTCGAAAATGATACCCTTAATGTCAAGGAGAACAATCATCATGGTCTTTAAATTTGGACTTGCTTTCTTGTGCTTTATTCATCATTGGGGAGGATGGTGTTTTCCAAGCACTGACTGCTGATTTGTCACAAGATTTTACTGAAAGATCAAAGTTTCGTTGCATAAATTCACTCCTAAAAATGTGGGTTTCCCCTCATTTCTTCCAAAATATCTCCACAAATCTGCTTTTGTTTTTTCTTTTTGATCAGGAAGCAGAAGATTGGGAACAACTTTGTGGTTTCTGACTTGTATGGGCGCCCAGGACATTCATTGGTTTGGACAACGTCTCTGCCTTTAGAAAATCTTTTGTGCCATTCAAACACATCTGGATCAGTGCCCCCCATAAACCTAAGCTAATAATTTTTCAATGCCTAAAAAAAAATGCACTTCAGTCTAGCTGTGAACTCTAGACATCACTTACAGTAAACGTGCAGCAGTTGAGCGTAAATACCAAACCTTTAATATGTAACACAATCAGTGTGACTGTGAACCACACGGCTTTATCCTCATAAACACAGTCTGAGGCCCCTTTCACACGACAATGTTTGCACGACACCAGAAACAGAAAGGTTTTTCCTTTGTGTTTTTAGAAGTGCTTTGCGTTCAGACGGCGACACAAGAATGACTGAAAACGCTGTAGCATGCCGGGCCAGTAGTTGGCTAGGTAGGTTTGTGGTGAAACAGCGGTGTGACAACATGTGTACGCCTTCCGGTGAAGAAAAGTTTTCGTAAACAACAATGGCAAGTGGATGCACAAAGACGTAGGATTTTCTTGTCTGGACAACAAATGTTACTGGATACTATTGTCTGTATAACAAACCGAGCACAGTAAGCAGGACACATGTTGCTAAGTAGACGGCCGAAGCTGTTGTTGTTTCTGGGATGCGCTCGCAACCTTTAGCAGAAAGAGTACTGTGCATGCACCGCACGTCAGCATTTTCCTGTTTACATGGAGACGGAAACGAAAACGTTTTCAAAACTTTTCACTCTGGACCCTGGTTTCAAAAATTTGCGGATTCACGCACTCTGGGTACTGTTCTCGTGTAAACGGGGCCTCATTATATAATATCAATACCTGGTAAATGTCTTTAAGTTCTTATAAAGAATAAACCAATAATTAAAGATAAGTATCAAAACATGTAATACTTATCAGATTTTCAGGAAGATTTAAAGGGTCCAAGAGTGACAGAGGCCCCTGAAAATTACATAATCCAAAAACTTTTTTTCCTTCAGTGTTTAGATCTCTTGTCTCTTCATATTGGAAAAAAAAGCTTTTCTTGTTTTTATTTGCAAAGAAAGTAAAATTTATGCATCTTTTCATCAGTTAACTCCCATAAAATAACATTTATACATAGGGGTGTCCCAATCCGATATTGATATCGGATATCGGTCCGATATCAGCAAAAAAAACAAATATCGGATTATATCGGCCTGCATCTAAAATCTCTGATATTAGCTCTCTGATACAAGCAGTCCATTCTAATTTATTTTTTATTTATTTAATTCAGTCGTAGAATATGCTAATGTTTAAGTTAAACAAAGTGGTTATTTTGCAATTTAAAAATATATGTTTTTGTTTTTATTGGATTTATTGAGGTTACTTTTTAGGGTCTTCTAATTTATTTTTTATTTACTTTATTTAAGGTAAAATTTTATTCAACCCATTGGGTAATAACGACTGTCATGAAAGGCGACCTTAAATAAAATGCATTATTATTATTATTATTATTATTATTAACAAATGGGTCAGTTTTGCTCTTACCTACTATTGCTGACTACTGTTCTCTGTTTGAGTAATGTCACTTGATCAAGCCTTTTCTTACAGTCCATACTACAAAATAAGTAATAAAAGTAAGTATGATTCCTGCTGATATCGTATCGGATCGATATTGGTATCGGCCAATAGTCAAGGCTGCAATATCGGTATCGTATTGGAGGTGAAAAAGTTGTATCGGGACACCCCTATTTATACATTAAAGAGGTTCTTTTGAATCATTATTAAAGGAAACTAGGTTTATTTATGGTTTGCTGTACCAAATAACATGTTAAAAATATTTGGGTCTTTAGGAAAAAAACAGGGTATAGAGCAAGACAAATGTATACTTTGCACAAGTTTTAAAAATTTTCCAGGGTTGGATAACCAGAGATTAATGATTAATGATTATATGATTAAAACACATTTGAATGTTTCCAAATGCCAGAAAGTTCTGTTTAGTACATTGTTCAATTCACAATTTATTCAACAATTTCAGCTCAAAAGTTTTCTCCACTGTTTGAAGATTATGTATGTTTATTAACAGAATATATTAGTTGGAATGATTTTAATTGATCCATTAGAAAAAAAAAAGAGATTTTCATATTTATTTGTAAATTATTAATTATTTGCTTTACTGAGCTGACCTGGGAAAGAGTCCAAATTGATATCTTTACACGGGGCCCAAAATTTCTGGCAGCACCTCTGCTCAGAACACTGGTTTGGGTTGTTAAGGTCAGAGCTTGTCCAGAAGCAGCCATGCATTGAACTCTTAGGTTGGAAAGGTCATTAGGTCAAGACCACTGAATTGAGGGCTCTATCAGTTTTCATGTATCTGAGGCCCTTACCTGTCCAAACAGCGAGTTGAGGATGGTGCGTAAGTTGATCTCTGATGCAGAGGAAGCAGCGCTGGACCTCCTGGACCGCCTGGAGGACCTGCTGGACAGCGGGGCAAGAGAGCAGGAGGACGGGGACGGACTGCTGACCTGACCCCCAACATTGGCCCCCTTTGGGTCCCTCGGCTCGCACAGAGGAGCCCTGTCGTCGGTGCTGTCCGACAAAGAGGGCACCCTGGGGACTGTGCGGCTGTGAGTGTGGGATCGGCTGGGATTGTCGGGTTCAGGGGCCGCCGGTGGTCGCTCCTCTCGGTCTCGGTGGTGCCTCCTGCGGTGGTGGTGTCTGTGGTGGTGCGTGGAGGTGGACTTGGATGACCTGCTGCTGCGCTCCCTCACACCTCGGCCCGCCTCGCCGTTCGGCTCCGGTGGCTCGGGGACTTGGCTGTGAGGGGTGTGTGACTTGCTCTTGCTCCTCGTGGCTGCATTGTTACTACCGTCCTGGCTGCCCACGAGGGACGGGTGGCACAGGGGTCTCCGGGCGCTGACGTCGCACTCGGCCGACCAGAAGGACTCCTCGGCTTTGCTGCTGCTGCTGTGGACTGCGGCGGGACGGTGGTGGTGCTGGTGCTGGTGCTGATGGTGGTGTTGACTCCTTCGGCTCTCCGCGCTGCGTTCAGGGGGCTGCGTGGCTCTCCTTGCCGCGGAGGATGATTTCAGTAAGGAGGTCGTGGATTCAGATTTAGGAAAGGAAGAGCTCATTGCTGCAGATCTGGTCTCCTCTGTGTCGGTGTGTTGGTCGTCGACATCACACACCGTCTCCTCTCCATTGTCGTCCCATATTAGCATGTAGCAGAGCCTGGCTGCTCGGTAAGTTGGGCTACATTTCAGCACTAATCAGCACCTGGATGCTGTGCGGCAGCGCGGCAGGAGCGCGCGCACAGCGGAACAACACAGCGGCACACGTAGCTGCGGAGCGCGAGAGCGCGTCACCTTTCATTGATGTGTGAGCACCAGCAGCGTGGCTGTGACGTGGGTGTGGACGGTTGTATGATACATCCTGCCAGAGGAAGGCAACTTTTACACAACAGGCAGAAAACAGACTTCAGAATTTTGTGATACATGAAGAGGCAGGCTGGACACATAAAAAAACAATCAGTTGAAGTAGGGGAGACCTTGGATGGTTGAAACACTCGCTTTGGCCCCTGGACACAGCAAAATCTGCATAGTGAATTTAACACAACCAGAGTTAATTTTTAACACTGCTAAGTGAAAATAGCCTTGCTTCCACTGAGTGGTCTGATTTGAACATGGCGAGATATGCACTGTAAAAAGGTTGATCTAAATTTACAGTAACTTACACAAGTACATGTCAGTAAGTTACTGTAAATTTCTTTACAGTAGCACAACTCTAATTTACTGCATTATTGCTGTATTTTCTATTATTGTTTTACAACTGTATTTTTATTCAAGGTATCATAACTTTATTTCAATTTACCACTTAATTACTATATTTCTAAAACAGCATCCTTACTGTTTTTTCATTTACAATATCATAGAAGTATTTTATTTTACAACTTTTTTTTAATGTGTTTTAAATTACAGTGAACTTGCTGTGTTTTTGTTTTATTACTATATCTTTATATCTTTATTTAATTTAAAGATCTTTTTTTGCAAGACATAATTTTGTCAAAAAATAAAATAAAATTCATTTACTTAAACATTTGTTTCACCAAAAAATGTGAAACATTTACTCAAAGAAATCTTGCCTGCTAGTGGTCAGTTTTTCTGGGCAACATAAAATTTTCTCTTGATCCATTGCCCTTTTAAGTAATTAACTGTATACAGTAGGTAACTGTCGATATTATGGTAAAATACTGTTAAATTTACAAAAATATGCTACAGTGTTTGTTTTGTCACAGGATGACTGACAATTTTTGTGACTTATCAGCAGACTGTAGCGTTTTTAGTTCCATCTTTTAGGGTCGGTTTGGCCTGATTTGCACCCCTTCAGAGGGATGCCAAAAACTCGGATATCATGGGTCTGTTATTTTGGTACCCCCCTCTCCTAATTTAACAGTGGGAACACCAGTAAATGAACTGAACCGGACGGCTCTGTGGAAATGCAGCTCTATGGGTCCACACCACAGAGAGTTGATTTAACCTTTTTCAGAGTGTTGGTAAATTAGCATGAATAAGGTGTAATTATCGATCCTTTTTGGAATTAAGATTTGAAACTTTGTAATGCTTTACAATGTGACTTAAAATCACCACTTCTATTCAGTGTATGAAATGTACTCTCTCAGAGTATCCTTTTTAACTGTTAAAGTGTAACCTACAAATTAACACTGCAAGGTGTAAATATTGCTGTTATTAACTATTTATTGTTTACTTGAAGATTATGCTGAAATGAAATTGGTTCTGACAATTTCATTTTGAAAAATTTGCACCACAATAATTTAAAATACTTCCTAAAATATAGAACAATATAGTGGTGCAGGGATGACATATTTTTGTCAGTCAACATGGAAATAAACCATTGTGCTGGTTCCCTCGAGTGCAAGCCCACTACAAGTCTATGGGATATTTCACTGTTTTGGATCATTGCTGATAATACACTGGAGCGAACAAAAATGATAAAACTTACATGATCTGCTGGAGTAAAAAGCTATTATTAAGCTACAATATGACAGTTCTGCTCCGAAGCTTTTACAGTATTTCCAATGTGTAACGCCTTGTTTCAGAAATTCCTCATAATCGATTGACCTGATCACGTTGGTCCTTAAGGCTGTAGCAATAGTACAGTAAACCCCCATGATATCGTGGTTCAGTTTTTGCGGTCCTGGTATTTCACGTTTTTTTCTGTAAGACCTATTACTTTTGATATGCGTACATTTTCGCCATTTCGTGGCATTCTGCAGCATTGTTTATAAGTTTAAATCTCACGTGTCACAATATAATGCCAGTACATACCAATTCAGCCAATCAGAGTGTCGGTATTTTTTTCTCTGCCTCTGATCGGCTGTTGTGTATCACGTGGCTTCGCATCTCGCAGGGATTAGAGATGCTTGCTTTGTTCTCTCTCAGGTTGCGTGTGCATTTCAGTAAGGACAACAGCTTCGGCCAAGCAACATGTGTGCTGCTTACTGTGCCTGGTTTGTTATCCAGACAAAAATTTTCAGACGAATATGTTGTCCAGACAAGAAACTCCTGCTTCTTTGTGCGTCCACTCGCCATTGTTGTTTATGAAAAGTTGCTCACCGGGAAGCCTGCGCGTGTTGTAACACTGCTGTTTTACTACAAACCTATATCGCCATCTACTGGCCTGGCATGCACGCTACAGCATTTTCAGTCATTCTCGCGTCTCCATGTGAACGCAGAGTGCTTTTGAAAATGCAAAGGAAAAACCTTTCAGTTTCTGGTGACAATGTTGTCGTGTAAACGGGGCCTCAGTTCCATATCTCTCTCTACAGTGATCAGTGTTCTGCATAACTTTAGTGTTTGTACAATATTTTTGTGTTTTCTATTGCTGTTGCTTTCTCAATATCTTTTTATATGTTCAAATGTATTTCTATTGTTCTAGGGTATATTTAAATAGGGTATTTCTATTTCACGAATTTTCACTTATCGCAGGTAGGTCTGGAACCTAACCCCCCGATGGAGGGGACCACTGTATATGAATTACTGGTTATTGAGAAACAATCAGAAATGCTTGCCATCTGGTCACCGGTCATTTTTGTAGTTCATATTAGTTGTTAAGCAATGGTTTTATGTGATGTGTCCACATTTGTTTACTACAGATGGAACCCATTCAGACTTCTGTAAGAGTATCACTGACCTTGTAAAATGATGTCAAATATGACGTGTCTGCCTCAGTACCAGGTAGGTTGTAACACATGCTGGGGTACAGCTGCAGGTTTAAATGGAGTTTTAGTAAATCAAACATTGCAGCATAGGAGAGACATAAAAGTAATGTATTGTCTGCATTCATATCTGTTATTTAGAAGTTTTGAAGGGACACAAGAGATGGACATGACACATGGGGTTTCTAAGGAGTGACGTATGAGAATAAATACTGTGGAAATACAGCTCACTTCACCACCCAGGGAAAGCAAATGCCACTGACAGCAAAGTTAATGCTAAGCTAAACCCACTGAAAACCAGCCAACAATTGACATACTTTGCTTCTCCTGATTCTGGACGCCAAGAAAATAGTTCAATCCATTTCTTACTTTATATGCAAAGACTCAAGGACTCACCATGTTGTGGGAAACAAGGGCTCTTGTTTCATGCTGGTTGGAGCCCAGGTATGTGCCTCAGTCTCTGCATTATTTCATGCTGGGGCACGATTATGGAACACTGGCAAGTGAGATCTTCAAATCTCAATGAGGTTTCCTCTGGTAAAATAAAGTTTAAATTAAAACGTCACTGACACAGCAGTACTGAAGCTCAAAGTTGAAGAAAGACTGAGCACAGAGGAGCAGATTGCTCCAACTTGTGACGCGTGGACATCAGCCTGTGAGTTTTTCTCCTGTTTTAATACAATTGTGATTACGATTTACTGAGATAGGTTTCTTATTGAATTTAACAGAATTTTGACATTATTTGGACATAAATGCATTAAAAAACAGGATTTTAAACATAGTATATTTCAAAGTTAATTATTACAATACTCAGCATATCACAAAATATTAAGATTAGCAACAAAATCAAATTGGGACTCAAGTATCCTGACATTATTGTATCCTGGGACCACTGGCTTTTTCTGCCACAAATTCCTTCACTTCTCTATAGGATGAATTCCTGTATATTTGAACATTTTCTGTTTTTTCTTGTCTTCTTTTAGTTTTCCTGTCATAAATTTGAAGAAAGTTTAACACACTATACATTTCTGCAGTCCTAAAAAAGTTTTTCCATTCATTTCAGGAGAAAAGAGGATTTAGCCCAGTCCTAGGAGGAGTGTAAACTGGTCCAAAATCATTTTTCTGGTTGATTGACAGGAAATTGCATAAATTAAATTTTAAAAAATATTGCTTACATATTTGCAAAGATGAGTTCAGAAAGTTCTTTCATCAAACTTAAACTGAGAACGTGTTTACTGAGATAGGTAGTTTTTTGTAACAGTTTGAACTACCTGGATGCCGGTTTGGCAAAGTGGGTAGCAACCATGCATGTACAATATGGAAGGCTCTTCCGTTATGCAGCTAGCCCATGCGGGGCCCTATTTGCTGTGTTCTTCCTTTGTTCTCTCTACCCATTTCTGAGTCTATGCGGTGTCTCTGCATTCTAACAACAATGGGCCAGAAATTCAAAAATAAATAAATAAATAAACAAATTAAGGATCAGAATTGTATGGGTCATTTTTCGCTAGCTAGCAGAGGGCAAAATGCTGATGCATTCAGGTTATTCATGAACATTTTTTGGGTGTAGGGGAGACCAGTGTTAGGTTTCACACTTCTAATGAATATAACTTATGGTCAATACATCCCACAATGGATCAAGGTCATCACAGGAGTGGCTGTCATAATTTAGAGCTGCCAACTCTCACACTTAGAGCGTGAGAAACACTCATCTGCCACCTTTCACAAGCACTCATGCCAAACCCTGTATTTCTCACACCATGTGATCCAAAACAAATAAAAATGAGGAATTGCAGAAAGCTGCGTGTTTCTATCAATTTTAACTAAATCACACGTACAGGCCATCACTGTTTGTCTTTCATTCAGTGCCAGAATATGAATTTCAGAACCTCCACCAAGAGAAGTTGAAGTTTTCATTTTTATAGTCTCTTCTATAGACACTTAAAACAATAAAGTATTAGTTTTTTGTGCCGAATTTATCTTTGACTGACATATGGGGGAAGCTTACAGAATGTGTTCTTATTGTGCAAATTTGTGAGGCTTTACATGGCAGAACAATAAATTCATTTTAAGAAAAACTGTCAAAAAATCTCCTTCTGATGGTCCAAAGTAATTATAGCAGGTCTAATGCACAGGAAGGAGGATAGATCTGGATCATTACTAATCCCAGGCTGGCTTTAATTATAGCGAGAGAGCCAGAGCAGTGCTGTCTTGACGAGCTTGTTTCATCGATGAAGGAAATGTTTAACATTATTGGGAAGTAGTCCTGACTGGAAGGCTGGGTCACTATTCTCATTTCCTACTGTGCCTTGTTAGGGACCAAGCAGTAAAGGCACCAGACACAGGACTAATTAAAAAAAATTAATGGGTTTTATATAACCCAAGAGGAAATGAGTCAGATTTATGAACCAAAATGTTAAGAACTAGGCTTATAACACAGGTCAACTAAATATATCACTTAATAAACTAAACAAAACATAAAGTGTTAACTCAACCCAGAATGATCATCCAGTCACCTTCTGGATGTGTTTATGAAAGGTTCAGCCCTCCCCAAACACTTTCTATGGGCTCTGCTCCCAGTGGACTGATGAAATACATGCTGTGTAGTATGTACTGAACTGTCCATCTGCTGTGTAGTATGTACTGAACTGTCCATCTGCTGTGTAGTATGTATTGAACTGTCCATCTGCTGTGTAGTATGTATTGAACTGTCCATCTGCTGTGTAGTATGTATTGAACTGTCCATTTGCTGTGTCAGATGAGATCGGACATACTTGAAACTAGAGGATTATTGAACATACATGATTGTGAACATTCTCTAGCAGTCATCAAAATATCCATAGGATACTTGAACCAAAATGATACATAAGTGTAGAAATCTTAAGTGTTAAAATATGAAGCATCTATAGGACCTGCAAAAATAGTGGTCACTGAGGTCATGTCCGTATTTTAGACAGTCTAACAGTCTGTCACTTTTTTCCTCTGAATGCAACAAAACCAGACACAATACTATTGTACTGAACCCTGCAGGAACAGATTAACTTGCTCTGGGGCCTCTGGGTAAAATGACTCATTGTCTCGCACACACGTGTTCCCTCAGCCTATCACCCAGAGTCCACAAGGCGTACCAACCTGTCACTCTGCTCTGAAGTCAGGCACCATGATATTTATATTGGATTGTTTTAGTCAAATAAGGATGTATCCTGTAGGCATAATTACAGGCTCAGGTTAGTTTACTTGTACCTATAGCTGGATTTGTTTGCTCAACCTGTGAGATGATGGCATCGATGATGACACGAAATTACAAAACAGATTTAACATAAAACAACACATTACAGACAGACAAGTAGTACTGCCTGATGATTTAATGCCTCCCCAGGGCTCACAGATGAGTAAAATTACAGAGATGCAGTAATTGAGTGAAGAAGAAGGGATGGTGTGGTCTTATTAGTAGTGGTGCACCAACTGCGGTACCGATGTTTAAAATAATTTTGGCCAATACTGATGCAGAAATCTTATCACATCTTTGGCTTAATTCTCGCAAAATGCTAATATTTCTCTCATGTTTGATCATAAAAAAAGAACAAGGTTTGAAAATAAAAAAAAATCTTACCTGAATCAGCAGTTGGGTGTGCCAGATGACAGCACAAAATTGGAACGACACAACAGAAAAACCCCCCCTTCTGAATCTGATATTTGTTGACCCCACATTAATTTGCTGTTGGCTGATGTTTGCAAAATGGGCCTTTATAGGCGCTGCAGATGCTGATATTCATCCCTGCAGTTAGTTGTGTGATTTGTAAAAATCTCACATGCAAGTCCTGGACATGAAAGACAAACAGCTTTGATGAACAAAATCTCATCAGTTTACCATTGAGTCAAAATGGACATTTTTGCAAAATTTGAAGAAAATCCCTTAAAACATTTTTGCGGAATGTTCACAAAATAGAGATGATCACAAGCAAAATGACCTTGATGTTGTACCTCCAGTCTGATTCTTAGGATAATGAAACAGCAGGGAGATAACTCCAAATATCGAAAAGTGTTTAAATAATATGGAGTCTGATGCTGTTGATGTTGGTTAACGTTAGATGTCCTCTTGCAGCACATCAGTGTTTGTGCGAGGATTTGATGAATAAAAAAATGAAAGATTAGATGTGTTCAGCATTTTGGCCTGCCTTTCTTAATTAGCATGAATGCTAGGTTGTAAGTTAATGTTCATATTAGTTTGCTAGCATTACAGATTATCAACATTAAAATTGCATAATGCTGATGCAACATTCTAACATAAGTTAGAATGTTGCATCAGCATCAGTTTAACATCAATATCCGACCATCAATAATATGATATTGACTTCTCAACAAACAGCAAATGAACGTGGGGTGAACCAATATCAGTTCTAGATGTTGTGTTGTATTAATTTAAAGCTTACAGTACATCTGACAAATACTGCTGATTCTGACAAGATGTTTTATTGGGCAGGAGAAATGTCCATCATGTTTTTATGATCAAAACTTAGAAACACCATTGGCTCTGCAGGAGAGTAACGGCAAAAAAAAAAAAAAAAAAATTGAAGGCATTGGCATTGGTAACAGACAAATTTTATTTAAACATAAGCCCCAATTTCACAATGGGTGCATCATTAAATATAACATGTATGAATTTGTTATACCGTAATTTCTCGATTATAACACGCCCTGAATTGTAACATGCACTTCATTTCTTCATGCTTTTTTCCAGGAAAAATGCTGTACTCAAATACAACGTGCACTCACATTTTGCCCAAACCTTACTCTTTCAGACAACTCAAAAATGACCTTTATTCAAAGTTTTATTCAATGAAATTTCAGTATTTTCACAACAAATACTGGCATGATTTTCTCTCTAAAATGGATGCAGAAACACCTTTTGCTTCACGCATGCGCAATTACTCGATTTCTGCCCGAGCATGCTGAGTTGTAATGTACCAACCAATCAGAGAGCAGCTATCAACATGCTGATGTCTTCTGTCAATCACAGCGCAGCTATTTTGGTCCCCTGGCAGCGCCCTGTGTTTGCATGTGAGTGGTACCATAACACTTGAGAAGTACACGATCATTACACAAAGGTAAACCAATTAAGATCCAAAATATTGGATTAGAACAGTTTAACAGTCAGTTCATTAAGAATTACACAAGTTTGGCAGTAATGTTTCGCAGAGAGAGAATATTTCGACTTTTTGTATCAGATGTGTTGTTATCGTGATGTTGGTGAGACAAAATATTTTACATATTTTGCTTGTGCTTGCGTATAATATGCAGGCGAAAATTAGACCTTATTTAAGAGCAAAAAATGTGTGTTATAACTTAGAAATAATGGTAAATGATAATAACAATACAATTTATTTTAGGGCGCCTTTCTCAGCACTCAATGTCACCTGACATAGCGGAGTTAAAAACAAAATAAATAAGAAAAGAAAAGAATCATTGATAAAATGACATTATATGCCAGTTTGAAGAGAAGGGTTTTAAAATGAGTTACGAAGATGGAAAGAGAGTCGATGTTCTGAATGTCCAGTGGAAGGGAGGTCCAGAGGGGGGACCAGAGTGGCTGAAGGTTGTAGAACCGATAGTGGACAGGCACAGTGAGGTGAATGGAAGAAGACCTGAGGGAGTGGGAGGGTGTGTTGATGTGTGGAAGTTCAGAGAAAGGCAATATTGTGGACGGCCTTTAGGGTGATGAGCAAGGTATTGAAGTCAATACGATATTTAACTGGGAACCAGTGAAGCTGATGAAGAACATGAGTGATGTGGTTAAAGAAAGGGGTTCGGGTGATGGTATAAACAGCAGAATTTTTGACAAGTTGAAGCTTATGGAGGAGTATCTGAGGGAGACCAAAAAGAAATGAGCTCCTGGATGTTACCGAAGAGTGAACAGGGATAGCTGTAATGTTGGGTGTGAAGGTCCAACAAGGGTAGTTGATGTTGCATAGATGGAAGTGTGCAGACCAAGTGATATTATTAATATGAGCTTGGAAAGACTGAATGTTGTCCAGGATGCCAGACTCTTAACCTGAGGGGAGGGGGAACCTGAAGAGTTATCAATGGTGAGAGAGAAACAGCCTGCCTTTGTTCAAGTGGATTTAGTTCCTATTAGAAGAACTATTAGTTTAAGAAAGTTGGAGGAAAACCAGAGTTTGATAGGTCATCTGTGAGGGAGGTGGGAAGGAGAGTGGGGTTTGATTTTGTGCCCAGATAGAGCTGGGTGTCATCTGCATAGCAATGAAAATTGACGTTAAATTAAAACACAAACACAATGTCCCAAGAGAATTAATAAGAATATCTTGAGGTTGTGACGGCCACAGGCCTTGGGGTCAGTATGCGTCTTCCTGTTTTCCTGCCTCTGTTTTCATTTCCAGGTACTCCTGGCCTGCCTGCCCCTCCCTCTCCTCAAGCAAACCCCATGTTGAATTTGCCCAGGATATTTTGACTCATTTTACATGCCGGCCCACCTTGCTACTTATATCAAAAAATGGGTGAAGACAGCGTCTGCAGCTGCTGTTCTTGCTGATGAGTATGTTTTAACGTATTCTTCTAGTTCAGTTGTGGGTCAAGTCTTCAGAGAAGGTCAGCAGAGGGAGAATTTCAGGGTGAGGCCCAGTCGATCTCCAGGGGTCGCCCTTGAGCCTGCTCATCAGGCTGTGAGGCATGTTCCAGGGACAGATGGAAAGTTTGATCCAGCCAGGGTATGTCATGATGTAGAAACAAGGGACACTGGAAAGGGGAATGTCCAATCAGGAAATCTGGCCAAAAATCAGCTGCTTCCAGTGTATATGTGAAATCAAATGGCCTAGTCTCCTCTGCCTTAAGCACTGGTGTGGCTGGGTTGGATGTTTTTCCCCTCAAGCCTGCTCCATCTAAAGCTATTGATGAGGCATATGCACCTTTTGTCTCAGATGGTTTTGTGTCTTTGGATGGGGAAAATAAGATACCTGTTAAGATTTTGCGGGACACCGGGGCTACTGAGAGTTTGATTGTGGAGAGCATTTTGCCTTTTTCAACCTGTACTGCTACTGGGAAAAACATCTCCTGTTCTTGGTGTTGAGTTGGTTCCTTTGTGGGTTAATTCACATCGTTTTCATCTCTCCTCTGATCTGGTTTGTGGAGAGGTGGAAATGGGCGTTCGTCTTCAGCTGCCAATTCAAGGAATAGACATTATTTTAGGGAATGACTTAGCGGGGGCTAGGGTATGGAAAGATAGTCCACCACAAACATGTGTTGGTTCACCCTTGCAGGTTTCTGGAGAACCAGATGAGTGTGCTAAACAGTACCCCAAAGTCTTTTCTTCTTGCGCTGTGACGCGCTCAAAGAATAAAGCTGAGTCAGAGCAGTCTGAACATTTTCAGCCCTCTCAGGAGTCGTTTTCTCAGGTTAAAGACAGTTGTGAGGGGAAGGAGCAGTTCAAATTGTTTTCTATTCCATCATTGTCTAGAGAAGAGTGTATTAAAGAGCAAGCTGCAGACCCCTGAACCTATTCTTACAGGGAGACAACAATTCTGAATACCTCAACCATCTAGACAGCCAGTTGGGTTATCTGTTAGATACTCAGCGTGCAGACCTGGTGAAGTTGCTTAATTCTCACTTGTCTCTCTTCTCAGATACACCGTCACGCACTAACTTCTTGGAGCATGACATAGATGTGGGGGATGCTAAACCCATTAAACAGCGTTTCTATCGTCTGCCCATGGGAAAGCGTGATCGGATGGAGAAGGAGGTAGAGTACATGTTAGAACATGGGATAGCAGAGCCAGCATGCTCTAGCTGGGCCTCTCCATGTCTGTTGGCAGATAAGGCTGATAGGTCAGATAGATTTTGTATGGATTTCAGAAAAGTCAACGCAGTCACCAAGTCTGATTGTTATCCAATGCTTTGCATGGAGGACTGCATTGATCAGGTCACTAAACTTGACCTTTTAAAAGGATATTGGCAGGTGCCATTAACCCCGAGGGCCAAGGACATTTCCTCTTTTGTTACACCTTGGGGGTCATTTTCCTATAATGTAATGCCATTTGGGCTGAAAAACGCCCCCGCAACATTTCAGCGCCTCATGAATATGGTGATAGCTGGTCAGCCAGGGTGTGCAGCATATTTAGATGATGTAGTGGTGTTCAGTGACACATGGGAAACTCATGTTCAGCGTTTGACGGCACTTTTTGACAGGTTGGCAGATGCAAGTTTAACGGTAAATTTAGCAAAGTGTGACTTTGCTAAAGCAACAGTGACCTATCTTGGCAAGGTTGTAGGCCAGGGTGAAGTTCATCCGGTGCAGGCCAAAGTGGAGGCCATTGATAAATATCCTGTGCTAACATCTAAAAAACAGCTGATGTGGTTCTTAGGGTTAGTCGGCTATTACCGCAGTTTTTGCTGTAATTTTTCTACTGTGGTCGCCCCATTGACTAACCTCTTGAGTAAGAACACCCCTTTTGTCTGGTCTCCTCAATGTCAGACTGCTTTCAATGATGTTAAAAAAATGATCTGTTCTGCTCCTGTTCTTGCAGCTCCTTTTTTGAGGTGGATGCAAGTGATGTTGGAGCTGGGGCTGTCCTCCCCAGGAAAGGGAAGGGGGAGTTGAACATCCAGTCTGCTTCTTTTCACGGTTCAGTTTTCAGTTGTTGAAAAGGAGACACTGGCCTTGATTTGGGCCCTGAAGTTTTTTGAGGTGTATGTGGGACCATCAGTGCCAGTGATAATTTACACGGATCATAATCCATTAACTTTTCTTGACAGTATGCAAAATGCTAACAATAGACTTGTGCGTTGGATTCTTTTTCTTCAGCCATATACGCTCAAAGTAAAACACATTAAGGGCCGTGAAAATGTAATGGCAGATGCGCTTTCTAGAGTACCATGTTGACACCACAAAGACTGCAAGAGTGGGGGTCTTTGTTTTATGGGAGGGGTGACGGCCACAGGCCTTGGGGTCAGTATGCGTCTTCCTGTTTTCCTGCCTTTGTTTTCATTTCCAGGTACTCCTGGTCTGCCAGCCCCTCCCTCTCTTCATTTGATTGGCTTCACGTGTTTGGAGCCTTTAAAAGCTGGGGGGAATCAAAGATGGCTCTCTCTCCCTCCTGGATGGCTGGTGTCTGCCAGGCACCCACTTTGTTTTTGATTTGGTTTGAGTTGATTATGTTGAGTTTAGCCTTGGTTACCTTTCATGTACAGTTTTGTTGAGTTCTTTGATAAATTAATTTCTTTATTTAAAAGCTGTCACTGTGTCGACCTCCCTTCTTTGTTATGCTCTTCAATGAGCTGGGCATAACAAGGTGAAATGATATGAGCTTGATTACGGTGCATATTCACAGTGAAAACTGCTGTGGAAGGGGTTCCCAAACTATGGCCTGGGAGCCAAATGTGTCCCGTGGTCCAATTTTAGAAAGCAAGCTCCAAAAATAAAGGAAATGTTATCCACATTAGATATTGAAATTTGTACAACTACAGTATTCTGTAATACACCTTTTTTATGGTTGGATGCTTTCCTTTTGTTTTGTATCTGATTTGTCTGCCTGTTTTCCTGCTAAGCCACTGTTATACATTCATGACTCTGGGACATTACCCTCTGGACCTCCCTGATCACTTTGGTTCTCATCTCATGGACTATTCCTGGCATCTAAAGAACACTTTCACAATTTGTTGGACTGACTTGTTGAGATACGCATCTCGTATGGACTGGCAGTGTTTGTGGTTTGTGTTTGTGCTGTGACCTGTGTGTTGTATGTCTTTTGTGGTCTGAAAAACTTTCAAAACTTTCAAAATAAAATGCATAAAAAAAAAAGATATTGAAACTTGTGCTTGACTGATAATAAAGACAAACAGATTACAGCTTTTAACAGCAACATAAATTGCCCTCTGTAACTTTGCCATATGGTGTGTCTCAAGGTCTGATTGACAATATTGTTCTAATCAGCTTCACTCCAAGAAAGATTGGCTGATTGTTTTTATTTTGAATCTGAAAATTGAGATGAGGCATTATTGTCTCCTTTCTGCTGCATGGGGGGTCATTCTCATCTTGACCGGGCAGATCCAGTGGAAGACAGGGCAACCCGATATCTGATATGCCATCCCTAAACCTTTTACAATGATTGACTGTCAGTCTGCTTACGTAGGCATGTTTTTAACTTCAGTATTTTCTGTTATAAAACATTTCTTAATCTTCACTGGATCAGTTATACAAATCAGAACACTAAAGGCCGGCTTAACCTCTCCTTTTTTATGTGGCCTTTGATGAAAAACTTTGGACACCTCTGGGCTATAGCAACAGTTGCTGATCTACTCTGGTAAAACAAATTCTTGCCCTGGCCTAGTTTTCCAGGGAGTTGCCATGAAATTGTAACCTTTATTTTGGTACTTCAAGTGATTAAAATGTGTGTCAGAGGAGCTCATGATCTAATCCAGGAGTATTTTCCATCCTGTATCCTAAACCAGAGGTTCATCACAAAATGTCTTTGTTGGGTTTGTCTCTGTGGATAACCACACTGGCGTAACAACCCATTGACAATCAGCAAGATTAGTTATACTTTAAAGTAAGAGGAAAAATCTTTAACAATTGCATTATGTGATTTTCTGGTAATGTTCAATAACAGTAATATTAATGCAGTGTATCTAAAATAGTGAGGCGCAAACCCTAAGGTGGTATGGCCACATGCCAAGGGGGTGGGACTTGTGTGGGCAGGGGCGCAAATTGGAGATCACCTGGAATTGTTGGGGCTTTTCCACCACATCAGCTCAACAAAATACAGTAATTAAGAACCACGGACTTTAAAGTAAACTTAGATTATATCACACATTTAGTGTGTTGTGACTTTCACATTGCTCTCCTGGAAGATCTGTTAGTGTCAACATCAACTTACAATTTATCTTCATTGCCGGTCCACTGAAACAAATCAAAATATGTAACACATCTTAGTTATCTCTTTAACCATACAAGCACTTTGTTGGTGTGAAGCTAAAGGGTGTATCTTTGTCTTTATCCTTTCACTGAAGCCAGATTTATTAATGATATATGAATGTGGACATCAGGACTCACCACTCTGCAGTGACAAAGTGTGCAGTGAACATGTTACAGATCAGGACTACGATACAGTACAGCATTTTAAAGACTGCATTACTAAGTCCTACTAATGACAGCAATGGACCTCTGAGTTTGTGGACATGGGCTCACAGTTCATGCATCTGCACCACCAGGTAATCTGTGATCTGTCCTGCTCCTCTGTTCTCCATCCCTCTTTCTACCTGTGACTCAATCTGCAAAAGTTCTTCCTCTGTGTACTCCAGATCATAAAGATGTCCTCTTGTATCCCAAACTTACAGCACGTTGTTGTTACTAGAGCCAAAATCACTCATTTTCTGTTCAGTTTTAGTGAAGTTAGAGTTTGTTGTTTCCTCTGTCTACCTGGCCAGCTGATGGTGGAGGGATACATAACCCCTTACATCCAAACATACAAAAGTTCTTCACAGAGGGGCTTTGTTGAGGAAAGTTAAAGGCTGTAAGGCTTTCAGTGGCAGCATTTACTGCTATGAGCCGGCTAGCGTCCGCCCCAGCATATCTCCCCCAGGGAAAAAGCTCGCAAGTTCCTGTATTGGCTCTTATATTATAGTGCCATGGGCCTTTAGCAATAACGTTGCCATGCAGATGGATCAGCCTGATTTGATGTCTGCAATCAGACAGATCCACCTTACCAAGCTCCAACCTGCAAGGGTTGTGAGCGGCCCAAAGCGGGATGGCCCAATCAGCTTCCTTTAGAGCAGGACGAGATGAGAGCCTCAAGCAGGATGACAGCAGGAAGTGACTACTCAGACAGAGATTAGCATAGATGCTAACAGCTTCAGTGGCAGTGTAATCAGATCTGGACCACATTCCTATATTCAATAAAAAGCAGATAACAACACTTCAAACTTCCCAATGGAAGGGATATTGTCACTCCACTTCCAACTGTTTTGGCGAGAGTTTCTTTCAGAAAGTGGATTACGTTCTGTCCTTTTCACCACCGCAGTAGTGCCCACTTGCTACGTTATCTGATTAGCCTGTAATGAATGTGATTGACAGAACAATCGTCCAATCACCTGCTGGATATGCTTTTGAAAGCTTCTACCCTGTCTCAAACACTGTCTATAGGCTTTGTCCCAGATGGACCAAAGAAAAATACTGAACGGCCCATCTCGCATGTCAGGTTACTATAGCAACCCCACTTCAAAAAACCTGAACTAACTTCTTAAATATCTAAAGTGGACCATCAAAAGTATCAACAGAGAAAGGCTATTATCTCCTAGTCAACTGTACAAGTCCCATGATGCTGCTTTGGGTCAGTACACTATTTTTACAGATTTGATGCATATGTACCTTTGAGCTCTAGTAAACTAGATAACATAACAATAAGGTGATACAACAACAATTGACAGGTTTTCATGGCTCTTTGTCTTCATTGTGTTCTTTTCCTGAAGCTGCCTTTCTCACTTCATCTACGACTCACATAACACCACATCAGCTACATCTAGAGGTCCCCTGAGCCCACTACAACCCCTCATCCCACTGGTTTATAAAAGAGGCTCATTTTAATACACTTCTGCACCAGCGTGCCTGTGCTGTTATGTAAGACTATGTGCTGGTGATGTAAATGCAGCCTTGGTCATATGTATACCTGCATGAGTTTAGACTGTTTTCGCCTCCCACCATGCTTCAGTCTCCTGCTCTCCTTCAACAGCTCAGTCTTCCGTGATAACTCAGAAGCTGTGACACTGGAACGAAAACATGCCTATGCTCATAAACCATTCAGCATATAAATACAAGGACAAAAGTGTTTCAAGATGACTTTGGTGTTAAAACAGGCGTCAGCTTCACGTCAACATGAGCCTCCCTCCATCACAGAAAACACTTTAACCAATTTAAGCACAGACAGGGAAAGTACAGAAATAAGTCAGGAAGACAGGCCTGGCAGTTTTGTGGCGTTGTGATTAGTCTGCAACGGTAGCGTGCACATTTTGTGACAAGACTTGAGGTCACAGTGGCCCTGACCTTACAAATACAAAATCAATCAAGCCATTGTGGAGTCAGTAAAGACACCATTGAGTCAAAGTAAAAGGATCAGTTAAAATATTTTAGAAGACAAGAGAATAAAAGTGTGTAAGCTGTTTTTATTATTTTTGAGTTTAGAATTCAAATTTGCTTTGATTTACTTACCTGATTCTCTAAATTCAGTGATATTACTTACCTGGCATTTTCTTTTATTTTGAAGGAGAACAGCACAGTAGAGAGCATATTATGACCGGGCATCTGTGTTTTGAGTTAGAGTGAACATTTAAATCCCACCAAGTTTTCTTGCAAAGTGTTTGCTGAGCTGCATTCACAAGCAAAGAATTACAATGTGCTTCAGTGACCCTACCCTTTTACCCATGGCTTCCAAAATCTTGTCCGATTATCCTTCAGCCAGAGAGGACACTGGTGCAAGATCTTAAAAAAAATCTCTTAAAGAGAGACTGCGTTTGCAAGAGTGACCTGGAGAGATGGATTAGATAATTAAATTATCAATTCCTCTGGCCCTGGATGTTGCCAGTAGTAGGGCACAAAGTACCACTGTTCTATGTTGTGATCAGAAGACTTAAAGATACTTTTCATCAGTGGTTTTATATTTTTGTTACTACATGGACATAGATGAAGGAATAATTGTCCATCTGAACCTAAATACAGTAAATAAAACTTTTGGAGATTGGAGACAATAATGCTTCATATGTGATATTGGTATAACCTGAACATGGACAGCCTTTAGCTTTATGTCCTCCAAACACTCTAACAACAAATAGCTGCTGACAAAACACTGCCTGACTGCGCCTCCCTGTGACCTGACTGTAAAACTGCATCATTGTTAAAATAGAGGAAATTGTCTCTTTATCCCCCTTTTTTATAACTATTATTGTTAAAAGAAATCAAAACCAGAGGAGCTTTTATGCTCGAAGGTTCTGAGGTATTTAGCTTCTGCCATGAGTTTTTAATCACAGTTGAAGTTAAGTGTGGTGACTCTGTGAAGGGGTTAATATATATAATGATTGATTCAGCAGAATTATAAAATACAAGGGCATCTAAGTATCTGGGGGCTTTATAATGTTAGACAACTTATAAACAAATGAATGAGAAATATTTTTAACTCAAGCTGGAGTTTGAAACGTTAAGTTTTAAGGAGAAGTTGTAATTAAAGCACCTCAGAGTTATGCAGCCATGGGATATTGTCATCACTCAAACTGCTGCAAAACCACCTGCTGCTTTATTGGAGAGTGGTTTTAAAAGAAAAATTGCTAACAATTAGAATTATGAATATGGCAAAACTGTGTTTTCCAAGACTTAATGTGGTTGAGGACAAGCTTCAAAGTGAAAGTTATCTGGACAGAACATCAAAACCTGCTCATATGGAAGAGTAAATATTAAAATGACAGCACAGGTGCTCCAATGAGCAGCACAGACAGGTGGAGGACTGTAATGTCATGCCATGTAATGTTTTAGTGTGATTTCCCCTGCAGTTCCTGCCCCTGATGCGTACAGTGTGCAGTGATTGCGTAAGATCTGAGTTTTAATGGTGTAAAAGTGACACTTCTTACAACAGCTGGTTAAATAAGATACTAGTCCATTTATTAAATGTACAGAAATACTGTTCAAAATCCGCACAAGAATGTGTTCAAGGACAAATCTTCATTCAAATGTAAACAAAATGTTTGCTCCACCATGTACTGTGTATGTAAAGCAAATGCTTTGGGAATGATTCATTCTCTTATTAACAGCATTCTTGATTTTAAACCTAATTTAATGACAGCTCAATGTGAGTGTCTCATCCCATGTTGTAAACAGCTCATAAATGATTCACTTTTGTAAACATTAGAATTGAATGGATGGATGTGTTGAATTTCGATGGACCTGTAAAGCTGCAGAAGATTAATTTGCATTACCTTTTACACTGTGCAATGTGTGGCGCTTCAAAAGGAAAAGAAAAATACATCACAGAACAACAGAGAGAGAGAGAGTACATCATAAACATTATACAGAATCTACAAATTGTAATCTATCAAAACAAGTTCATGGTAGGCTTTTTCAGAAATGCACTCGCTTTAGCTGAAAATCAAGACTTCACAATAATAATAGCATTGAAGACATTCATCTCAAAACATCTCAGACCATTCAGTTAGCTTTCTTTTTTTAACCTCAGCCTTATTTACAGAAATACAAACCTGATATCAAATGCAACCAAATAACAAGAGTTTAGTAAATTTACCAAAAACGCTTCATCTCCAGTGTCACAGCACAGCCCAACTCACACTAACAGACCCCACAATGTGCTTTTCTAACCATGTCTCATAAAGCAGGACTAATTTCTGAAAGAGGAGCACAACAAACCATCACACCAGCGGGAGTCAAAAAAGAGATTTTAGCTGCGTCTGTAAACATTCATGTCATGACCAACATTAGACCTCAGATATCAAACCACACATGGAAATATTCACTGGTCTATTTTGGAATAAAGGAAAAAAAAGACTTGGTTATTTTTAGCTGCTGCTTTAGCAAACTCTGCTATTAATTTAGAGAATATACCCAATTCCAAAAGAGTTTGTATATCATGTAAAATGTGAATAAGCAGAATAAAGAGATTTGCAAATCCTTTCTTTAGAAACAGCACAAATACAACATATGCAAAGTTCAAACTGAAGATCTTGGTTGTTTTTTGGGAAATTCACACATTTTAGTTTTGATGCCTGCAACATATTCCATAAAATGACTGGGACAGGAGCAAGGAAAGACTGGGATGGTTGCAGAATGTTATAAAACAGCTTGAACATTCAGCAGGTAAGTAGGTTAGTTGGTAACAGGTGGTAGTAGGGCTGCTCGATTATGGCAAAAAATCACAGTTCCTGTTATTTTAATAGATACTGAGATCACAATAATGAAACATGGTTACTTAACAATTTTAAAACACACACCACATGCTTTCGTTGAACATATATGCTTTGACACCATCATCTTTAACATACAAAACATTAAATACAGGCAATACATAGAAATATACCTCAAAGCAACGCTAATAACAATAATTACTGAAAAATAGGCTCAACATGTCATGCGACACAGTAACTTGAATGACTCAGCTTTCATAAATGTGGAAGGCAGTAATTGTAATCTCGATTAAAATTTGACTCATTGCCCAGCTCTAGGTGTTACTTCCATTACTGGATTTAAAAGGAACATTACTGAAAGGTTCAGTCGATCACCATCAACAATGGCTCCATTTATTCAAAACTCCTCAATGTGCAACTGCAAAGAATTAAGAGGTTTCACCATCTTTAAGACATGGGATCACCAAAAGATCCAGAGTCTGAAGAAACCTCTGCATGGGAGGGTCAGTCTGGAAAATCAACACTGAATGCCCATGACCATTAAACGACAGGAGGCATTGCATTAAAAACCTGCATCATTCTGTGATGGACACTACAGTTCAAGCTCAGGAACACTTAAGTTAATCATTATCAGTTAACACAGTATGTAGTTGCATCTACAAATGTAATAAATGTTAAATTGACTTGAGCTTATAAAGTCCTTTTTAGTCTCTTTGACAACTCAAAGCTGCTTCACACGTCACATTTATTCCCATTTACTCTCAAATTCACTCGTTGATGGTTCAGGGGGTCTATTTAAGTTGTCTATCAGTATCAACCAACACTTTCACGTTCTTTCATACCCATTTACACACCACTGACGCAGTAGTGAGGACAACTTGTGGGGTTAAGTGTCTTGCCCAGGACACATCGCCATGTGAGAGAGCTGGGCTCGTACCTGCATCCTTGCTATCAGACGGAGCCACTGACGCCTTCTGATAGGAGTCTATTATATATATATATATATGTATACATATGTACATACATACATATATATACATATATATATATATATATATATATATATATATATATATATATATATATATATATATATATATATATATATATATATATATATATATATATATATATATATATATATATATATGTGTGTGTGTGTATATATATATATATATATATATATATACACACACACACACATATATATATATATATATATATATATGTATGTATGTACATATATATGTGTGTGTGTGTATATATATACATATATACATACACATATATATTTATACATATATATTTATATTCATATATATAAATATATATATATGAATATATATATAAATAAATATATATGTATAAATAAATATATATATGAATATATATAAATAAATATATATGTATAAATAAATATATATATGTATGTATGTATGTATGTATATATATATATATATATATATGTATCTTTCTTTTAAATTTATTTATTCTGTATCATGAAAACAAAAGTTCACATGCTGTACAATTTTAAATTCTGCCACGTTCCATTCCATTGAAAAGGGGCAGGAAGAATAAATTCTTATGATTATCAGCCCCTTTCTCAAAAGAATAAAGCAAGAAATAATTAGATGGTCTGGCCGTCAGATATTCAACAACCATTGCTTATTGAAAAAGCAGAATGTTAATAAATAGAAAAAACAAAACAAAACAAAACAAAAAACAAACATACACAACTCACCATCAACAAGAATAACAAACAAAGCAACAGAAGATCTTTTACCTATCAACTTCATATTTTCTTATCATTTTGTCTTTATACATTCAATACAAAATTTGCATTGTCTTGTGGTCTAAGATGTGTTCCACTTTGTTCATAACAAAAATATTCTTTGACACCTTAGTTTTAACATAATCTACATGAGATTTTCATGTGAGGTTTTCATCTATAATTACACCCAAAAATCTAAACTGATACAGTCTTTCATCAGCAGATCCATCAAGAGACAATGACACATTCATCATCCCGTTTTTGTTTAGAAAATACGATAAACTTAGTTTTTTTCAAATTGAGAGATAACTTATTTTCATCAAACCATTTTTTCAATTGAACCTTTTGAAAGCTTTTGAAAATTATTCTTTTTCAAAACTGTCCAAGTTTTCAAATTGTCCCCTGAGCTAAAAAAATTTGTGTCGTCCACAAATAAAACAAATTGTAATATTTTTAATACCTCACAGATTTCATTAACATATAAAATAAAGAGCTTAGGTCCAAGGACCGAGCCTAGGGGAACACCACACACAATTTTCCTACACACAGATTCCTGACCAGCAAACTGTATATACTGTTGTCTGTTCTCTAAATAACTGCACAACCGTTACAAAACGACACCTCTTATCCCATACTTTTGTAATTTCAAATTTACAATATTGTGATCTCCTGTATCAAATAAATCTTCTTTAAATCAATAAAAAGTCCCACTGTGTATTTTTTACATTCAATTGCTGTTGTTATTTCTTCTACTATTTTCATGAATGCTAAGGATGTTGATCTGTTTGTTCGAAAACCATACTGACTCTCACTCAGTAATTTGTTCTTTTCAAGGAACTTATCTATTTTTTTCACCAACAATTTTTCAAGCACCTTTGAAAACTGTGAAAGCAGAGATACTAATCAATAGTTAGTTAACCGTGTTTGTCTCATGTTTTGCTGAGCAACATCATGACAGGGTCAACATGATCCAGAGAAGCAACTTGACCCGATCTAAGATTGAACTGACCCAAAGTGGAAAAGTGTACTACTGTCTGACAAGTCCACATTTTAAATTGTTTTCGGAAATAACGGTTGTCAAGTCCTCATTGTTAAAGAGGACAAGTACCATCCAGAATGTTTTTGATGCAAATGCCAAAAGTCGGCATCTGTGATGGTATTAGTGCCCAGGGCATGGGTAACTTGCACTTCTGAGAAGGCACCATTAACACTGAGAGGCACAAACAGTTTGCTTCCATCCAGGTAACATCTTTTCCAGGGACGTCATTGCTTATTTTGGCAAGACATATTCTGCATGAGGTGCACCAGCATGGCTTAAAAAATGATGTGTCAGGGTGCCAGTAGCACAGTGGGTTACGTCCACACACTGAAATTGAGACTCTTGCCACATGCAGGGGGCCCAGGTTTAGTTCAGCAGCTTCTGTCCCTCTTGTCTCCCCTCACACTCACCTCCTTTCTGACTCTGTCCCCTGTCTCTCTACTATCATTAAAGGCAAGAGGCAAAAAAAAAACCTTTGATGAAAAATAAATACAGCGTTTGACTTTATTTGAAGCCTCAATTGAAGATAGTAAATCAGACAAGAATAGAAAATAATTCCACATTCAGTCCTGCAGCAGTAAGTGTCTTAAGTCCCCAAAAGCTCAGTGTTGTTTGAATAAAAGGTGATGTAACACAGCAGTGAACATGCTCCTGTCCCACGGTTAGACATGTCTCAGGCATCAAATTCAGGATGCGAGTCTATAAAAAACAGTGTTTACAAGTGTAACCACTAAATATCGTGTCTTTGCCCTGTATTGAGTTGAAAGAAATGCAAATCAGTGTGTTATGTTTTTATCCACATTTTACACAACATTACAATTCTATGTAACTGCAGTTTGAACAATCCTCAGAAACACAATTTTAACAACTTTGCCATAAAGACATTTTTGAACACATTAATAAATATCTAAACTGTAAAGTTAGCCCTACATTTCAAAGTGGGTGTTTTTGAATAGAAATAAATGTGCTAACATACATTTCTGACTGGATAACAGTGGTAATAATTTAAGTCATAGAAGTAAAGAATGATCAAATATCTTAGCCCTTGTGGAAATGCATGTTAGTGCATTACTAAAGTGCAACACAATCAGGGAGACATAACTTATTATGCTATGTTGGGTATGGGCAACTGGTTTCCAGGGGGCCACATGTGGCCTCAGTCCTCACACAGTCAATCCAGCCAGCGAGTCAGTTTTAAATATTTACAAACTGTAAACAAGAGCTGAAATGTGACTGAGAAGGACGTAATCTAGAGTTTCCACAACACCTCTATGCAAAGAGTTAAAATCAAAACTTTGATGACTGGAATTTGCTTTTTTCCTCAGAAGAAGAGGCTCATAAAATCTGCAGTAGTTATTTGATGCTTGATGACACAATGTTTTCAGATGACTGCTCACAGTAGTTTTGTTAATATGATGAAAAAAATCTTGCCAATCTTTCCTGTGCTATGATTATTTTTTTGATAACTGATTAAGAATTGAAGGGAGGCTAATTAAAATCTTCAAAATAAATTGTCCATTAACACTTCTAAGCCAAAGGATAGGATGTGACTAGAATGTTGGAGTAAGAAATGATCAACAACAGACTGGGATGTGCAGGAAATCTACCTCTAATTCAGTCTTCAGATTATCAATACATATAATTAGATGCAATACATGAATGACGAAGCCTGTATCTAATAAAACTGTTTTGGATAGACAACCGTAAAAATTTCCAAAAGTCAGCATCAACATTAAACAACCAGACACAACATTTATGTTGTAATAATCACTTAATAAGTTAATTATGATTGAATGTTTTTGCAGCTCTGTCAAAAATTCTTTTGATTTAAGGGATTACACTGACAAATCGGAAACATACAGTAGATTAAAATTTTTCATCACTATAATAGATTTCCGTAATTAAATGTTTGTAATAATATTTTGGGCATTGTCAATCATTGATGGCCAGGCATTTTAAAATTACCCTGAAGTAAAAAATGTAGTACATCAGCGTTTGATGTGCTTATTGTTGCTTTATTACATTTACTTTGAGATGTCCCGTTCTGCTTTCTCGCCATCTGTGCTTAATGAAACTTTTACTATGCCTGAGCACAGGCAGCAAACATTAACCTGCGTCACCCGTCATGTCAGGACTTGCCTTTGTACGCTATAGTGTGCAACTGTGTTTATTTGATACAAATACAAAAGAATGAGGAGTGATAACATCTTACAGATCAGATTAACTAACATATACTATAGTTTATATACTTTTTGGTGTCACTGAAAGCTTTCATTTTCTCATAGTTTAATGTCAAAAAGCTCCAAAAGCTTCATTTTTGTTCTACTCCAACTAAAAGTTCCCTCTGGATTTTAGTTTATAATGAACTTAAAGCTTAGGTATGCAGTTTATTTTTTGTGCCGCTGGCCCAAAATATTTGATTACCTGTCAACATCTTATCACTGAAGCCACATGAGAGATCTCTAGACATCTGTGCCTCTCCTTGCTCTGTATTAAGCTTTTAGAAAATCTAGCAAGGGACACCCACTTTTTGGCCAATCAGGGCTCAGTTCAGGAACTCTTTAGTGCTCTACTAAGGTATATGCACTTGTTATATCTAAATGAGATTTACTCGTTGTTTAAATGGTACAGATCATGTTAATTTTCTGCAGAGACGTGGTTTGAGGCTCTCTTGTGGTAGCCAAAGGCACACAAACACAGTGGTTGTGGATTGGTTGTGCATCAGAGAAGGGGCGTGGCTAGGAGCACAACCATGGTAGTAACCCGACACACCAGATGGACCATTCATATCTGTATAGTCCATCTGAAAAAGAGTCCATAGGTGTTTGGGATTGGGCAGAACCATTCAAAAGCATATCCGGCAGGTGATTGGACAATCAGTCCATCAATCAGATTTATTACGGGCCCATGGGAGAATGTAGTAGGCCGGTGCTACTGCAGCAGAGTAAAGTACAAAACTTAAAGCACTTTAGAGAACAATCTCTCGACAAAACATGTCAGAAATGGAGCAAAAATATCCTTTGTAATGAGAAGTTTGTAGTGTTATTTGTTTTTCATTTAATAAAGAAATGCGTTCCAAATGTGTTAAAAGTGCTTTTCAAGCTCTTAGCATCTTTGCTAATCTCTGAGCGAGCAGTCTGTTCCTGCTGTCATTACACTGGTAGGTCCCACCTCTTCCCACTCTAAAGGATTCTGATTGGGCCATGACGCTGCGGTGCGCTCACAATCATTGTGCATTGGAGCTTGGCAAGACGGATCTGCCTGATTACAGACACTGAATAAGGTTGATCCAGCTGTACTGCAAGGTTACCATGGAAGGGAGAGGGGACTAAAATTGCTTCAGCTGTAGTCTCATACAAATTACATACCACAGCTTTAACTGTAGGCTGCTCTCTGGGACATTTATTTGTTTTAAAATAAGCCTCAACTAGTCATACCTGTTAATATTTGGGACTTTGAATAAAATCATTATTATTTTTATATTGCAAACATGATTTAAAATCAATGCAAGTGTGTGTTGGGAGCTCCACAGACACCTTCTTTCCACTTTAATCCCTGTGACATTTTTGTTCAAATGTTAATATAAATCAGTAAACAACTGAGTGATGAATCATGTGCCTACAGAATAAGAGTTGTAAGGTTGTAAAGGTTGCCTTTACATGATTGCCCAGACTGACGCATGCTTGATAAAATAAGGCCCAATGTTCGGTCATCAGCATAGAGTTATGGAAGATACTGAATAAGATGGAGAGTATGTACACAGTGAATATGAGAGCTGGTCTGAAGGCAGAAAAAAAGAGAGACTCCTTGATACTACAAACAAACACCTCCCTGGACTCCATCTGTCTCCTGGTCAGACATGGTTTCTCACTCACACCTATTTCCCATCTTTGTCTTCTAAGCGGCCGGGTGTAAAAATGTAATCCAAGGCTTGTCTCTCAGCAGCAGCCACATTGGGGTGCCAGAGGTCCACCATGAAGACCACTCTGGGGCCATCCTCTGCACTGCCTGCACAGAAAACACACAAGACAGAATAAAACAATGAGTCCATATGGTCACCCAAAGCAGCGATCACTAGTGCTGAAAACTGCAGCCATAGCAGAAGAGCAAAAACTAAAATGGCTCGACGGGACACTTGAGGGACTGCAAAAGCATCAACAGTCCTGAGTAATGTCCAGCTCCAGAGCTCAGACCCTCAACACGATGGAAGTGACGTTCATGACATTTTATTTCTGCATTAATTAGACTTTAATATGACATTATTCAAAGTGTATAGAAAATTTACCAGTTTTAACAATTATGTCTTGTTAAATTTTAAACAATGGAAGTGACAGAAATGCAGAGCTTAAAACATCAGCTTAGCATAAACTTTAAAGCTAACTATTACAAACAAGTTATTTTTTTCATAAATCAGATGTTTGAAAGTGTTGTTGCTTCAATTTATCAAGAGAGAGTACAATTTAGGTTAATGCATATGACATGTGGAACATAACTTTAAACAGACCTTGATCATTTTTCAAATCCAATATAATACTTTGTTTAATTATAGAGCAGCCTTCTGACTTTACTTTGATCATGTCAGGAGATATAGCCAAGCCTAGAGCTTTCTCATACTAGAGGCTCCTGCCCTTGGACAGGCTGGATGATCCTGAGAGTCATAATGGTACGACCTAACAACAGTGTACTGTAGCTGTTTTTCAGGAGGTCTTTGGCAGGTGTAGATTCCACCGCTTTTGGAGCTTTTCTATCTCATGCTATCATGTCAGCTCAACTCCACTCTGCTTGGCTATTTTGGTTTTCCATAGAGGTTGTACCTGTCACCTATCACAGTTTTTGTTTCCAGCGGCAGGTACTGTACTGAGATACAGGTAGATAGAGATACAGATATCTTACATTACAGGAAGCAGATGTTATTGCAGGACAAAATGTTGTTTGTCTCAAAAGAGCGCTTGGAATATGGAGAGGAACTTGGCAGTTCAGGTTGTTAAAAAAACGATTATATAAATATCTCAAATTACAGTTCCAGGACAGAAAATTAGATAATGTCCATAGAATGGGTGGATTAAACTGGAGAAGCACTGATGTCACTGAAGCACTAAAGAGTCACATAGGCATGAGATGATAGGGCCCGTCTATTGAGATTTGTTCTGAAGCTGTACTCTCTCTGAAATACATTCTGCAAGAGGCTGTCGGTTGGTTCTGTCTTTGTGTCTTAATTTTTCTGCATAGTTTTGCAATTGGCAAATCTCCAACAGCACCATGTCCTCTCGTAACAGTTAACATGGGAATATAGTTAATGGGAACAAATTAGAGCTACCTGTTCAATTTCCTATAGGTTTTTTGGCTCACTGGCCTGGGCTGGCAAGCCCAGCACTGAATATAGACCTTACAATATGCAGAGTTGTTGAAAACACGGTGCCAAGCAGAACTGAACCGAATAATTACAATGTTACGGTGTTACAGTTTCATTTGGCAGACGCTCTTTCCAAAGTGATTCACATCTGAGAGCAAGTACAACAGCAGTAAGAATCTAGACCCGAGGGAACATTAGAAAGTGAAACAATCTGCCTCAAGTCATATTGAACACAAGTGCTGCCATGTAGTGCTAGAGCCAGGAACTTTTTAAAAAAAAAAAGCAACAGACAGAAAACACTGTAAAGTCAACCTAAGATCATCATCACCATCAACACCATCTACATCATCAGTAGGGTCCGACCAATAAGGATTTTTTGAGGCCGATGCTGATATTTGGCTGAAAAAAGTTCTGATTACCGATTAATTGGATGATTAATTAAAAAAATATAAAATGAATTGAGAAAAAAATATTTTGGTCCCTTAACACTTACAACAATGAATATATGAATTACAGGCAGCACATTTTACTGTTTTACAATACTTTGTCCAAAAGTATTTGTTTAACTTTACAACAGAGAGGGATTTTCAAGTACAAGAACATGCAGAAAAGCATTAAACCTCTCGGAAATTAATTATATAACCTTAAAAAAAGAGTCATTCTATAATTGAGTTATGAAATACATCTTCTCTTGTACTTCTTGTTAATGAAAATCAGAGGTAGGTTATAGTAAAGGTAGAACAACTTATAAAAAAGTTGTAAACAGGTAATTGTGAGAGGAAAGCAACAAAAATCACTAAGGTAACATTTTTTTCATAAGCCTCTTTTATTTTTCTAATCTGCAACTTTCAAGAATAAAGAGCATTCAAGTACAAAATAAAATATAATAGTGTGCAAAACTGAAGTGAATTCCTGCAAAATAAAATAAATAACCTTATTTAAGATGTAAATACATAGATGAATTATGAACTCTATCTTGACACATCTGCCTTTTAGTCCCAGAGTCCTCATTAGTGCAATCAGAAGTAGGTTTAAGTGCAGGTAGAGCCACTTTTCTTTTTATTGTAAACATGAGGAAATATGTGTGAGGAAATCACTCCTCATTAAATGCACTTCAACATGCAGCTAATGGAGCGATGAACGGTCATTCTCTGCACTCTCAAATATTTGTGCACTTGCGTTATTTCTGCAGTTACTGGCTGGCTTTTAACCTGTTAGCTAACGCTATGCTAGGCTGGCATAACTACACCAATGTCATTGTTAACATAAACAGACAGAGAGTAACTTAAGCTAGGTCACTTTACCAGTGTAACGTAATTGAAAAGCATGACCGATGCAACAAAGCATGCGTCACTTGCCATGACACATGGCAAAGAGAGTTAAATTGAAATGGGAGACATTTTGAGTCACTGTTAATTTCACAACATCGTTATAAACATACCTGTCGGCAAGCTCCGTTCAGTCCACTCTTGTATTGTTGCCTGGCTGCGTGACTGATTAGACAGCGGTGGGGAGGGGACTGAGGATTGAATAGAGTCAGAGCTCCATCTATTGGACTAACAGCGCAACGACATCATTCTGCGCAGCTTGGACACTGAACAGCATTTATTATTTTAGGAGAATGTAAGAATATATCGGCGTGATATCGGCAAAACTTTGGCCGATGTTGAATATTTTGAAAAGGGCTATAATTGGCCGATTAAATTGGCTGGCTGATATACCGGTCAGGCCCTAATCATCATCATCATCGTCATCATCTTCAAATCCTCATATCATCGACATCAACAACATATTAAGCATCAACATACTCAGTACTGAGTTGATCACAAAAAGCTGGATCTTCAACCCTCTACCTTATTCTACCACTGAGGACTGCAGAGGAGAAGAGTCAACGAAGTGCATAAGTGTTCCCTAAACAGCTGAGTCTTCAACATTCTCTTAAAAGTAGATGGGGACTCTACAGATCAATGGATTTGGGTAATTCATTCCACCACTTGGGAACAACAGAGAAGGGTCTAGCTAATGAATTTGAGCCATGTTCTGATGGGAACACTAGGCTGCTTTCACTGACAGAGCGTTACAGGTGAGAGGGAGTGCAGACCTAGATGAGGGATACCAGGTAAACAGCAGTTGTTCTTGTTACTGTTCTGATCGACAGAAGTGAAGCTTTGAATTTGATTCAAGCTGCAACTGGAAGCCAGTAAAGAGAGATTAACCATGGAGTGACAGGTGCTGTTCTGGGGTTAAAGACCAGATGTGCTGCTGCATTCTGGATCGTCTGCAGAGGTTTAAATGTCCATGCAGGGAGGCCTGCTGGTAGGGAGTTGGAGTAATCGATGCATGAAATTACCAGAGCCTGTACCAGAAGTGGTGTTGTCTGTTCTGTCAGGGAGGGTCTGATCCTCCTGATGTTATAGAGAGCATATCAACAAGGCTGAGCACTCGAGGCCAAATGACGTCATCAATCATGACATCCAGATTACAAGATAGTGGCAGAATGTGGGGAAGGGAGCCTTAAAGGGGCAGGAGCTCTGACAGTGTCTCAGACAGACTGAGAATACAGCTGGATCAGGGGTACTCTGTGGATGAAAACTTGATGTTTTTTGAGCATTAGTGATTGTGAACATAGTCAGATGTCACTGAAAATTAATATATGAACCTCAGTTAAGACAAACTATGGACTCTTATTTGTCTGAACCGACACAGCCAAGCCACAGACATTGCATACCGTGTTTTTGTGTCAAATTATGCTACACTTTTGACTGCTTCTGGCTCCAGTCTGTCATTAATACTCCTTGGCTCCTTCATGGTGACTGCCTCTCACAAGTTGCAACAGTTTGATAGTATTGTTTTGCAAGGCACATGAAACTACCTGGAAGCCATTGATAGAAAATAATTAAGGATTTAGGATTTGTTAGCATTGCTGGAACTAGTTTTCATGGATTTCATCCTTGATTCCCATAATTTTGTCAGTATTTGGTGTAACATTCAGAGTTTCAACTGCAACAGTTATCATGTTCTGCCATTACATCTGTAAAAATAAGGATTTCTTTGGCCTTATAAACTGTTGGAAGTATCAGAGATGGTGTAAGTGCTCACCAAAAATATATCACAAAGGTTTAGTTCTTTAAATACTTCAAGCATTTCAATACAAATACATATTGTACCTTTCACAGGCTTTCAGTTTTCTAAGAGAAACTGAATGAGGCCATTTTAAGGTCAACCCTCCATCAAGGAATATATAAAAAGAGGCAAAGTGAAACACAAGATTACATTTTAATCCCTTCTTACCCTCATGGAAAGCCCTGTGGAGGAAGGAGTCATCAAAAAGCAGACAGCTGCCCTCAGACCAGCACTGTGGCTCTCCACCAACCACCAGCTCACAGGACGGAGGCACTCTGAGACCTGCCACAGAGACACAACAAGCCCACCCAAGTGTCATCATGAGAACTGCAAAATAAATGCATTTTAAAGCAGTTTGTGTTGCTTAGCAACCCCACTAGGTAAAATATCCTGGACTAAAAAACCTGCCCATATAACGACAGTGTGCTGTGTTCAGAGTCCAACAAAAGATCCTGCATGCACAACAATGAAATCTCTAATTATAGCTCCACACAGGGAACATTTGGAACAGACCCAGGGCTAATGAGCAGTAATAATCAAAAATCTTTACATAAGCCACTAAATTTAATCTTGATCTAGATAATCATCACAGCACTGTGCTCATGATACATTTTATTAGGTTAAGTCATGATTTTATAATTTTATGAAGACAAGAGATCATGATCAACTAATGAATAAAATGATTACTTTTAGGGAGGCACAGTATAATCAGAGCAATATCGGTATCTGTGGATATTTGCCTAAAAAGCTGATTATGGGTATTGGTTGATATGAAATGTTTTGCTACTATTTACAGCTGATATTTTGCAGATATAAATTAGACATACATATGCCATATCTTGGCTTAAATATGGGTAGTGTACAAATGTGCCATAATGGTTTATCTCATTATCACTGACTGTCCACTCTTACGAATCAAAAGTATCATTTATTAAAGAATAAAATGATGTGTTTTTTGTTTTACATCTGATTTTCTAACTGTAAAAATTAAAGGAAGAGGTAAGTTTTGGTTAAAAGGAGGCTTTGTGCCTTTGACAAAAAATTATTGGTATTGATATCTTTGTTGGTGACAATGTGTTTGGAAAAACTGGCATATCAGATCAGTCGAAAATGTGATATCCTGCATCCAGAATTATTTCAAATCAACTTGCTGGCAATAAAAATGCAAATTATTTTCTTGTCTTTCTTCAAAGTATATGTAATACCTCTTAATTGAGGGGTGGTCCAGCTACCTATAAATGGGGAGGGATATTAAAATCTGCCACTGGTGTGGTACTAGCACCAACACATTCAATATCTACCAACACAGACTTAGGTTCCTAATTTAGGAGTTAAAGCTGCTTGATTATCGCAAGAAAATTCAAAATATTGATTACTGCAATAAATACTGAGATCCTGACTATAAAACACAATTAATCACCGGCTTTATGACACACACCACATGCTTTGAATTTACCATATATGCTTTTGACAACGTTATTTTTATCACTAAAGACTGGGCAATGCGTGCAAATACACTTGTAAAAATAATACCACCTCAAAATAAAACTATTGATAATGGGAAAAGAAAAAAAAAATGTTCAACATGTTATGTGGCACTGTGATCTTTAAATCTTGACTACTCAGTTTTCATAATTGTACAAGGCAGAAATCGCAATCTCCATTAAAATTCTATTAACTGTCCAGCTCAATTAGATACCATTCACAATTGGCCCTCTAGTAAAAAAAGGGAATTGCTGATAATAAAAGTGATATTGTGTGGACCCTGACTTGATTGAACATTATTACAGATCTTTTTTACTCTTAAAATGATCAAATCAAGAACTGGTTAGGCTTCAGCACCATTATTAAAGTATTAAAGGCCCTGGACACCCACAAACGTGTTGGGTAAAAAAGGCCTTAATAAGATGTTTTCTCAGCACTGCCTGGGTGTGAAAAAGTTTGTTTAACTCACAGCTCCACAACCCTGTGAAATTTGTACAACCTGTTTTGGTAGGACTAGCTTACCTGTTATCAGTGCAACTGGTCCTTAAAACATATGACATCAAAACCTCTGGCTGTAGCTGTACCTGTTATCAACCCCCTCTATTTTAATCCACCAGAATTAAAAACACCTGTGTAAATGTGTCAAGGGCCTTTCACTTAGCAATTCTAAAAAACAAAACAACAAAACCGCCAAATAAAACAAGGCATACTTTTTTCTGTTTTTAACATAAGCTGTCAAACTCAATTTTTTGCATTCAAAGACTAATTTTAATGTCCAGTGAAAGTGCAAGGCAATTTTTACTAGTGTCTTGATTTGGTAATCAAATAAACATACAGAGATTTTCTGATACTGCTTTTAACTTTTATTATGTAAATGAGGGCTGCACTGCAACACAAGTGTGGTCTGAAACCATGAACTAGGGGCGTGGGACAGCTACATGCTTACTCTGTGAAATACAGTGTTTAACACTGCTCCACATGATCAAAATGCAAGAGTCCATGTACAAAGTTTACTGGGGTCCAGCAATCATTGATTAATGTTCATAGTGTGGTGCAGGTATTTTTGTAAGCCAATGTGGAAGTTACCATCACACTGGTTTCCATCACTAAAAACCTTTAGGACTTTTCACTGTTTGGATCATTGCTGATAATAAGCTTTGCAACAAATAAAAAATAATCAAACTAACATGCTCTCTTCTTTGTTATAATCTTAACAAATGAAACTGGCTTTTCTTTTTAAGCTTAAACATAATCTGCGAGAATTAATTTAAGTTAAATTAAGTTACTTCTGACAACATGGCAGTTCAACTTAGAAACAACTACAATATTTCCATTAAATAACGTTTTGTTGTGACCTCTTCTTTTAGAAATGCTTCCTAAACAAAAAACCAGAACAAGTTGGTGCTCATTGCTGTGGTAGTAGTGTCTGGATATTGATTATTAAAAAACAATCAAAAAAGCTCACAGTAGCGTCCCCGGCCATTTTTGTAGTCCATATTAGCAGTTTGTTAGTGCATTTTAAACACACAGCAATGGTTTAAGATTCAAAAGTAAGCATTAATAGATGCATTACTTCCAATTAAACATTAAAAATCTTGTGTGCGTGTGTTTGTCATGGACATTATTAAAGGCATTCATCCAAAACTGGTATTCTGAATCTCAAATAGATTTGGGATTAGGAACCAAGAAGTTCTCAATGCTAACTGACTTCCACATTTTTGAACACATTCCTGCACCCCGCTATGACATTTGACATTATCAGGATTTCCACACGAACCAATTAAAGTCCACCCAGAAAGCTGAAGTTTTCTAAAACAATTAAACAAGGAAAACTGCTCTTGTTATGGTTGTACTGTTTAATTTAAATGGTCTTAAGATAGCAATTCTTTAGTTACGATTAAAAAAAAAAGATTTACTTGACAGACAATATGGGTAAAACAAAACTGGATTCACAATAAAAAAAATATAATATGCTACACACAGAAAAAGAAATAACAATAACATATGTATGAAAAGTTGTAATGTTTGATTTTACATGGTAAGGTATACTTTTGACTTCTTGTGGAGATGTCTGTGAGTTTTCCTGGGATGTGTACAATACCTGGCTATGCTTGTGAAGACTGGCTGGTCACCGCCCAAGTACACTATAAATCAGTTAATTCCAGTCCAAGCCTATCATATTGGTCCACCTTTATGTCCTCTTGAATTGTACGGTATCAAATTGTATTGTACTAAATGCCTTGTGTCAAATCATGTACTTTACAGTATAAGTAATTTAAAAACACCTTTAACCCTTGTCCATCCCTCTAATTTACAACCCTCTAGAGACCCTTGAGCCAAAATGGTACATTCAAATAAAAAAAAACTGCTATAAAATCAACATGTATCAATATTTTTCTCCCTTTTTGCATAAATCTCTCAAACCAATTCAGCTCAGCTCAAACTACCAAAAATTTAATATTTTTTTTTGGGGGGGGATTTTAACCCTTTAAATAACTGTTTTAATACAGCACAAAAAATGAGATTTTTTTTTTATAATTAAAGTGGGAGGGTGAGGCATTGCTCGAGATAAGTTTTGGATTTGTCAAAAAATGGCCACAACACTGACTTTTTCTGCATTAGTATTTTTAAGGGTGGGGTCAGATTTTAATTTTGCACCCTCTGGGCACCCTCAAGACAAAAATATCCACATAAAGAAACAGCTATTAAATTATTATACATACATATTTTTCCCGTTTTTTCTGTATAAATCTCTTAAACCAGTTCAGTGATCTACAAAACCGTGCAAAATTACCGAATATTTAATACTTTTCAGGATTTTAACCCTTCAAAAGGCTGATTTGAATACATGATGCTCCTTGTTTTATTTTTAAAAAACTGGGATATTTTCCATATAATCATGATATGTGCATTTCAGGGGAGTGTTTCATGTGTCTTTGAAGAAGACAGACGAATGACCCAGAGTAAAGTCATGAGTCCCTAATGTGGCTGCAATCAAAGAGGTTGTTGATAACACTGCAAAGTAAACAAGTGTAAGTGTGTTTTTGCACCTGGCTGCTTTTACAGCAGTTATAAAGTAACTGTAACTAACTTGTGCATTTGACATATCAGACTCTTATCACGTGCAATGCCCCTGCCCAGATATTCATTGTACAACTTTTATTTTTCAATAAAACAAGTGGTAATGTATTCAAACTAGCATTCACAGTATTAAAATTACTGAAAATTATTGAATATTTGATAGCTTTGAGAAGAGCTGAAGTGCTTTTGGAAATGTAAGCAGAAAAAATATTGATGTGTGATAATTTAATTACAGTTTTTCTGTGAATACATTTTTGACTCGAGGGTCCCAAGAGGGTGCAAAAAGTGTCAGCAGTGTATAATAGATCCGTAAGAGTGACTGACATTAAAGAAATTTAAAAAAAAAAAGAAACATTCTTGCAGAAATCCATGCCATAACACAGCCATAATAAAGTGGTGCAGGGATGATGTATTTTTGCAGGCCAACATGGAAATTAGCATTGCACTGGTTCCCTTGACTGCAAGTATACTAAAAGCCTACGGGATGTTTCACTGTTGTGGATAATTACCTCTGCCAAGGAGGTTATGTTTTTGCTGGCGTTGGTTAGTTTGTCTGTTTGTTTGTGTTCAAGATAACTTGAAAAGTTATGGACTGATTTGGATGAAATTTTCAGGAAATGTGAGGAATGGGATAAGGAAGAAATGAGTAGATTTTGGGACTGATCCGGATCACCATCCAGATCCAGGAATTGTTTAAGGGATTCTTTAACATTGCCAGATAGGACCAATTTCACCAAAGTGGACTGGAGCTGCTTGGCAGGGGTCTGCGCTCTCTGAGTGCTTTTCTAGTTGCTGATAAAAAGCTCAGTGGAGAACAAAGATAAGACTTACATGCTCTTCTCCTTGTGATAATTTCAAAAAACAAACCTATTTTTCATGATGTTTTAAGCTTAAACATAATTGGCGACAGGAGTAGCTACTATGAAACTACAAACATGGCGGTTCAACCTAAAAGCAACAATGGTAATTCCAACGTATACAATCAAACTGCAACCCTTAGTTGATAACTTCCTCTTCATCAAATGACAAGAGCAAGTTGGTCCTCATTGGCTGTGGCAATAGTGTATAGATTATTGATTCTTAAAAAACAATGACAAATGCTTGCCGTTGGGTCCTCGGCCATTTATGTAGTCCTTGTTAGCAGTTGGTTAGCAACCTTTTTTTTAATCATACAACGATGGTTTAAAATTCAAAGCAGGCAACATCTGATACATTTTATTATTTCCCTTTAAACATTAAAAATCTTGTGTGCGTGTGTGTTCACCACAACTCTCATTTCAGGCACTTATCCGAAACCAGTAAGTCCCAATAAGAAGTGCTAAATGCTACCTCACTTCTGTTTTTTTTTTCACTCATTTCTGCACCACTCTGATCACTGAAATTTAAAAGAATAATGATTAAAATGTACAAAATGGCAAATGGATCCCTGAGGGTTAAACATAGAAGAGAATTCAAAACAAATCTGAAATCAACAAAATACTCCAACTGACTCATACATTAGGGCTGCTTGATTACAGAATAAATCAAAATGGCTTTTATTTTGATTGATAACGAGATTATTATTATTATAAAGCATGATTACTTACTGATTTACAATAAGTACCACATGCAATTATTGGAAAAAGACAAACCAAGAGCAACATGACATGTGGCACAATAATTGCTCAAACTTGATTACTCCATTTTCATTACTTTAAGAGGCAGTAATTGCAATTGATATTAAAACTCCATGAATTTTTAGCTCTATAATATACCTTATGATATAGTTTAGCACTGCATCTATTGTATTGTACTGCACTGGATTATATTGTATTGAGTGGTATGTATTGTAAAGTGATTAAAAAAAAACAGTGTGGCTGCCCTTCAAAATAAACAAATCCTGAATCATCTAATACTCCCTCTAGTTAAAACGTGTTTCTAAAGTGATTTTTCACTGATGTTGGATCATTGAAACTGGATCTTTAGATTAATTATCACACTTTGTGAGTTAAAAAAATGTGTTGCAATGTGTGCTTTTGTCTAATCGGGTTAATTTGTCTTGTGTTGAAAGTTGATGCACTGGGATATATAATTACAACCCCATCTATGGGACACTGATTTCAGTCTTCACACGACAGCAGCTGACTCCCAGCGCTCTGCTTTAATACATTTATTACTGTAATGATCTGCCTTTCTGTCGAGCTGAATGCACACTGAGCCGTCACGTGTCTGAATCAGCTCCATCTCACTAAACGTTATCCTCGCTCTCTTACCCAGGTGGCAGCGCAGCCTGACGTTTGTTGGACCGTAATGCTCGGTGATAAGGGCCCCAGGGGTCAGAACGGAGAAGCAGGCGTTTCCGAACACATTGTTGGCGATGAAGGTTCGCAGTTGGCCCAGCACCCTCCACGCTCGGGGACACCTCCTCACATTGAGAACCAGAGGGGTGCCTTGGTTGACCAGGTAGTACGTCCACCACTGCCCACGAGGGGTGTTGTTAGCTTTCCACCCAGGGGGCAGGGAGGAGCCACTGCGGGCTGGGGGCTGGTGGTAGATGCTTTCGAACTCGGCGAGGAGGGCGGGGAAGCTCTGCTCCAGCAGCTCCACGTCGTGCCTCTGGATCTCTCTGGAGAAGAAAGGGGCTGATGGGAGATCAGGGAGGAAGAAGACCTCTGGCCTCTGGATGGTGGGTCGGCTGTTCAGGTATCGGCCTTGATCTCGTACTCCTTTATGCACCCTGCCCATGCCGGACCAGGTGTAGCGTTTGGCGTAATCCTGCAGGCTGTGATAGAGCCTCTGGTTCAGACTCTCTCCGGCGCTGGTGCATCGGAAACACTCCGATGACTGGCAGAAAGCGAAGCCGTTCTGCTCTTCCATCAACAATCCGTGCTTCCCTTTGCCCCTTCCTCTGCAGTCTGAGCTCATAAAGCCCCCCACCACTCCTCCAATCCTGCCGGACCCACTCAGATACCTCCCACGCAGAGGGCTGGACCCGTGCTCCCGGCCCACCCTGTAACAGTACCACAAAAACAGCAGCAGCACGCACATCCCTATGGCGAACGCACAGACCTCGCACTCCCTGATAGACTGCATCCCTCCTGCCACCATCTCCCTCACATTCTCCAGTGACCACTCCATCTCCGCTCTCGGCCTCTGCGGGAGTGCTGAATCTGACGGAAAACAGAAAAGTGCTGATGAGAGATCAGTTAACGCGTCTCTCCTCAGCGGTGATTGAAAGGGGCCTTAAAGCACACGCAGGGCGTTAGGGAGCCTGGTGTCAGGCGGCTCTTATCGCCACCCCGAACGTAAACAGTCTGCTGATTTGATCCGACACTCCGGCTCTTCTGTGCTAACATTTCAGCACTCTACGGCGAGGGAGGCTTTCTGCTTGCATGATGTCTGGCTGTGTGGTATTTGTGCTGCTCCCTCTCTTGCTCTTTTTCAGATGATTGCAGACAGTCACCGCGCCCTAGGGTGATCTGTTCTCTGAAAAACAAAGACAGAAGGAGAGAATGAGGAATAAGAAGGGACAAGCACAATCTACTTCTTATTGAAGGGACGCTGTGCTCTTTATTAATGCTCTGTTTACTGGTGAAATGTTGGCTTTAGTGGTGTGCTGCTTGTGAAGGAGCTGGCTCTATATTCTTTTAACAGTGGGAGTGGGCTCCTATTTGAGAGCTGGTTTCCTATAATTTCCTTTTTGTTGCCGCTCATTTACCTACACAACAGAATACAAATCTTCACCCCCAAACCGCTTGTCGACAGCTACACTTACTCAGGGCTTCTGCAAAATTTCTAAAATCATGTTCAGAACTTTGAAGACCTTTCTTATGCCCAAAGTGTGAAAACTAACACCATCTTTTAACCAACACCAGAGTGGTCCACTTAGCTTTATGCTTTAATATGCAAAATGCTGAAGTGTTAAAATGGACTTGTCACTTTATTAAACAGTCACCAGGAAATTAAATATCAAACTGATATGAAGATACCAAGGCTCATTTTCTTCCAAGAAAATGAAGGAATAGACATTAGGGAGCATGTGCATGTGGAAAACCTAACCAGTGCCTGTTGTACAGACATCATGCTGCAGCCAGTGTTTATTTTATAGTGGTGTTAACTGAAGCAGCCCTCAACATCCCCACAAAATTCAATACACAGGATTAAACAAATAACCATAACATTTCAAAACATCTTACATTTAAAAAGAAGACTAAGACTTCCATAGGCCTTTAACTTCAAACCTCAAATTTAAGACTTTTTAGGGATCTGCTGATCTGCTTTCAGGATACTGCTGGGTGGAATAAGACCTATGTTACATAATGCAGGGGTTCCCAAAGTAGGAATGTGAGACCCTGGAGGGTCTTACAACACAGAGAGGGTGGTCACAAGATTCCTTCTAAATTACAGAATTTTTTAAAAAATAATATCCCTGCCCAAACCAGCCCTAACAATGTTCCCAAACTTTTAATAGGTCCCCTTTGTTTCTAATTTTTTTTTTTTTAAATCCTGTGTTTAATTTCATATGTGAAATGACAGGATTAATGTAAATTAGCTAAATAATGAGCAGACATACCATTTTGTTATGATGAGTTCAAGGAATGGTATAAAAAAAGACAATTAGGTGAATTTAACGACTGTTAAGATATGTTGACATGCTGAACCTAGATAAACAAAATTCAACATTTGACAAGTAACTTGAATAAATAAAGTTGTTTGAAAGAAAGCCCCTTGTACTTGCCCTACTCAGTATTTCCACAAGCAATTTTTTTTTTGATATTTATGCAAATGTAGAAAAGATGGTTCTCACATTAAGCCCGCTTTATTACACAAATAGTCATGTTCACAATCAAACACAATACAAGCAGAAACTTAAGAGGGCACTGTCCAGGAAATTTGTGGGGCAAAATGCTATTTCTCTTACATTTTAGTTTGTTTTTGTTCAACACTGTCGCTAAATCTCCTGAATTATATGTTCTTAAAATTAAAACAACTAAAACTAAATTTTAGTCTTGAAATGTAGTTTTCTCCTCAATATTTTTTTTTCAAAAAGCTTTAACATTTTTCTTGTTTTTGACTTTATCTCGACGTTTTGACTGAAGTGTTGTCATTTTGACATTTTCTCTAAGATCAAATAGAAAACAATCTTCCCAATCCTATTTTTTCTGTCTCAAGTCTGACACTAAAATTCTAGTTTTACATGAAATGATGTAATTCTGGATTACAGCAGGGGTAAATTTCATTTTCAAGTGCATGCGCATACGTCAGTCACAGGTTGAATAATAAATAATCAGCCCAAACTGACCATTTAGAGTAAATGTGATGCAGGGATTCATGTCACACTGTGTGCCTGTTAAACATCCTCCTCCTCTAAACTGCACTGAACAGTTTTGTCGAGTGTGCACTTCATGTAACACACGCCTGCTTTAAACTCACCCACACACTTCAGACAGGACTGTTTTTTAGTCATATGAAAAGTTCATGCATAGACTGCTGAGAGGCTCGAATCGCCCATTTAGCTTAGAAGATGTGAGCAAAACAATTTGAGGCTTCTTAATGGACATTTGAGACAAAGAAACCTGATTTTGTTCTGTCATACTTAACCAAAGACAGAGAGAGCGCTGTTTTAATTGTCCAGATCTGTTCAGACATTAGTAACTTATTTGTACTAACCAACCCATGTGTTCAATTAAAGTCAGTGTGCTGAGTTAAAAAGTGGACCCTCCAAACTTGACAAATAGATTGACAACAATAAATTAAAGTGAAAATCATTAAGGGAAACACTCAAAATAATTTATGTAAATACCATTTCATGATTAAAATTACTAAAAATGGCAAAAATATTTTGTAAATTGACTTTTTGCACAAACAGGTTAGCAATGTTTGGCCAAGTAGGTAAACTAACACAGTATTAGATTTCTTCTGATATACTGAAATGCATATTGGCATATTTAATATACAAATATTCCTAAACTTATTCTAGCTGATAATAAACTGTTACATTCACATCTTTTTGTTTAGAATAGTCTATTTGACCTGTTCCTCTCATTGTGAGTCTATTTGCGTTAGAAAACAAGGTGAAATGAGAAAAAAAACTATTATGATAAAATGATGATCATAGAGTGGTGCAGGAATGAGTCCAAAAACACAGCATCTAGCACTTCCTGGTTCTCATGCCCATAACTATATTGGATTCAGAATACCTGTTTCAAATAAGTGCCTGAAATAAGGTTTGTGATGAACACATGTATGTGACATTTTAATGTTTGACCATGAATGACAAAATGCAGCTGGTATTGTCCACTTTTGACTTTCAAAACATTGTTGGATCTTCAATAGAAGGGTTGCTAAACATCTGCAAATAAGAAGTAGAAAAATGGCTGGGGACCCAACTGCAGGTGTTTCTGGTTGTTTTAAGGTTACATAAGATTACAGTGTGACTTTAGTCATTGGAAATATTGGAACTGCTTCTAAGACGATCCGCCATGTTGTAGTATCATAGTAACTTATGGCTTTTCATGTCCGGCGTTTACGATTAAGCTTAAAAAAATCATGACAAAAATGGTTCATTTCTGAAAAAAATCACAAAGAACAGAACATGAAAGTCTCATTTATCTTGTTCGCTGCAGATCTAATTATCAGCAATGATCTGAAACACAGAAGAGAATCCTATAGGCTTTTAGTGTGTCTGAAGAAGAAAGAACCAGTGCAATGCTAAATTTTGCATTAGCCTACAAGTAAATGACATCCCTGCACCATTCTGTCAGCACCTGTCTGGTATAACTGACCCTTTGTCGGAGAATCCCCGAAGCAACCGGTGTTGAGTACACAGTCAAACACTTTCTGTGTGAGCAGAGTCTAAATACATGCAGTTATACTTTTAACTATTTTGAAAGACTGCTAAAGATTTTGATTGTGTCTTTACACCATCTTTTGTAATTCTGTCTTTATTATCTTACTTGAAAAATCTTTTAAAAAAGGATAAAATAAATTAAATATGAATAAAAGCTGGTCGAAAAGTGGGTAATTTTCATTTGTTTCAAATGGGAGAGAGGGCAACAACAGATTTTGTTTCATGTAGGAACAGTAACTATGGAGGGCGGGGTTTAAGAGGATTGCCTCCTGGAGAGGGCGTGGCTTGACAAAGGGTCAACTGGTTGATCATAATAAACTTGGCTATGAACTTGCAAGATCCTTGACTCTATGCACTGGAAGACATTATGATGGTAAAGCATGGTCACACCAAATGTTGTTATGACGTTTGTTTTCTTTGCATTTTGTAAATTATCATAAATAAACAATCAAATGTTGTAATTTTGAACGCATTCCCACTTTGCAGCATTTTTACCACCTGCCTAAAACTTTTGCACAGCGCTGTAGAACATGGAGCCCCAGGAGGCCCCTGGCAGTAACCCACTTTTGACACATGTTAAAACCTCCCCTGACTTCAGATGAGATTACACACATGCACACACACTTTTGCTGCACACTATAAAACCCATGAGTCACTGGCGGATTGGTGCATTTAACAAAAAGGCCCCCCGCCCCGTTGTGTTTTTGCGCACCTCATCGCGCGCAATAAACGTTATTATGTAAAGTTAAACAGCATTGATGGCCACCCACATTCATAATTGGCATTCATGGGTGGCTCAGCGGGAGCTGCATGAAAGGATCCTTGGGGGGAGGGAGGGGGCGAGCTGTTCTCTGTGTAACCGTATGCTGTTGAAGAAAAAACGCGAGTCTCGCTTCCATGAGTGTGATTATATAATTATTATGGACCAGTGGCCAAAACGCGGGGAGTGCAATGCGTCAACTGTGATCAGAAGTCCACGATGCTCTCACCAAAAATGGTCGGGTAATCCTGCTCCCATAGATCCTCCCCTTCATCCTGTCTGACCGCATCAAGACGCCCCCACCTCCCTCATACAGCTTTTTGGAAAGCCTGATACCCAAACATAACACCAAAAAGCTCCAACATTAATCCAAACATCCCTCTGGTTCAATCTGCCACCACGCAGGGCCGAGTTGCCACACCAGCTGATGGCCAACACACTGATGGGCTCTCATTAAGACATGGTAAACAAGCACTTATCACACCTCATGTTTCCCTGACTACAGACCTACGTGGATGATAGGTGCGTGGGCTCGTGCGCAGGTTTGGATCCATACCTACTCAACATTCAGGAGTGTGGAGACGACAGGCGCACAGGTGTTTCTCCAGGCGAAGCTGCGCACCACTGCAGTGCACACGGTACACGGATATCACTCGCCAACATTTCAGGAAATCTCACCAAAATGCTCAGAAGAAGTCCAAACAGGAAGCGGCGCGCTCCGTGCGTCGGGAAAACAACACGAAAATAGTGTCCACGCGCCGGTGTGTCTCCTCTCCCGTCAGTGATGGACGGCAGCGTCTGACAGCCTTTTGGTAATATTGTTGTAAATACTAGAGCTCCACCAGGGAGGACAGCCAGCGCCAAGAACACACCAGAGTATAAAAGAAGTCTTCCGGTTAGACCTTCCAAAGTAAAAGTCCACGCGTATTGTAGAGTCAGCGAAAAAAAAAAAACACTGAGGCTGCCACCATTCCTCCAGTCTCCATGGGGGAGAACTGACATTGCATCTTCGTGCTTAAAGGTCCACTTATAAGTCAAGTCTTTTCAAAATAGACTAGAATTATTAGATCTACCACTATATTAACCAGCAAAGCAAATTACTATAAATATCACAATTAAGTAAAAGGAATGAAAATATAAACAAAGATAGGCCTATAATTTGTTATGAAATGCAGAGTACTGTTGGTTTACCTTTCTACAAACTGTTTTAAATGTACCTCTAGTCACCCCCGTCTATTTGGAGTAAGTAGGATGTTGGAAGTATTATTGTTCAAAATAGAAAACAACACAATAAGCTGTAGTTTATCTAATACTTATAAGTACAAAGTAATTATAATGATAATAATAATCAAATAATATAATTAAAATTGTATTTTTTTGTGATTATCAGTAACTCTCTAGTATTAGAAGTAGTGTACACTTAAATATTAAAAAGAAAGAAAGAAAGAAAGAAAGAAAGAAAGAAAGACATAGTGACCAGTATATAAAAGGAATGAAAATATGAATAGGCCTGCATTTGTTAATACATTCAGAGATATGTAGGTTCAACTTCCTGTGAACTGAGCTTTTGGTTTTAAATGCACATCCAGTTTTTCCCATCTATTTGGAATAAGTACGGTCTGGTAGATATTATTGTTGAACATAGGAAGCAACACAATAAGCTGTACTTAAAATAAATAAATAAATAAATAAATAAATAAATAATTCATCAAAGAACACTTTTTGATGAAAACATCCACACATTTCCACAGATTTATTGTTTTATTGTTATAATCAAATTATCAGCATACTTATCATTATTATTATTTCTATTGTATTTTTTTCCTTTTTGTCATTATAACTGTTGTTGTTGATGCGTTTAACAACTTTACTATAAAAAGGGCTTTTATATTTTTCCCCCAGAAATAACACTAATAATTTATGTTATAATTAACAACAACAACAACAACAACAACAACAAAAACAAAACAATAATAATAATAATAATTATTATATTATTATTATTATTATTATTATTATTATTGTTATTATTATTATTATTATTATTATTTTATTATTATAGTTGTTGTTGTTGTTGTTGTTGTTGTTGTTGGTGGTGGTAAATTGCTTTATTTAAGATCATTTATTACATTACTTTTTTTGAAAAACTGTACTACAACAGATTTAAAATAAAAATAAAAAAGGTTTGCATTTTACAACTGTGTTTTTCTTTCTTTACCTTTTATGGACACAAACTAAAGGTAATACTTTGAGCTGGTAAATGTATATCATGATTTCCCTCTCACCCTCTTGCTGATGCTACACTGACATTTTTTTAATCTCATCCCTGCAGTAAGGCAACATATTATCATGATCAAAGACCAATGAGATGAAAAGTTATAAGTAACTAAAATTATTTTTTATGAGTATCTGTGATGTCATTAGTTTTGAGAAACCATAATCCTTCACACAACATGGGTACTCAAGAAAGTAATACAATTAAAATGAAATTGCCTATTAAAGTAAGTACAATAGGTGAGTTGCTCCCAACACTTACAATTCAATGATGAGGCTACATATATGGCTTTTGACCAATATACAGATTAGTCAACTCATACGAAATAGAGTTAGCGTACTAGATAATACAGATTTAATGGTTCTGTATTTAATCTTTAAAAATACAAGACAGTTAAAATGGGTAATGTTTATCAACGAAACGCACAAACTAGTGTCCTTCAATAGTTTCAGATAACATTTTCCATATTTTTCATTTTTGGAAAACAAAGCAATTATTTAATATTTGAGCTCTGTTATTTTCCTAATGACCTGTAAATGATGGTAAATTAATCGATGAAGATACTCTGTTTCACTGTATCTTGGTTGCGGCACCTGTCATATTTATAATGATGACTTTACTTTGAAAGGGGAGATAATCGTATATCCTGTATTGATTGAAACAGTGTGTCTGACTTGATAGGAATGAAAGCCTCCCTCTTCCGTGAGTTTTATGGTTTATGGCTCGGTCATCGATATGTGGCTGCAGACACCATTCCCCAGCATGCACTGCGTCTTTGCTCAGTTTGCGCTCAAATCCGTCATGAGGGGGGCAGCAGCAGTTTGATGGTGATCGTGTAGGACAGAGAAGGACATAAGGACCGAGAAGTGCTCCTGCCCAAGTTTGACTGCTGATCTAACTTTAAACTTTGGAGCCTACTTCTCAACTTAACCCTGAAGAGAAAGTTTCAAAAGTACTCCCTAAGGCAGTACAGTCGAGATCTATCTAAATATCAAAGTGATGACAACTATGATGATAAGCAATGTGACAAGTCAAGACTGGTACGACCTACTTTGCATCTATTCAGCACCACAAAGTTAATTCACAGGTTATGATCCCTCTGAAAGGAGACAGTGGATTCATTCTTCAACTTACACGAGACTTAAGGGCTGCCAGTTGATCTGTACAGTGACAGCCGAAAACTGTCCTAACTCGCACTAACTTGTAAAGATATCCCTGAAAACATTTGTGGATCCACATCCCAGTTCAGATAACCACCAAAATCATATAACTTCTGTAAATGCAGTGCCACCTAAGGGACTGAAGGTCACAGGCATTCAGAGATTGCCTGAGATTTCTCTCCTTGCAATGTAGGCCTATTGGGGATGATTTTTGTGTTATGTTTTATTATTGTTTTTTGTTAACAAGGATTTGAGTTATGCATACTTCGGGCACGGCTGATGTGACTACAAGCGTGTGCTGTGTTGCTGTTTGTCAGGAGGCTGAGCTCCACCTCTTTGCCTGCCATGAAAACTACCACAAGTTAGTTTGATAATGCAATTTCAATGTGACAGTCACAGATTAGACTCAAAAACACCATTCAAAAAACAAAAAGCTGATGCCACACAGGCTTAGTACAATATCTTCAACAATATGGTTGATTGAGGAAAGAACTCTGGAAACTGATCATTTTGTCTCAAAACAATAGGGGCTTAGGAGTCTCTTTGTTGGTCCCAGCAAGACATATTTGTCTTTCATAATCTGATGTTCGTTGGGGCAGCATGCTGAGGTAGAGTTCAAAACAAGCTGCCTTTCCAAACCCACCAGCCAAGCCAGGAAGAAATTTCGTTTTTCTTATTCCTCCATTTTCGGCTTACATCTACTTAGGATCATGGCAGTAAAAATGTTGCATACTGTTTCAAAAGCTACCCCCAACTGTGTGGCATGTGATGTGTTGCCATAGCAACAGCTTTGGTCACAGACCTGTGAACTTTGCAAAGTTGCATGACGATAACTTTGAAATTTTACAGACCAAATCTAAGGGGGGAGCTTGATAAGCTGTTCATCTTATAAGGGTCTCTATAATTTTCTGTTTTGACCTCATTTTTGAGAGCAAATTCATCATGGGTGGCTCTCTGTTAAGTTACAGATTTGGGTCTACAGTGCTCTTTTTATGATACCAGGTTAAATTTGTTACTTTGGCAAAATACTGCAAATCTTTTTTTTGTCAAACTGTATTAATAATGGAATAAATGTAATTAATATCAAAAGCTTCCACTTCCTGTTGCCATTTGGTGGCACTGTGAGATATTAAAAAATGTCAACAGTTTGAACAGTTTGTGTTTGACTTCAACTTCAACTTTATTGTCCCCTCGAGGAAGTTTGCTTTGCAGCCAGGTCAAAAGACATTACAACACAATCACACCAACTCAGCCATAAGAACAAAAACATTGACATATGTGAAACTTGAAGTCCATAAACACTGGAGTAAAGGGGAAACCAGGATTGAAGCCATCACTAAAAAACAACAAAAAAGATCAACAGCAACACAGTAATGAAGTCATTCAAGCTGGATCATTTTACATTCAGCTCGATTATGGCTTGGAAGATAAAGAGTTTTTCCATCTTTTTGATTTGGCCTTTGGTAACCTGAATCTCCTGCCTGAAGGTAAGGGCTCAAAATCTGCATGGAGAGGATGGTCAGGACTCCATATGATGTCCCGAGCCTTGGATTTTACTCTTCCACAGAAAGTTTCAGACAAATGAGATGATTTTACACCAAGGATTTTACAGGCAACCTTTACAACATATTCAAGCTTCTATATCTAATGAAGCAAAGCTATCAGATCAGGATTTAAAACAAAGGTGTGAACAGCCTCAACCATGGTATGATAAAAGATTGTCATCAACTTACTACTCACTTCCAAGGAAAAAGTTAGGTTTCCTGAGGAAGTGCTTCTTAACAAACAGTGGCCGTGTTATCACTAAATGTCAGCCTGAGGTCAGTTATGACACCAAAGTACTTGTGGCTTTAAGTCCTCCCCACTGTCTCATCTTTTAAAGTTAAAAAAGTTGTGATTCTGACTTCTTCTTTAAATTAATACACACGTCATTTGTCTTTGAAATGTTTAGTTTTAGTAGGGTCATCACACCAGTCAATAAAATCATCCACCACTGGTCCATGGAGCTGTGTGTCCCCCTTTAACAGACTGACTATCACTGTGTCATCCACAAACCTCAGAGTGAATCTTTCTGGATGTGAACTTCTGCACACTGGAAATTATTTTTTTTGTAAACTCAACAGTTTTTACCATAAAATATACAGCTACTTACTGTTAACAGTCTTTACAGTAAGTAACTGTGGAGACCATTTAATCTTGACGATTAACTGACATTTAAAGTGTATAAAATGATTATTTTATTTAAAAATAAAAACATTTTGGATAGGGCAAACATTTCCTGTGGTTTATTTTTATTAAGAATGATGTATGTGATTTTTTTACTAAATAGATATATTGCTTGCAATCATCATTGAATATTTTAAATTACAGTAATACATAGTGAAAATACAGTAAGTATACTGTAATTTTAAATGCAGTAATGACACTCTAAATACAATTTAATGTAAATGTGTTGTTCTTGAAAATCTAGTAATTATGCTGTAAATTGAAATACCATAATGATACGATTATTTAGAAATGCAGTTGGTATAATGTTATTGAAAATATAGCAATTGTGCAGTAAACCGAAATACAGTAATAATACAGTTAAGATAGGTGTCAGTCAATTAATGTAAAATTTAGAGCAACCTTTTAACAGTGCAGTCAGGGGTGTACAGGATGTACAGGATTGGGAAGAGGACACACCCCTGTGGTGAACCAGTGGAGGAGAAGAGAAGGTCAGACACAACTAAAATCCACCCAACTAGGCCAGGATGCAGGTTAAAATGAGACAATAATTTATCAGCCAAAATATGGGGCTGGATTGTGTTAAAAGCAGAGGAAAAATCTAAAAACAATATGTATGCATGTGTGACTGGACCTTCAAGATGTTAGAAAAGCAGGTTAAAAGAGTTAGAATCGAATCATCCACCCCTCCTTTGCTTCTGCAGACACACTGAAAAGGATCCTCTCTAGAGCCATGACCAAACTCTGTCTTCATTAGTTTTTCAAATGCCTCCGTAACCACTGAGGTCAGTCCCACAGGTCTAAAATCATTTATGTGTTTTGGGGATTTGATTTTTGCCACAGCACAATTGTGGATTTTTTCATCAAGGCTGGAACCTTTTGTTGCACAAAGGAACACTTAAAATGTGATGAGAAATAAAAGCCAGTTGGTCTGCACAGTGTTAGAGAATGCAACCAGAAATGTTATCAGGCCCAGGACTCTGGTTAGTTTTTGTTCTGTAGAGCCTGATTCAATGTCTGTAATCAGGCAGATCCATCTTGCCAAACTTGAACCTACAACGATTGTTAGTGGTCCAAAGCGGCACAGTACAATCAGCATCCTCTGGAACAGGATGTGGTGGGAGCTACAAACAAGACGTCAGCAGGAAGTGACTGATGGAGTGGTCGTCCAAACAGCTGCAAGATATGCTTTGCAAGGTTTGGCACATTTCCAAATTATTTCTATGGGCTCTTTCTCAGATGGCGTAAATAAATCGAACGATTCCATCTGGCGTGTCAGGTTACGTTTGGCTGTGTTGCTCATTCAACGAACGCATGATCCTTACAAACTGTACCTTGTTGTAAAGCTGACTAATCAGGCTTTATAATGACATAATTTACAATACCATCTGATATTATTAAAGGGGAGAAATAATCAACTGAATTAATGTTTCCAAACTTTTTTTAAGAATTATGTACAGTATTTGTCCATTTTAGCATCCTTCAAATTGCAAAGATTTGGCTGTCTGTCAATAAAGATAGTAGTAACGTGGCCCTCTTGGTAAAAAATGTCGTCCCTGAGTTAGAACAGACTAATGAAGCCTTGACTTCTTGCATGTTCACACTCCATGTGTTTGTTGCTTGAAAGTTCATCATCATTTGCAGGCTGCAGCCTGTTTCCTGGCTTTGATCCATCTCCCTGCTGTAGGACCATATAAACCAGTTTGCTGCTCTAAGGTGAAAACACTTCTGACATGACAGGATATGTGACCCCTATGTCGCATCATACAAAAGTTCTGAACACAGGGGCTCTGTTGAGAAAAATTGAAATGCCATGAAGAATCTTACTGTAGCGTTTAGTTGAGCCAACATAGTTTTTTTGTGTAGTTTTAACCTGAAAGTGGTCAAATAATAAACTCATCTCCAAGTCCCACTCATGACAGCAATAGGTCTTCGTGTTTTCACAAGGTAACTTGTCATCTGTCATGTTCCTCAGTTTCCACAACAGTTTCTCCATCCCTCTTTCTACCTGTGACTCAGTCTACTAAAGTTCTTCCTCTCTGTACTCCAGGTCATTAAGATACTGCATCTTCTCGACCCATGACTAATGACATACTGTTGCCACTTGAGTCAAAATTTTTAGTTCAGTTTTCATGAATTTGCATGTTTGCTGTTCCCTCTGGAGACCGACAACCTGAACAGCTGATGAGAGGAGAGCAGCATTTTCCAAGCAGGATATGTGATGCCGAACAGAGGGGCTTTGGAGAAGTGCAGTGTTGTAACTGATCTTACTACGGCATCTAGTTAAGCCAGCATAGTAATGTGACCTTCTTGGTAAACTATGTTGCTCGTCCCTGAATTAGACCAGACTAATGAAGCCTTGACTTGTTGCATGTTCACACTCTTTGGTGTTTGTTGCTGAAAGTTCATCATTTGCACCCTGAGCCTGCAGCCTGTTTCCTGGCTTTGATCCATCTCCCTGCTGTGTAGGTACCATATAAACCGGTTTGCTGCTCTAAGGTGAAACCGCTCTGACATGACTCAAGCCTCTGACGCCTAAACTAATACCCCCCCCATACACATGAGTGCTCCAGGCGGGGGGCGGGGTCAGCGTCTAGTCCCCGCCCCCTCTGATCGGGCACCCTGGCGTTCACTCAGTTGATTCTTGATATTTCCGCAGAGATGGCGCGTAAACCTGCTCAGGGCCGTTGATGGTTGTAGTTATTTCACATTAGCAGGTATGGCGAGGTCAAAGTCGAGGGTGTTCGGGTGCTGCGCGCTGATTCTGCTCTGTTTGGTCGCTGTCATTGTGTTAATTGCTGTTCTTGTGAGGCGCAAGTGTCCAGATGACTTTTTCTCCAAAGCTGCTGTGGCTGCAGACTCCAGGAAATGTTCAGAGATTGGACGGTGAGTGAGTTTTATGCTTCAGTTTGATGATAAAAGCTCTTGAACAGTGTGTGTAGCACAGAGACACACACTTCTCCAAATGTGCAAAACTCACGATAGAGATAAAATATTTTATCTTTTAAACTTGAAAAGTTCTTGTGAACTTTTTTTTTCATTATTTTGACTTTGTTTTTTGGTTTAGTTGGTGATTAGCAAATAGCACAATAATGAAGTAGTTACAAAGACTTAATAACTTCTATTACACAAGAGTATTATTTTTTTTCAAGAGCAAACAGCGACCAAGTTTAATTTCAGCCGCTCTCAAAGGCTTGCGAAGTTCATGATACTTTGAGATGGGGTACAAAACTCATACACCTTTAAGATATTTATCGCCACTATATAAAAACAACAATGTGCGAAGTTCTATTAACTAGTGTCAAGTTTATCTAAAAAAAGTTTTTTTTTGAACAAATAAGGACAAGTTTCCTCTTAGATAAGACGACCTTTTTCCTGACAAATGATATCAAATTAACTTCAAAGATGTCAAGTTTTTACAGTCAAAGAAAATTAAGTTATTCTAACAAATCATGTTGAAGTTTTCTGACAAATAGACCTCGGTTTAACCAAAAAATCTCAAGTTTTCTCAAATACAAGATCAAGTTTCCTTTTAAAAAATACAAAGTTTTCCTAATCATACCGAGGCTTCCCAAATAATCCAAATTCTCTAACAAATAACATCAAGTTTTCAGATTTTCTGACAAGTAGTACAAGTATTTCTCAGCTAATTATACAACTTTTTCCTAATACATAGCCTAACTTAAATAATTTTCCCATATTTTTTTTTCATTCCAGATAAACCAAGTCTCTAAAACAATTTAAAACTAATTTTCCTAACACATAATTTCAAGTTAATTCCCCCCCCTGCAAATCGAACCAAACTGCCCTCATTAAAAATACCGAAGTTTTCTTAAAGATGATATCAAGCCATCTAAAGCTAGTAAGGCTGTTTTCTAACATATAATAATAGTTTTTCTTACAAGTATTTTAAGCTTTCCGAAGCAAATTGAATCAAGTTTTCCTCACAAATAATACCAGGTTTTCCCGAAAAAGAATGTCATGTTTTTCTTTCAAAGCTAATCAGACCATATTGTCCTATTAATTATACGAAGTCCTACAAACATATTTTATCACAATATTGCATTAAATTATAAGGTTTTTAAACAAAAAAATAACTATGATAAAATTTCCAACTAATATTATCAAGTTTTCCCAACTGACCAAAGCTGTCCCTACAATTAATACCAAGGTTCCCCTAAAAATTTTGTCAAATTTTTAGTGTAAGCTTACAAAGTCAAGTTTTTTCAAGCTCACTAAACCAAAGTTTCCCAACAAATAAAATGAAAATGTCCAAAAAAATAAAAAAAAAATCTCAGTATCAACTCACTTGCTAGTATGAAGTTTTATTAACAAAGAATGTGAAGTTTTCCTCACAAATGAGGTCAAGCTATTAGATAATAATATCAAGTTCTCTCTTAGTTTTTCCAATGAATAAACTCTCCCTAATGAATTATACTATGTTTATTTGCATGTAATACCAAGATTTCCTCATTACCAGCCAAGTGCTAAGGGCAAAAGAAAAGTTTTCTTTAAAATAACTTTTAGTTTTCTCAACAGGTATGCCAAGTGCAAACAACAGAGTTTGATAAACTCTGTCTTAACTTGAGGGACAAAAGAGTTTTGCATCCTGAACTTTTATCTTTATGCTTGCACCACAAATACACAAGAATGGTTTAAACTGTCAATATCCAAGCAAGTCACTCATTTCTTTCCTTCTACACAACTGAGCAATTTCATCAGTGCAGCAATCAAACAGTAGAAGACTAAAACTTTATCTCTTGTTTGGATTATTTTCCATTTTGTCTCCTGAGATGAGGCAGCACATTTTACAGACATGGATGGTGGTGTACTGTGATTTACATAACATCAGCCTATGCAAAATACAAACATTTACTAGCAGGCAGCATTACAGAAATAGCCTTTAACATGAACATGAAAAGCATGTCATCACCTCACAGGGACATCCTAAAGAGGGGAGGCTCAGCAGTAGATGGCGCCATTGCTGCATTGCTGTGCACGTCCATCATGAACCCACAGAGCATGGGCATCGGGGGAGGGTCCATATTCACTGTGATGGACACCTCTGGTAAATACAGCCTTCACTCAAAAATGCTCAAATGAAAGACAGGATAAAGACTGTGGACACATTTTAAACTGATGATACCTCCTCTTTTAAAGGTAAGGTGAAAATAATCAATTCCAGGGAGACCGTGCCTCAAAAGTTTGAACCCAACCTGCTGAAATCATGTCCCAACACCTCCCAGATGATGCAAGGTACCAAAGAACTGCACGTTCTTAAGGATTTCTAAGGATTCTCATCAATACAGCTTAATTCTTGACACATGAGTGGTAGATTTATTTGAAAGAGATCTTGATCTCAATGGGTTTTTTATCTGGTTAAATAAAGGTTAAATAAAAAAGTAAAAAAATTAAAATTTATGTCAGGTGTTTGGCTGAGCATACTTCTAGTTCTCTTGATTTTCTTCTAAGTCTCGGAAGTGTTTTTACTTTTTAAGACATATGATGCCATTGAGATTTAGGGTACAAAACAAAATCCAGGTCTAATGCTCAATCAAAAGATTAATGATAAAGATGATCTTTTACTTGGTTCTCAGCCTGGGGTCTGGGCCACTAGAGGGTCCCAAGGGTGGGTCTGGGCTGGCACAAGACTCTATCAGTGAGTGTTCAAGCCCATTTTATCTTTGATTTTAAAGGAATAGCTCAAGTTTTTTTAATTGTTGTTGCTTGAGGCCCATGACACCAGCAAATGTAATTGCCAATAAAGCAACTGACCAGTTCTGACAATGAGGGGAGGCAGGAGGGGTACAGATGCTATAACCTGGGACACCAGATGGACCGTTCAATATATTTCACTAGTCCATCTGGGAAAGAGCACAAATTAAGTGTTTGGGGAGGGCAGAACCTTTCAACAGCATATCCAGGCAGGTGACTAGACGATTTTTCCATCAATCACATTCATTATGGGCCAGTCAGATAATGTAATAGGTGGGCGCTGCTACTGAGGCATAAAGGACAGTACTTGATCCACTTCGGCATACAAACTCTCAGCAAAACATGTTGGAAGTGAAGCAAAATATTCCCCTTCTATGGAGAAATTTGTAGTGTTTCTTTTTTTTTATTTAATGAAGAAATGCGATCCAGATCTGATTAAGCTGCTTTAGAAACTGTTAGCATCTGTGCTAATCTCTGTCCAAGCAGTCACTTCCTGCCACTGGAAGCCTTGAAATAGCCCCACTTTTAGGTCAAAACTAAGACAAGACAAGACAAGACAAGACAAGATAAGATAAGATAAAATAAGACAAGATAAAATGAGATAAGATAATCCTTTATTGATCCCCAAGGGGAAAATCTGGTTTGCAGCAGTACAGGGCAATTACAGGGATAGTAGCATGCATTGAATACAAAAAAAAAATAGAAATCAAACAATCGTATATATTTACAATTATCAGAATTAACCAACATACTAAAATACTTAAATTAACAGAGTAAGTGTTGTTCAATTATCAAAATTAACTAACATACTAAAATACTTAAATTAACACAGTAAGTGTCATTCAGGACAAATGAGCCTCCTGTGCAGTACAGTAAAGATAAAGTGACAGTGATATTAAAGTGACAGTGTGAAATGTAACTGCAGTTATTGACCATACAGTAACAATGCAAATTATTTACCTAGAGTAATTGTGAGTAGTAAACCGTGATCCGAGATATGAATCAATAAGGTGCATTAGTTAAGTTAACAATATGGATAGAACTGGTTTGGAGCATATCTAGGGTTACTATAATATATTAAAGTGTAGTACAGTGTCATATTGCTTGAGTACAGTCTTTACAGAATTGTTGGGGGGGGGGTTGTGACATTCTGTGGCCTCCGCCGCTGTTGTAAAATCTGATGGCGGTGGGCACAAAGAAGCACCTGATGCCTGACGAGCTGCCCCTGTCCCACAGCTCGTCGTGGAGAGGGTGAAAGGGATTGTGCAGGATCGTCACGATTTTGTCCTTGATCCCCTCTCAGCCACGGTCTCTAGATTGTCCAATTGAAGGCCCACCACAGAACGGGCCTTCTTCACCAGTTTATTGAGCCTGTTGGCCTCGCCAGTCTTTATGCTGCCACCCCACCAGCACAACACAGCAAAGAAGAGTGTACTTGCCACCACAGACTGGTAGAAGGTCTTCAGGAGCCTGCTGCAGATGCCAAACGATCTGAGTCTCCTCAGGAAGAACAGCCTGCTCTGTCCCTTCCTGAAGAGGGCGTCCGTGTTGTGTGACCAGTCCAGCTTATCGTTGATGTGGACCCCAAGGTACCGGAGTCCACCCTCTCCACTTCTTCCACCTGGATGCTGATGGGGGCAGGGGGCCCCCTGTTCCTCCGATAGTCCACCACCACCTCCTTGGTCTTGCTGATGTTGAGCTTCAGGTTGTTGCTGTCACACCATGTGACGAAGCTCTCGATCAGTCCTCTGTATTCCCCCTCGTCGTCGTCGGTGATACATCCAACAATGGAGGAGTCATCGGAAAACTTCTGGAGGTGACAGGAACCAGAGTTGAACCGGAAGTCTGAAGTGAAGAGGGTGAAAAGGAAGGGGGCCAGAACAGTTCCTTGGGGTACTCCTGTATTGCTATTAACGACCTCAGAGGTGCAGCCATCCACCCTGACGTACTGTGGCCGGCCTGTGAGGTAATCCAGTATCCAGGCTGTGGTGTCGGGGTGCAGTTGCATGCCCAGCAGCATTTCCCCCAGGAGGCAGGGCCTGATGGTGTTGAAGGCACTGGAGAAGTCAAAGAACATGACTCTCACAGTGCCCCCTGGCCTCTCCAGGTGTGACAGGGCCCTGTGGGTGAGGAAGATGATGGCATCCTCCACGCCGATGTGCTGCTGGTATGCAAACTGCAGGGGATCCTGGAAAGCAGTGAGCAGAGTCCTCAGGTGCTGAAGAACCAGCCTCTCAAAGGTCTTCATGATATGTGACGTCAGTGCCACAGGTCTGTAGTCATTGAGAGCACTGGGATGCCCTTTCTTAGGTACTGGGACAATGCAGGTCAGGCACCTTCATCAACCTCAGGGAGAGGTTAAAGAGGTGCTGAAAGACTCCAGCAAGCTGCCCAGCCTACACCCTGAGGACCCTGGGGCTGATGTTGTCTGGCCCACTTGCTTTGTTGGTGTGGAGTTTGGAGAGCTCCCTCTGCACCTGGCTGGACGTGAGTGTGAGGCAGGGAGAGAGGGAGGGGTGCTGGGTGAGGTTGGTGTCCAGGGGGAGTGGGGGGCTGTCTGTTGAAGCCACTTGCCAACCCAGGGAGGGAGATGAAGATGTGTCCATGATGTCCATGATGGGGGAAGGGGCAGAGTCTCCTGCAGAGTTGTGAGTGGGGGCTGGGGTGGAGGTTGAAGACCCAGATCCACTCACTGAGCTTACAGGGGTGGGGGTTGTGTTGAACCTATTGAAGAATAGGTTCAGCTCAGAAGCAAACTCTGGGTCTCCCTCAGCTCTTAGACCAAACCTTTACAGTCCTGATGGTGGCCACCTGCTGTTCCACCAGCAGCCTGTAGGCGGTATCAAGGTAAATCAGGCTGTGGTCTGATTCCCCCAGAGGAGGGAGAGAAGAAGAGCTGTATGCTCCCTTCATGTTGGCATACAGAAGGTCCAGGATTTTATTTCCTCTTGTAGCACAGTCCACATATTGTTTAAAGTTCGTCAGGACAGGACAGAGAGAGACTTGATTAAAGTCCCCACTGATCAGTATGAGGGCCCTGGGGTGTTGGGTTTGGAGTCCCACGATCACAGCGTGGATGACGTCACAGGCGCTGGCCGGTGCAGCTGATGGCGGGATGTGAACAACAACAGCAATGATGTGTGAAAACTCTTGCGGTAGGTAATACGGATGTAATCCCACCGCTAAAAGTTCCACATCAGGGCTGCAGACAGTCTCCTTCACAGTCACATGTCTGGGACAACACCATTTAGAGTTCACAAAGACAGCAAGGCCCCCTCCTCTCTTCTTAGCACTCTGTGTCCCTCGGTCTGCTCTGACCAGCATGAAGCCGGTCAGGTCGATCACACTGTCCGGTGTTGTCCCCTGCAGCCATGTCTCCGTGAAGACAAGCAGGCTGCTCTCCCTGTAGACCCGTTGGCTGTTCACTAACGCTGTCAGCTCGTCAGCCTTGTTGGCGAGTGACCTCACGTTCCCCGTAATGGTTGATGAGAGGAAAGGTTTGAGTCTCCTGTCCCTCTCGATCCTCTCTCTAACTTTAGGAGCCGGCTTTCTTCCCTCTGCGCGTCGCCTTCCATATCTCCTCAGGTATGCGTGCAGAGGGGCAACCGGCTCCATTATGGTGCTGCAGGAGTTCCTCACGTGTGTACGTGAGCATCATAAACAAAGAAAAAGTCCAAAAGGAACGACAAAACTCCGCCAGAAGTACCACAACTAAAACACTGCAGTATTAAAAACAACTTAATCCAAAAAATAAATAAGATACTGAGCAACAGGGGGAGAAAAATACACAGAACAGGAAAACAGAGTCAGAGCTGCTGCAACAGGCTGCCATCTCCCAGCGCCCGGAACTACATGATGTTGATTCAGCTAGATGCTGTAGTAAGATTCGTTACTGCATTGACTTCTCAAGGCCTCTGTGTTTTGAACTTTTTTGTTATGCGACATAGGGGTTTTGTATCCCACCAGCAAAACCCTACTCTACTCTCAGCTATGGTCTCCAGAGGGAACAGCAAACACTAAATTCACTAAAACTGAACTAAAAATTTTGACTCAATTGGCAAAAGTATGTTATTAGTCATGGTTCGAGAAGATATCTTAATGAGCTGGAGTACAGAGAGAAAAAACTTCAGTAGACGAAGTCACAGGTAGAAAGAGGGATGGAGAAACTGTTGTGGAAACTGAGGAGCAGGACAAATCACAAGTTACCTTGTGGTGCAACTGCAAAAACACGGAGACCTATTGCTGTCATGAGTGGGACTTGGGGGCCTTTCACATGGAGACGAGTTTAGGTGTATCGGCAAAAGTTTTTGATGGTATGGGCGTTTTGTTCATACGGATACAGCATTTTTGGAGCCCGAAAATTCATATTTTGAAAACAGGTCCCATTCAGGGTCTTCTTCTCTGGTTTTGGTTTATGTCTGCAGCAGTGTTACAGCGCCACTTACAGACCTGGCACAGATGCCACAGCGTTTTCAGTGTTTTTATGTGGACAAACACATTTCTTGAAATTATTCTGTGTCTACAGAGAACATTTCAGAAACAAAACGATTCATCTGTGCATTTATTAGTAAGGCCCCATGGACAGGGCCTTAGTAACAGATACTTCTCCTGGACCTTTCTGGTCCTGATGGGGAGAAAGGGTGCTGCAAACATGATATTGTGTGGGAATCCTAATGTCCATATTCAAAACAACAAGCCAAAGTTGGTGAAGGCCCACGTCAAGGGACAGGAATCAGTACTGTGACCATGTGTTTTGCATTTATTACATATGGGAGTGACCCATCCTCTGATTATTGAGGAAAGTTAGATTTATATCAGTTTGTGGTCTAGTGACTGCTTACTGACCTGCTGCAGCACGCTGACCTGAACAGCTGATGAAAGGACAGCAGTATGTAATCAGGACAACACAATATACAGAAGTAAAGTTTTTTTTAATTTCCTGAAAGGCAGCAATTTTGGAGATAGGAGGTTTGCACAATTTATTATTTCTCTACAGAGTGAGATATTGAGAGGAACATACACTATATTGCCAAAAGTATTCGCTCACCTGCCTTGACTCACATATGAACTTAAGTGACATCCCATTCCTAATCCATAGGGTTCAATATGACGTCGGTCCACCCTTTGCAGCTATAACAGCTTCAACTCTTCTGGGACGGCTGTCCACAAGGTTTAGGAGTGCGTTTATGGGAATTTTTGACCATTCTTCCAGAAGCGCGTTTGTGAGGTCACACACTGATATTGGACGAGAAGGCCTGGCTCTAAGTCTCCGCTCTTATTCATCCCAAAGGTGTTTTATCGGGTTGAGGTCAGGACTCTGTGCAGGCCAGTCAAGTTCTTCCACACCAGACTCTGTCATCCATGTCTTTATGGACCTGCTTTGTGCACTGGTGCACAGTCATGTTGGAAGAGGAAGGGGCCAGCTCCAAACTGTTCCCACAAAGTTGGGAGCATGGAATTGTCCAAAATGTCTTGGTATGCTGAAGCATTCAGAGTTCCTTTCACTGGAACTAAGGGGCCAAGCCCAGCTCCTGAAAAACAACCCCACACCATAATCCCCCCTCCACCAAACTTTACACTTGGCACAATAGAGTCTGACAAGTATCGTTCTCCTGGCAACCATCAAACCGAGACTCGTCCATCAGGTAGCCAGATGGAGAAGCGCGATTCGTCACTCCAGAGAATGCGTCTCCACTGCTCTAGAGTCCAGTGGCGGAGTGCTTTACACCACTGCATCCAACACTTTGCATTGCACTTGGTGATATATGGCTTGGATGCAGCTGCTCAGCCATGGAAACCCATTCCATGAAGCTCTCTGCACACTGTTCTTGAGCTAATCTGAAGGCCACATGAAGTTTGGAGGTCTGTAGTGATTGACTCTGCAGAAAGTTGGCAACATCTTCACATTATGTGCCTCAGCATCTGCTGACCCTGCTCCGTCAGTTTACGTGGCCTACCACTTCACTGAGTTGCTGTCGTTCCCAGCACTTCCACGTTCTTAAAATACAGCTGACAGTTGACTGTGGAATATTTAGGAGCGAGGAAATTTCACGGCTGGATTTGTTGCACAGGTGGCATCCTATCACAGTTCCACGCTGGAATTCACTGAGCTCCTGAAAGCGACACATTCTTTCACAAATGTTTGATTTTATACACCTATGGCCATAGAAGTGATTGGAACACCTGATTCTGATTCTGATTATTTGGATGGGTGAGCGAATACTTTTGGCAACCCAGTGTATATTCTGTGTCACCATTCAGCTCTTTATTTACAGGTAGACAATTTTTGGTCCATCTTTCCCAGCCCTAGTTTCTTCTCTGTTGTGCCAATGAGTGTATACACACAGAGGCCCAAAGGCCTGGTGTAAAGGATCTGTCCCAGAGCTGAGCTTTCAGCCAAGACCACACACACGCTCAGGGAACGGAAGTCCTACACACACTATTAATCTTGTCAGGACATGAACTTAAAAGCCTTTTTTGGAGACAGTGAGTTTTATCTATAACTGATAGTGATGACATTATCAGGGAGTGAGAAGACATTGTTTGTGTAGCAATGTCGGTCAAATGAAAGAAAAATAAATCTTTAAAACATTTTTTTCTAACAGCGTCCATAATATGGGGAGGGGGCTACAGGACTCAATGAAGTGACATATAAACACTCAGTATTAATGCGTATGTGAGGAGTTTTTGGCTGCTTAATAAACGCACTGAAATGGATACTAATGCCTCTTACTGAGATACAAAAGAGACAAGGCCATACGTCTGTGTAGATTCTCATTCATCCAGGTCATGGTCATCTTGATGATTCAAAAACAAGGCAACTGGACTGTGTGGAGTTTGTTGGGAAGACGTTTCACTTCTCATCCAAGAAGCTTCTTCCGTTCCAAATGGCTGGTGATGGAAGCAGATATTTATTTTGCTAGGGGAGAAAACAACAACAAAGGAAGGGAGGAGTTGGAGAGCGACTCATAGAAACTTATCACAGGGTGATGTAACCCCTGAGAGTCATTATTCTGAATGGGTCATTAACTCCCCCTGTCATGTGAGGTGTTATGGTCACATGTGCCCAGGTGTGAATGTTTGGAGAGCATTGAAAGTGAAACGTCTTCCCAACAAACTCTACACACATGTGCCCAGGTGTGAATGCTCTCCAAACATTCACACCTGGGCACATGTGACCATAACACCTCACATGACAGGGGGAGTTAATGACCCATTCAGGGTAACGACTCTCAGGGGTTACATCACCCTGTGATAAGTTTCTATGAGTCGCTCTCCAACTCCTCCCTTCCTTTGTTGTTGTTTTCTCCTCTAGCAAGATAAATATCTGCTTCCATCACCAGCCACTTGGAACTGAAGAGGCATCTTGGATGAGAAGTGAAACGTCTTCCCAACAAACTCTACACAGTCCAGTTGCCTTGTTTTTGAATCTTCAAGAGACAAGGCCATCATCAACAGATACTGATAATCCCTGTGAAGTGATTATTCATGCCTGAAACTGTAGTGGGTGTCAGACAGGGTGAGTGACAGAGTTAAAAAAAACAAACAAACTTTGTGAACAACTACCCAACAGAAAAATGCACTGTGAGTGATTTACATTCATCGACCAATTTATAAGGTACACTTTTCTACCAGCAGACTGGACCCCCTTTTGCCAGAGCTTCCTTAATTATTTGTGGCATAGATTCAACAAGGTGCTGGAAATATTCCTTAGGGGATGCTGGTCTGTATTAACATGATAGCATCCTGTAATTGTTGCAGATTTGTTGGCTGCACATCACTGATACTGATTTCCTGTCCCACCACATCCCAAGGGTGCTCTATTAGACTGTGATCTGGATAGTGTGGGGTCACTGTAGTGCAGTGAACTGACTGACCGACTTGCTAAGCTTGTGGCAAGGCCCTTGTTGTTTTTTTTGGGTCACCAGGTGAGTACCCTCATTCATCTGTGTTTTGTCAATTAACCCACAGCCCTTCCAGAGGGCTGGACAGATGACCCTGGGGCCCCTCACCCCCTTGGGCTCCACCACCACTGCTCTATGCAAATTCCTTTCTGCCTGGCTGTTCCAGCATTCACAGTGCTTCAGCTACAGCTACCTTGATGTTGTCTCAGCTCATTTTGTGACACTGGCCACTAGTCTTCTCCTGTTGGGACCTTAGATTCACAGTCTTGACAGGGCGTTCCAGAGGGACTACCCAGCAAATCCTCGGCAGTCCACCTCTTCTGGCAAGTCCCATGCCCTCCATCCTCCCTGCTGGCACTCGTGGATGAGCGGTTGGTACCTCCAAAGCTTCCTTTCAAGGACCTCCTTCAATCTCTCTTCCCATGGCACAGTCAGCTCAAGAAGCACCACTTGTTTTGATGTTCTGGAACTCATTGTCATGTTCAAGAAACCAGGCTATGTTACCAGCTTTGTGACATGGTCCGTTGTCCTGCTGGAAGTAACCACCAGAGGGTTGGTTCATACTGTGGCCATAAAGGTATGGATATGGTCAGCAGCATCACTCAGGTAGGCTGTGGCATGTAAACAAGGCTCAATTGGTGCTGAAGGGCCTAAAGTGTGCCAAGAAAATATCCTCCACAATACCACCACCACCAGCCTGAACTGTTGATACAAGGCATGATGGTTCCATGCTGTCATGTTGTTTACTTCGTCTGGATGTTGCTTCAAAAACCAAGACTCATCAAACCAGGCAACATTTTTCTAATCTTCTACTGTCCAACTTTGGTGAGCCTGTGGGAACAGTATCCCTCTGTTAATGCAGCCAGTCTACTTCAAGATCTGATGTGTCGTGCATTTACAATTGGTCTTCTGCTTACCTTGTTTGAAAGGACTGCCCACAGGCATGGCTGGGCCCCCCAAAAAGCCCCATAAATGGGCACCGGATTAGTTCTGGTATGTCTGCACACATGACTGTTGCTTACCCAATGCTGTGTCACAGTTGCGACATACCCCTGCCAGTTATTTTTTTTTCTAATTACATGTAGTGTTTGCCTGGTTTCATAAGTAAAATGTCTGATACTGATTCCCAAAGCCCAACAGCAAGTTTTTTTGTCCAGAATTTCTTAGGACGCAAAGGGAACTCACTGATTTTTTTTAAAAACCACTGAAAAAGACATAGTGACTCTCATCAGTAGGCCTTATATGTTTTGGACATGCATTTGAGCATTACTCAGAATCAGAAAGACGCCAAGGGTAAATTCACTTGATTTAGTTGCTCTGACACACAGCATTGAAGAAAGAAAAATTAAGAAGTAGACATTAAATAAGACAGTCTGATAGTCACAGGCAGGAATTACTTCCTGTAGCACTCTGTAGTGCATCTTGGGGGGATAAGTTGTGCATTAAATGTGCCTATGTGTTAGGCTATCACATTGTTGAGAGGTTGTGAATGCCCCTTCTACACAAAATGTCCTGCAGCTTAGACAGCATCCTCCTCTCTGACACTGCTGTCAGAGCCCAGGTGCCGCTCACAATGTCACTGGCCTTGAGTATTATTTTGTTCAGTCTGCTGGAGTCCGCCACCCTAGCAGTACCAAGGGGCTGTTTTGTATCTAAGAAAGCTAATCTTTAAATTATGTTTACTTTAAATGATTGAAAAGTGTAATATTGTACCGTAATGGATCAAGTAATGTTCTCAGTTGCAGTTCTTGATGTATTCATTCAGGTACTATCTGGATTGGGGTCCCAGGAGAACTTCGGGGTTACGAGTTGGCGCACAAACTTTATGGAAGATTGCCATGGAAAACCCTCTTCGAACCAACCATCCAGCTAGCCAGAGAAGGTTTTCCAATCCCCAAAATCCTGGGGAAATACCTCCCATTTATTGATACAAATGAGACCCAGGCACTACGGTATGAATGACTCAATCTGTAAACGCAATGAAATTAAAAGCAAAAACCACGAACATTTTAACTTTCTACAAACTCCAAATCCACCGAAAAGGTTGGGACATTGTGTGAAGATGTGAATTAATACAGAAAACATTGATTTTCAAATCATTGCAACCTGCAATCTGCTGAACACAATAAGAATCAACATATCAATTCTTGAATATTTTATACTTTGCTTCTTATTTTTGCCGATATTCATATCCTGAAATTGATGAACCAGAAAAGTCCAAAAGGAGTTGATACTGGACAAAGAGACTGAGAAAGTTATGGAGTATTTAAAAAACACCAAGAACATTCCACAGGTGAGTGGATTTGTGAGTTTAGCCTCACCTGGACCCTCACTTAAGGTAACACAAAAAACTGTGCCAGGTATATATATTCCAAGACTTAATTGAAAACAAAAAACAGAGTATAGTTGAGGTGAGTTGAGTCAATACCACAAAGTGGAAATGCCCCAAAAGTGTGCAGTGGTCTAATAAGTCCACATTTCAAATCATTTTTGGAGATAATGGTTATTGAGTCCTCTGGCTAAAGAAGAAAAGGACCATTCACGTTGACATCAAGCAAAGTTCAGAAGTCAGCATCTGTGATAATATTGGGTTGCCATAGGTTAGTGCCCATGGGTAACTTGCATCTCTGCAAAGGTCCTCATATGCTTACTGAGTGTAATTAGAAGAACGATGGTAAACACTGCAGTAAACATGCTCCTGCCATTTTGGAGGCATTAAGTTCAGAAAGTAATTATGTAAAATTTTATAAGTTAAGACATCAAATATATATTGTCTTTGTGCCGTGTTATATTAAATACAGGTTAAAAAGTGTTTAAAATCACTGTATTTTGTTTTTTGAAACATCTTGCGCAACATCCCAACTTATTATGGAATTTGGGGTTCGTACATTTAAGTGTTTTATCTGTTTGACCTTTAGGAGGTTGTTTTCAGATAAGAATGGGAAGCTTCTGCAGACTGGAGATATCATAAAGTTTGAGAAACTGGCCGACACTTTGGAGGTGATTGCAAAAGATGGGGCGGACGCGTTTTACAATGGCAGCTTAACAGAGGATTTAATCCATGACGTACAGGAGGCAGGTATTGTCAGATGGGTTTTATTCATCATACTCTCTTTTCAAAACCACTTTCTATCTGGGCCTGACTCTGTGATCTAATTACAAAAGAACAAATCAATTGGCTCTGTGAAGCGCTGCAGTGATCACTCACGGTGCGCGAGCTGCTGGGATGCATCAAAAGTCTCCATTATGTGGAGCTGAGACGCCTTTTCTTTCAGTTTTGCTCAGCAGAACCATTCGTTTCAATGCTTTTGCTCAGGAGGAACACTCACGACGCAGGACTTGGCAATGTTCAGAGCTTCGGTGACGGATGCGTGGGTTGTTCCTTTGGGAGAGTACCAGATGTACATCCCCCCACCCCCTGCAGGAGGCATCGCGCTCAGCCTCGTCCTGAACATCATGAAAGGTTCTGCTGCACACACACTGCAGAGATGCTCCAACACACCCTCAGATCACATAAAGAAGCTTGTTAGATTTATTCATGTGTTGAACAGAGCCATGCCTAATAAGCACTGCCATGAGCTGTTAAACTATGTTGATATATATGAATGTTTGGTACATGTGAGGAGTGCATGTAGAAATGCATGTTTGGAAGTGAGATATACCTTCACCTGAAATAAAAAAAAAACAGTGTTAATTTTGGCATCTGCTTTAGATTAAGTTTTAGCTTTGTCTGCTTTTGCTAAAAACTCCAAAATGTTTTAATTAAGTTAAATTCAATAAAAGTCATACATGTTCATCCGAATCCTAAAATTGATTCAGTTGCACTACATTTATGTTAATGCTCTATCAGTACTTAAGCTGATCAAAATACTGACATACAATGAGCAAAGGATTGTAACTTGTATTTGTTGGCTCTTTTATTCATCAACCAACTAGGGATGGAACTTGAATAAACAATTTCAGTTGAGAATTGATAACAACTCCCTAAAATAATTGATATCAGTAGTCTTTTTGCATAAAAAATTCCCTTATCAATTCCCTCCACTTTGATCTACATACCTTGTTAATTAAGGACATCGGGCTCTCATCAGAGGCAGTCAGCAGAAAAGAAGAAAGATGTGATCATGGCAGACAGAAAACATATTGAGTCAAAACTGAGGCTTAATTTTCAACAAAAAGATGCTATCTGTATGACATTTAGTTGGAGGAAATCCCAGCATCTTGCAGCAACTTATCCATGCAGCATGGCGTTGAATACCTGAAGTGTCATGTGTTTGACATTGTTTACAACTGGAAACTTGTGTATGCCAACCTTTGCCCTCAAAGAACATCCACAGGAATAAATAAAAGAATTGTTAAAGAATCAGATTTATAAGCAGAATCAAAAAGGGCATTGGTATCAATAAAATTTTTAAGTCCCTTCTCTACAACCTAATCCACTGTGATGAAATTATTTTGATTTTGTTACTTGTTACATGTGAGCACAGGGAGATGTCACAAAATTATAAAAGATCTATTTTAGCAGATGAATAAATAGTTCTCATTGCATACACAGTGCTGTTCTTTGCCAGCACTAGAGCAAACTGTCGAGCGTTACAGCCATCACTACTGTATAATCTGTCCTCACCCTCTGAAGTGAAAAAATTCATGAAATGAAAGATTCCTTATCATGTGAAGGAATTTCCATCTATACACCTCCAGACGAGTAGTCTAGCTTACTTCAAAGGTCCAAACATGATTATTTCAATACACTTTGAGCCAAATCCACAAAGCATGGATTGCACTCCCCAAATTGCGCCATCATTTGCACTTAAATAGCACCTGCATATGGTTCTGTTTTAGCACTATATCCTCAGAAAGGTATGATAAATAATGTTCGTGTTTGGTGTGCATTTATCTTCTCTTGTCTGATTGATGAAAATATACATATTTTTTTAAAAATATTATCACATTTGGCTGGTTAACATTTTTAAACTAGTCACTGTCTTTTTGTGGCAATGGACAAAACGTAGTCATTTAACATATATTTCACTCACAAAATGAACACATGGTTAGAACTAAAACTGCTGTGTTTTATTTACAGGTTATGGCATAAATTCAGCCTCTCTGACAGGTGAAAAAAAGATTCTGGCCTACCATCACTACATCGAAGCTTTAAAGTTTGCCAATGGAATAAAGAAACACATCCGAGATCCAAAGTTCAGCTCAGCACAAGTAAGCTCTACAAAATTATCCAGCGAGATACACACAGTACAAACAAAAGGCAAGGCATTTGTCTTTGAGCATCATTAAACTTATTGTGACTGTGAAGTGCAAACTGTAAAACAAACTGAAAACATGAAGGCAGCGAAAAAAAAAAAACATGAAAAAGATGCTGCAACAGAAAACAAAGTGATCAAGAAAAAAGAAACATTAACCTACCACAAATTTAAAAACTACAATAAAAAATCACAAAACACAGCAAAATCAGGAATTTCTGAAGAATTTGTGAATGTTTTGCTCTAAGGCAGTTTTCCACATTTTCGATAACAACTATTCTGATTATTTCAGAAATGCTCTGGCAGAGGCTTGTACTCCCTGAGCACTTTTGTAATAAAATGAGCCTTATTGCTTTTCAAAGGAGGTATTCTGTTGATATTTGTGCTAACTTCTGATATGAGGGTCAGGGCAGAATCTTTCTAAAGCATATCTGGCAGGTGATTGGGCGGTTGTTCTGTCAATCATATGTTGTAGGTGGGCACTTCTGCTGCAGTGTTAAGAATAAAATATGAACTGCTGTATAGAATAAACTCACCAAAACATGTCGGAAGTATAGCAAAAATATATTTTCTACAGAGAATTGCTTTTAGTGTTTTTGTTTGTTTTTCATTTAATCAAGAAATGGACTGATAGAACTGCTACTGAGGCTGTTAGCATCTATGCTAATCTCAGTACAAGCAGTCAGTTCCTGCTCTCATCTCGCTGTAAGCTCCCACCTCTTCCTGCTTTACGGGACACTGATTGAAGCTCACAATCTTTGTAGACTGGATTGAACTTTACCAACCTTTTTATGGTTAGACAGCATCAGGAGTTTGACTGAAATTTTCTAGAAAGTTTAACTGAATGAAAATGATTGTTCTGTTCATATAAGATTGCCTGTAAATCACCCGTAATCGCAAAGGCCTTTCCGACATTCTTAGCCCTGAAAATTTAATCAGAATCCACTGAGAACTTTTTGAGTTATTATTAAAAACCTGGAAAATGGCGCTCATTCCACAAAGTTAGGAAATCATCAAAAAATTCATAAATCTGTATCTGATTTCGGATCAGCACCAAAAAGTAATTACTCTGCGATGTTCCATGATCAACATTCTTCAAAAGTTTCATCAAAATCCATCACAAACTTTTTGAGTTTATCTTGCCCTCAGTCAAACAGGAAGAGTCCCACTCAAAATAAACACTTGAAATGATTCAACTGAAGATCCCTGAATGTCTTCTGTTTGTGTGGGTGTGTTTTTAATGCTCTGTACTTTTCACAGATGGCCAAGAAATTCACAGAAGACAGCTTCGCTGACATCATCCGGAGCATGATCCATGACCACAGCTCCCACGATCCCCAGTATTACAACATCACCCCACACCTGGACAGCATGGGCACCACGCATGTGTCCGTGCTCGCAGAGGACGGATCTGCCGTGTCTGTGACCAGCACTATCAACCACATGTCAGTGCCTACAGGATCCTGCTTTTACCGTCAGGAATGATTGTTGCTTTGAACACAGAGGATTAAGAAGGTTTAAGAGATTAGGGAGGAAGAAAGAAATCTCTCTTTTTGTTGGACTCCAGTAATGACGGTCCAAAAGCTTTCCAGTTAGAGTAGTGTGTGTGATAATTAACAGTGGTGGACAAAGCATAAACAGCTAAAATACCTGATTCAAAGTAAAGATGCTTCTAGTCAAAGTTGACATCATTTAGGTAAAAATTTTGATTTATTAAATATCTCATATTGGCTGCCCAAATGATGTCTGATGGGGTGGGGGGGGATTAGAGGCTGCAGAGCGTACTTTCAAAGCAGTCATGGCGTCTTCCTGTGACAAGCAGAAAGCACATGTAGGTGGAAGCTGTTAGCTATTGCATAATAAGTCCAAGGAAGTAAAAAAAAAAACCTAAGCATCATAAGGAGAATCTTCTTTTAAGAGTCAGGACACATTTCTTGATAACTACTGTACTGTATGATGACGCTTTTAAGACTGCACTAATCTTTCTCTCTGGTGTATTTCCCTCAAAGATTTGGCTCAAGGATCTTTTCTGCGCGTACAGGAGTGATCTTCAACAACGAGCTGTCTGACTTCTGTGGAAGAGTCGGTAACATCTTCCCTGGTAATTAGATCACTATATGATCTGTCTACACTTTTATTCAGCTGTGACAAACAAGGGCTACAGGTTCAGATTTTTGTCTTTCATGTAGAAAATAGCCCAAGTCACTGCTCCTTATTTAATCTATATATTTGTTTTGCATTTATTCAAACATATATATTAGTACGGTAGCAGATGAGGGTACAGACATAGAAATGTAGTGCAAATGAAATAACATGCTGCAAGAATAAAAAACAAAAGTGCTCCAGGCCTGCAGTGGTGTTGCAGTGATGTACAGTATATTAATATTTTAATCCCCAAAGACAAGATATTAAAATGTGTTTTTGGAGTGCATTTGCTGTGAATGCATTTGTCACAATGTTGGTGACATAACAGTGCATGTGGTTCAAGTGAGAAGTGGGGCTATGAGATTATTTTTTCTGAAAATGTGTGTTCTAGTTTTACACATGGACACACAAGGGTGGTGTTTTGAGATTTATTCACCCAGTTTCAATAATATGTGTGTTTTTGGGAACCCAAAACAGCAGTTTTAATGTGGATGCCCAGATAATGAAAAACCTTTGTAGATACTCTTAAACTCGTCTCCATGTGGACGGCCCTGATATGTTCCTATGTCCTCAAGATAGGAATTCAGCTTCCAGGTGTAAAATAGTAAAGACATATGCGCTGCATCAAAAATGCTTTGCATCAGGTGTACAATAGGGTGCTCAGAGGTTTGTGCATTAGTGAATAAGATTTAAATGTATGATTTTACCCAATCAGAGTCTTTTATCCAGAACTTTGTCCTGGAGTGTTTGAATGTGTGGACAAAAATACACTTTATGCTAAATTCTTGTAATTTCATTTACTTTAGAAGCACAGCTTTTGTAAAAGAAATAGACTTCCATTGGTTTTGGGTACAATATTGAAAATTCATTGTCAGCCTTTTTTTAAAATAGGAAATAATCTTTTGGAATGAGAAGTATAAAAAAACTTTTGAACAAAAGTAAAGTCCATATCGGAGTTGATTCACTGACCTTCATCCTCTGATAGACACCTTTGATTCACTGATTCAACGCCCCAACATGGAGCATTTCTAATCAATTCATTTTCATTTTCTCCACATTGATGTTCCTGATCTGTCAGTCAAAGCTTTTGTTGTGCCCACAGGGGAGCAACCTCCCTCCTCCATGGCCCCCGCTGTGCTGAAGTCTCAGTTAAAGACGCTGGTGATTGGATCGACTGGTGGCAGCATGATCACGACCGGGATTGCCTCGGTACGTATCAAGGGCAATCACACTAAGTGCCATTAAGATAAATTGCTGCCGCCTTACTGTTGACATAGCAAGAATGGCCCTCTCAAGTGTCTTCAGCGTGTCCATAATCTGCTCAGTAATCATCACTTTCCCATCAGGCAGATTGAAATGTTCTGTTCTGTCTCCCCTCCAGACGCTCATGAACCACCTTTGGTTTGGAAAGAGCTTGAAGGAGGCCATCGCTACTCCTGTTGTTTATGTGGACTCTCAAAATGCAGCAGCAAAGTTTGAGCCCAACTTTGATCAGGTAACTAGCTCAAAACATTGATCATCGTTAATTACACGTCATCATACAACCTGTAAGAGATTAAATGCTGTGTCTAATATAAATGAAACACAGAGTGATCACAACAAGTTGCAAATCTTTCCAGCCAATGTCCAACTGAGTATCACAAACACAAGATATTTAACCCAGGCATGTATTAATATTTTGGGCAAATAATTTACACCTGTTTTTAATGTATAAAGCCTAAAATAACACACATTTTTCCAAAGTATGATGTTTAGTGTTCAATTTACTGTCCCTTAAATCTTATGTTGCACTGTTAAGGGTATAAATTTCTATATTTTCACCCTTATTTATCTGTTCATATACTTTAGGAGTTTTTATGAACAACCTGATAGCTTTATTTAAACTATGTTTTGTACTAAATGTTTTAAAAAGTGAAAAAATATGAGCATTATTTGATAATAGACATTAAGAGGCTAGAAGTGTTTTGAAAAATTATCAGAATATTTCATGAAAATATTTTTTTAAACAACATCCCCCAAACTATTAACCGCCACAGATGGACCATTCAATTTAACTTCTCCATCTGGGAGAGAGCCCACAACCACTTTCCATGTAAAGTCAATGTGTAGCCTAGTACCGCCTAGACGGGACCACAGAGAACTCCCTACTCGAGGTGTAGCTGACAGACGATACTGCTGCAGGGCCATCAGCTGCAGTGTTTCGAGGTTGGTAGGTGAGTGAAAAGGATACAGTTGGAATAATGTCAGCTAATACATCCTATTATATGATATGACATGATCACGGTGAAACTCGAGCGGGTGTGACGTCACTGAGCGACGGCGACAGTGACCCAAAATGACCTATTTATGGACAGGCAAAGAGAAGCAAAAATATCCTTTCTGTAGAAAAGTTTGTAGTTTTATACCAAGCACATTCAAAACTCTTACAGCATAATGGTACCTTTGTAGCTGTGCAAGTTAACTCCTTCACAACCTTTAAACTTCCAATCCTAACAATGTGGATGGTCCTTCCCTTCTTTGTACCTGAGCTCACGTTTTGATAGCCATCACAGAATGATTGTTTTTAATGCAGTGCTATCTAACTGATCAAAGGTCACAGGCATTCAATGCTGGTTTTTGGCCTTTCCCCAGATTCTTTGAATCTGTCATTGATTTTATTGACTGTAGACGATAAAATTTTGCTATTAGTTGTGGAACATTGTACATAAATTGTTGGGCTATTTGACCGCACAGTCATTCATAGAGTGGAGAACATTGTACCTTTGTCAGTCGTGAATACCTTGGCCTTTCAGGAGTGCCCCTTCTATATCCGTTGATGGTAATAACACAGGTTATCAGCTGACCTTACCTGTGGAACTTTAAAAGTGGATTTATGTATTCCTACACTCTGTCTTTTCTTGTCACTGTGTCAAAAGCAAATCACTGCAGTCTGCTTATATTCACATTAGCATGGTGTCCCAGCCCTTTTGGACGGTGAAGTTTTTACTTTTTTCTTCTTCTTCTTTTGTCTTTTCAGGATGTAATTAAGGCTCTTAAAGCAATGGGGCACACACAGGCCGTTGCTAAGCATTTCTATAATGTGGTCAATGCTGTGGAGAAGGAGGGCAGCTGTATTTGTGCTGCGTCTGATGCCAGGAAACTGGGCGAAGCTGCCGGCTATTGAGACAGTAGGTCAATGTCACTGCTCATAGAGGAGGCCCTGAAGGCTGCGGAGACTTCCCTGCAGCCTCTAAACCACAAAGACTGCAACACATGTAGTGTTATCCAGCTGAAAAATCTGGAACTACTCCAGATGAACACTCTGTCGCACACATGGATTGTAACACAGACGTGATGAACATTTGCAGAAGAAATGGGATGATATCCAACCTCCTTGTACACATGTTGGGCACTGTGGCTCTTGTTGTTGTTTGCATTCTTTTGTTTCTATCACAAATATATATTGAAATGTATACACCCAGTTGCTCAGTAATATAAGTCCTGATGATGCTTGAAAGTCAAATGGAGGGCAGGAGGTAAAAAGGTTTGGCTGGGACTTGAGAAAATATGCACATAGCAGATATCAGAAACTTTGTGGTATGATCATGTCACTTTTGAGGGAAGTGATTTTTTTTCCCACAGATAGACCAATATTTCAGGCATGGAGGAATCACCACCACAAATTACACACCTACTACACAGTAGCCAAATTAAGAAGTCCAAAGTCTCTTTGACACCAAGATCCTTTGTGAGAGTTGTTCCGATACAAGTGGGAGTCCCCTGTTTGGTGCAGTTTGACTGTACACAAGCACAGCAATTGATCTTTCACTAAACCCACCCGCTAATGCCATGGACTAATCAGATGTCTCACAGCGACTCAATACTGTAGGACATGCAGCTTGTAGATTCCCATAGAAATGAAAAACTTCAACAAGAATGTCTACTTTGCTTCGTTGTTTTACTTTCAGTAAGCTAAACACTGCTGATGTTATGGTCAGTTCTCCCCTTTTGACACAAGGTCATCATTTCTTTTCTATTAATTTAAGTGTTTCTATTATTAAATTATCTGACAGTAGAGTGAATGGGAGCAAAAGATTTAGGGCCCTAATTTCCTGGCGCAACACAGGGTGGCGCAGGCTGGCACACCCTGGCACACCCCGCGCAGGGGTAATTTTGTCCGGCGCACCGCCGTGCGCAGCCATTTTGGCAATTTGGTAGACCGGCTGCGCCGAGATGGGTGTAAAGGCACACCAGGGGGAGGTGTCAAAAGATTCAGCTTGACTCAGTGACAATTTCGTGCCAAAAAAACGCACGGAAGGTGCGCTGAAAGCTCGCCAGCTCCAACCTGGTCTATTCTTGGCGCAGGAGAGGCACACCCCGTGCAGTGGTAATTTGGCTGACATACGCACAGTGCACACGTCACCAAAACCTCACAGGCAGGCATCCAGAGTGTCAGGCACATTTCAATGCGATAAACAATCACAGCAACCACTATTTAATGTAACCATCTGAACCAGCACATACATTTGTATCTGTATTAATTGTCCCGTCACATCTGATGTCAGATCAGAGACGTTTGTCATAATGGAAACTCAACCTGACGGCAGCTGGAAGAGTGACGCAAACTAATGAGTTCACATCTCTCAGCCAACCACAAACAGCCACATCGTCCGATACGGAGTATCCGGCTTCTCTCATCTCATGAAATTCAAAAGAAAAGAAAAAAGAGAGAGAAGCTCGCTGAATAAGTGTTAGTCACTCGGTGTCTTAAGGATTAACCTGCGATTGCCCATATTTCTCTGTTTAATCTTTGTTCATAACGTGATCTAAAAAGATGGAGTACATTATTGCAAGGAGGATGAGGAGGAGATATATTTTCACCAAAGGTTCTGCTATTTGGCGATGACAGACCAGGAATGCAGCTGGATCACAAGCATGATGAATGGATCAGCCTGCTGCTGTGCTTGAATGTAATTTTCACTTAATTTTGTACTCCTATTTATGACACAGGAACAGATTACATCTGTCCCGCAAGGTGGTCCACACAGTGACGAGCATCGTGTCCTCCGATGCGTGGCCCGGTGGCCCCTGTACTCTCCCAGTTGCTGGAGAAGTGACAATGGCTCTGACCTTCTTCGCCACTGAGGTGAAATTGTCACTGCATCTCGCCCGTGGTGCATTTAAAGGCGAGGAGAGGCGTTTGTTTGATTGGTGAAGATTAAACTCAGCTGTGTTAAACCCACTCATGCCTTCTCTCCTCCCTCTATGCTACTTGCGCTGGTGGGAAGGACGGAGGCGTGGGTGCGCCTCCCTGCGCCAGACTGTGCTGTGCACGAAACTTGCAAAATGCCCTGGACACACCCTGTTGGCGTGGCGCAGGCGCGGCGCACCTGCCCTGGTCCAGCTCTGTGTGAAGCAGTTTGTACTGTGAACAGGGGAATAGAACAAAGATAGATGTGACTTTTAAAGCTTGTCTGTTTGCTTTGGTTTCAGGAAATTTTACGAAATTAGAGCCCTGAATGTTTAAAGTGAACCTGACTGAATACTGTCGGCATAAACATTACAACGGCAGGTAGAGAGTGGCTAACGCTTATGCTGTTTATGTGACTTTTAGAGTTCAAACATTGGTTAATTTCTGCTGAAACCTGTGGTTTTTATTATTTCTCTCTGTTTAGTCACATTCCATACAGTCAGATCCACTGTCTCAGGTTGAGCTAAAACAGTTCAGAACCAGTTGTCGATGACACCTAAATGGGGCTTGTGGGGTGATGAGTTCACTGGGCAAGGCGGCATGGCGCTTACAGTATCTGAGCATGCAGCCGAAAGTCTTTAGGTCTCTGGTTCTACTATTCTTCCTAAAAGTTGTGAGGCCTCGACATTGATTTGCAGCCAAAGATGCCCACTGGGCCCCTTCATGACTGTTTCCTTTCAATGCATTTTTGGATGTTGTTGGCAGGACCATGTGTCCAATGCTGACGCGCTCAAGGGGGCGGGAGTAGGAAAGGTTAGCTTGCTGGATACAGGTACAGTAGCTGCGCTTCTATGTGCACCTGACACGTTTTCTTGAACCTGATCCAGCTCACAGTATACTGGGTGCCCAGGACCTGGTGGGCACAAAGGATACCTGAAGAGTTTGAACATGGGCCTGGCACAGGCCTGAACGAAGGTTACAGGGGGGTTCAGCGAGTAGTTCCCCCCACCCAGTCTTCAAGGACTGGGGCTAAAGTATTTAGTAAAAGTTAATTAAAGTAATAACTCCACATATATACCTTACTCTGCTGTGCATGAACAATGAAGACCTTTGAGATCTGTACACTCTTTGTTATCCTTCATTTCTGCCTTTCAATTCTAAGTATATGTTTGAAGTGAAGACCCTTTAATGGCCTTGATGTGAGATCCCCCCTCTGTCCCCAAAAATCCTGTGTAGCATCCTTTGGATGGATGTTGACAGCTGCCATTGTAATTTAATGCAGCGTGCTGTTTGTCCGAGCGCGTTCATGGGTGGGGCTTAGAGATAGGTCAATTGGTCTCTGTATCAGATATATTTCTAGGGATGTGTTTCTTTAAAGTAGATGGATTAATGAACCTCGGTGAAGTCATGACCCCCTGTCCTTGCTGAACTCACAGAGGTTGTTGATAATGTGTCGGAAAAAACAACATGTTTAATTGTGTTTTTGCACCTGGCTGCTTTCACAGCCGTTGTAAACTTGCTTTGATAACTTGCACATTTGACTTCAGCAATCAAAGACTGATCACCAGCAATGCCTCACCCTCTGACTGTTCCACTTTTAAAAAATATCTCATTTTTGTGTTTTTCTTTTTTTAAATAAAATGAGTGGCAACATGTATCCATACTGGGTTTTTGAAGGAGTAAAATCCTAAAAAATACAGAATATTTGTTGTTATTGAGCAGAGCTGAAGTGGTTCAAAATATTTATGCAAAATAAAGTACAAAAATGTGGATGTATGATGATTTTATTACAGTTTTTTTGTGTTTTCATTTTTTCTTAAGGGTCCACACTGGAAAACAAAGTGACAGCAGTGTATGATATACCTTTAGGAGGAACTGCTTTTTGACATATAAAAAAAAAACATGTCAAAATGAAACATTCTTACATGCATGCCATAAGAAGTAACACAGTCAAAACAATCACCAAATTTATAAAATACAAAAGACAAAAATGTGCAAAAATGGCAGAGAGGTCCCTGAAAAGTGTTAATACTTCTTGTGAGCTTGCTGGGCCACATAAAGTTTGTGAAAAAAGATAAACAGAATATGTGAATGCAGAGCCAAATACAAAGTGTTTAAAACTGATCAAAAAAAGACAAAAATAAACCATTTTAAGTTAAATTGTATGACCGATAACCAGATGTAGCATGTTTTCTTTTTTTGTTTTCAATGTTTCTGTTTCTGTTTTTCATGGAAAGCCAAACGGTCTCTCCCTTTATTCTGAGGTCAGTCTTGTTGTAATCATGTCTGTAAATCCATCTTTCTTTGCTGTAATTATTCTGAAACAATCTGGATGAATTCTCTGCTCTGTTTTTCATAATTTATTTTTCATTTTTGTGCTGGAGCATGCAGCAGCTGGAGCGAGATAATCAAATCAAATGGAGAGGCTCACAGGAGAGCAGATCCCTGAGAGAGAGTTTGGAGAAACTCATGTCTCTGCTGAAAGGCCCCTGTGGGAGGGGCCTGCAATTCAAAGTCAATTTTCTTTCTGTTGTTCAACTGAAAAAAAAAAACAAAAACTGTCAAGTTAATCCCCCCTGAACAGTGAAGGTTAGGTAACAAGCTCCTGGTGTGTTTAGGGTCAGTCCTGTTGCCCTGTCTCTTGGTATTTAGACCTCAGGGGGTGTGACAGTCTCACTGTGCCCTGACCTTAGAGGAGCCACCTGGTGCAAATGTCACATTACCATGTCTGGCAGCACGCACCGACACAAATTGCCAGGAGAGGATAAGGCTCTATGTGATGGCAAAGGCATTTCCATTGCATATTTTTTTTTCTTTCTTTCTTCATTTTTATTCATCTCTTACTTTTAAAAACACATGACTGCTTACTCTAAAAAACCCCCAAAAACAAATCAAATATATGCAACCATTTTGGGTCAAATGGAGAGGCAACTGTGTTTACTAAAATTGCCTCATTAATTTATTTTAGTTGCCAAATGCCAATCTGCTACAGATAGTGGGATACTCTTATTCAAACAATGATACTTGATTTGAATTAAAAAAGACAAAGCAGAACAAAATTAACATCTTGCACTTAGAGTTTAATTTCCATTTATACATTTGTATCTACAGTGCATAGAAAGTGCAGACATCACGCTCTTAAAGAGCACTCTTCTGATGGGTAAAAAGACAGTTTTGTTTGGTAAAAGTGTTTTTAACAAGTTTTTTTTTTTTTTTTAACAATCTAACCTTTTTAATTACAAGCACTGACTGAGACGGAGACGAGCCTGAGATTTACTTTTACAGCACACAGTCTAAGAGAGAAAACCCATCAAATTTTGGTTAACTTAATCAGAATATTTATGGAGCAAAGCAATAGTTCTGGCAGAACACAGAGTACAGATTGCTATTATTACAGATGATTCAATGCTAGTCCCCCACTGCTGCTAGCCAGCTGATGCCTTGAAGCTGCCATTGGCTAAATGCAGTCAGACTGCCTTACTTAATCTTCTCCAGCCTGCCTCCTCTTTGCTGCTACCTCTGCCAGACGCTTTGTAACCCTCCTCCACTCCAGCTCCTTCTATCTGACTTATTCAATGTCTCGCTGACCTTGATGCTTGCTCTGAGGGGATTTTGTTGCTACTCTACCTGCCTCATGCTGCAAAACTCTGATGAGAACTCTGAAATAAGGTTGACCTAAAACACAGATAAGTTTGTTCTCATGAGTGTGTTGATGTGTTTTTACAGGATGTACCGGAAACTAATCACACCCAGATGTCTGTCCTTGGTTCACACCAACTTTTGCTGAACTTTAACTTGTTGACAACTGCAGCAGCTGCCAAATCAGTTTGTTCGGTGATGTATTATCAACTCCACCTTTGTGTTCTAGGCTTAAAATAATGCGCACATCTTCACAGCCTTTGGACTTCTTGGTATGCTGCAGACTGCCTGCACATTTTTATGATTGTCTCCTGACTTACAAGCCTGTATTATTTTATCATTTTGTATTTTCAATAAAAGAAACATGTTTGGTTTAAGATCCTATTGTTTATTTCATTTTTATGTATTTTACCCTTAAAACTGGTGTTGGATTCCAGCTTGAAATCGTTTCGGCTTTAGGAGATCAGTGAAAAGGGCACCTTCCTACTTTGGTGTCTTTTCTTGATAAAATGGTCCTGACAGAACTTTATTTTATCAAATCACTGTCCCGAAATAATGACTGAAAGTTACGGCTGACAGAGACCCTGATGTTATCAATAAATAACTGTAATTAGATAAGATGTTGGATTAATACTCACCAATGTTTTAAGAGGAATTTCTTTCTCCTTATCCTTTAAACAGCAGCATTTTCAAAATAAATAAATGCATAACACTCTGTAGATTTTTATCCAGGCAGTGGTGTAAGGTGAAGGATTCTCCAGTAATACGGTATGTAAAGATACCAGAAGCAATGTACTGGCAAAGACTGCTATTCTAGGAGATACAAATAATGCCCCTGAAATGAGCAGCTTACATTTATGTTTCCATATTCCTGTGGTCTTTATTGGATGTGAATGTGACATTATTTAAAGATGAAAATTAAAAACGCCCCATGCAAAGACTGTTATCCTGCTGGTTCTTGGCCTGGTTTAAAGCAATTAATCAATCTTGATTTATGTCGTGCAAGGTCATAACAAGTGTTATCTCAAGGCCCCTTACATTAGAGCATTACTCTTCATTAAATGTGGCCTGTGGCTCTTTTAGCCCATGTCATGCTACACTCTCTCCCCAACTGTCAACTCTGTCCACTGTCCTGTCAATTAAATACAGGCACAAAAAGTCCCCAGAAAATGAAAATGAAAAATATACTGAAAAAGACAGTAATAATATCAACATGTACATGTTGGATGAGTCCCATTAGTGTAAAAAACATTTCTGCTCTGCTACAGTATGCTATAACATACTGTATCAGCGGTTTAGTAACTTTCTAGTTTATTTACATCACCAGAACATTCAGAGGATTAACATGTTTTCTCAAACCTTCGGACATGTGAAAGCTTTTCTTTGTAAAACGTGCAGAGTTATCTGTGTGGTTATTTGTGTAGTCAAATCCAAAGAAGGCATTATTTCATAATTAACCTTCAGTTTAGGAAATTGGATGGAAATACTTATGGATTAGACTAATTTGACTGTGAGAAATGGAGAAATATGTTTAACTGGAAGTAGCCTGGCAACAGTTGATATGAGAGGGGGCTTTCTGATTGGTGGGCCAGCAGACCAAGCAGACATCAAACGAAAGGTCACTTCTATCAGCTATTTCTTGACAAGGACAAAACAGGTTTCTGTTTTCATGCTCTGATGCAATGCAGTGTTGGTACATGGTTTTTGTTTTTTCTCCTCATTCTTTTGCAGCCTCACTGATCACAGCTGAGGCTAGAGGCACAGGCTGATGTCTCTGGGTGTCTGTCCATAAGCTAAGTCAAGGCCTTTCATTTGTTTTTTAGCTTTTTTTTTTTATTTTTCTTTTCTGTAATTCTTAGTTTAATATGGCTTGGACATTGGGTAAATTTTCAGATTTGACTTAGACTAGATGCTCAGATTAATTATTTTTGCAGCTCAGTTCAGGCACAGAGCAGTGAGATGATCCCCTGGCTCGGAAACAAGAACAGCTCTCCAACAACCAATCCAAAGCAGCCCGGCTTGAGCTGACTGTTTTATATTGCCCCATTTACAGACTAATCTGCATAAATAAATCCTGGGTTTGTTTCTATGAGCAGCTGCAGGTTCTGTGCTCCTGACCCAGATGTTCTAAAGCAGCCTATTTTTTATTCAGTAGACCTCCAAAATAAAAACAGAGACCAGACATCACAGCTGAGTTTGGTTCTTTTATTGGCAGTCAGTGTTTGGCTTGAGACAAAAACACACAGGCTACAAGGAAGAGTTTGACGTTGAGACACACACAAAAAAACTTCAACCTGAAAACAATTTGACAGAACTCTCCATAATCACACTGCAAAAACTCAATCTAAGCAAGGGTCCAATTTCTAGTTAAATAATGTCACATTGCCAGTGATGTAGTTGCATGTTCTTTATTTTTATTTTAATGAGATTCAGGTCAATACGTTCACCTCGTAACCACAAAAAGCACAAAAAGCATTGAGTTTAGACTTTAGTCAGAGTTAATATTTGTAATAAATCTTCTTTAATTATCATCTCCAAAAGCAAGGGATGAACATGAGGCTTAGTGACTTTGACCTCCAAAATACAAATGGTCCTTTCTTGAGTCAGAGTGGACATTTGTGTAAAGTTTGAGAGAATTCCTTCCAAGCATTCTTAAGATGAGGCCTTCATGAGCAACGCACATACATGAGGCCTAATAAATTTCACCTTTGACCTATGCTTTCCCAGACACTTATTAGATGAGTCAGAGTGCCCTGGTTATTCCTGTTCAAAATGTCTGTCCAGTTACAACATTTTCAGTTTCAAACATTTTTTTGAAAGACTTCTAAAATGTTTTTGTGTTCTCATTTTTCTGCCCGGTGGTCTAATAAATTTGTTAAGTACTGTATATAAAAAAGAAGATTCACTCTTTTGTAAAGTGTACTGAAAAAACATCTGTAATGATTTGGTGTTATACGAATAAAGATTGTTGATTGACTGATTGATTGACTGAAGAATATTGTTTTAAAATTTGCAGTGTTATAGGTCATGAAATAAGCCAATGGAAACACAGTCTTACTTTGCCCAAAATGTCCATGTTGACTTGAGGTGTTAAGTTCAGCTTTTGAGGTCATAGGTCAAAGATGGACATAACTCAAAGTGCTGGGGTTAGGTTTTCAATGTCAGTGAATCATATTATGAGGGTTACTTCATCATGGAACTATTGCTTATAGGTGTAGCAGAAATATGTGAGCTACCCTGGCAGAGGTTTGTGCTCTCTCTGAGTGCTGTCAAGTTTAAGAAAGAAGTGATTCAATTTTTAAATTAAACAGAGGTGATGGGTCCTAAACTCGCTGTCAGTGCGTGGAAAGTGTGATGAAGACAGCTCTGAGTGACAAATGGAGTGATTCTCCTTCATAGCCAGCTATGGAGATCTTTTTTACATAGGTTAAATGACCTCCTCCACAAATAGAGCGCAAAACAAAGAGGGTTTACTTTACGCGTGTGTCTGCATGAGTATGATGGCACACTGGATCGTCCCTCTTTTTCCAGTCCATCATAATGACAGACTGCCTCCAAATCTGCATGTATTCTGCATATTCATGAAGGCAAACACGCTAAATGGATTGCACATGCTATTTTGCTCATTTGACAGACTTAGGGCTCTAATTTCGTAGACCAGGCGCAGGCGCTGCACACCTGCCCTGTGCCATGCCTGCGCCGCGCCAACGGGGTGTGTCCAGGTCATTTTGCAAGTTTCGTGCACGGCGCAGTCTGGCGTAGGTAGGCGCACCCACGCCTCCGTCCTTCCCACTGGCGCACGTAGCAGAGAGGGAGGAGACAAGGCGTGAGTGGATTTAACACAGCTGAGTGTAATCCTCACCAATCAAATGAACGCCTCACCTCGCCTTTAAATGCGAGGTGGACCACCTTGCGGGACAGATGTAATCTGTTCTTTTGTCATAAATAGGAGTACAAAATTAAGTGACAATTACATTTAAACACAGCAGCAGGCTAATCCATTCATCATGCTTGTGATCCACCTGCATTCCTGGTCTGTCATCGCCAAATAGCAGAACCTTTGGTGAAATACTCTCTAACAATATCTCCTCCTCATCCTCCTTGCAATAATGTACTCCATCTTCTTAGATCAAGTTAAGAATAAAGATTAAAACAGAGAAATATGGGCAATCACAGGTAAATCCTTAAGACTCCGAGTGACTTACATTTATTCAGCGAGCGTCTCTCTCTTTTTTCTTTTCTTTTGAATTTCATGAGATGAGAGAAGCCGGATACTCCATATCAGATGATGTGGCTGTTTGTGGTTGGCTTGAGAGATGTGAACTCATTAGTTTGCGCCCTCTTCCAGCTGCCGTCAGGTTGAGTTTCCATTATGACAAACGTCTCTGATCTGACATCAGATGTGACGGGACAATTAATATAGATACAAATGTATGTGCAGGTGCAGACGGTTAAATTAAATAGTGGTTGCTGTGATTGATTATTGCATTGAAATGTGCCTGACACTCTGGATACTTGCCTGTGAGGTTTTGGTGACGTGTGCCCACTGTGAGCCTGTCAGCCAAACCACTGCACAGAGTGCGCCTCGCCTGCGCCGAGAATAGACCAGGTTGGAGCTGGCGAGCTTTCAGCGCACCTTCCGTGCGTTTTTTTGGCACGAAATTGTCAATGCGCAAAGCTAAATCTTTCGACACCTCCCCCTGGTGCGCTGTCACACCCATCTTGGCACAGCCGGTCTACCAAATTGCCATATTGGCTGCGCACGGTGGTGCGCCGGACAAAATTACCACTGCGTGGGGTGCGCCAGGCTGCGCCACCCTGTGTTGCGCCACCCTGAGTTGCGCCAGGAAATTAGAGCCCTCAATCCTCAGTACACCCTGTTAGTAGATCAGCTTTGCACGCGTTATCAAGTTTGCATGTGTTTTAATACACGCAAACCTTTAGTAGATCAGGCCCACTGTCTTTAGAAGTTTGGGGGAATTTCCTTCAAGTTTGCACTAATGTCCTCTCTGTCAAAAGGATCAGCTGAATATTATTTGGAAGGTCAAAAATCACCCTAGCCCTTCTTCTCTACCCACCACTGCATTCTTACTGTCTGAGAAAGTTATACCTCCCAGACACAAATATTCTCTGAGCTTGGTTCTAGTTTGTCGTTGTTTTTGTTCAAAGCCCCCTAGTGGCGATATTAGCATACTAGGAGTCTCACAATTAAAGTGGCAGAGGCCATTGTGCTTTCTATCTTGAATCAAGGTGCTTATCAGAATTTTTTAGATGCTTTAGTCTTAAAATAAGTGTTTTATATTTTGACAAGCAATTGGCAAATACGGGATTTGAGTTTTTGCAGTGCAGATTAAATATTTAACCCAAAATGTATCTGCGCTGATTGAATTTCTATTTTCTATCTGTTTTAAGTTTTAATGTAATATCCCATCAGTCTTTATTGTTGTCTACAGCTCAGCAGGACGTCACTGCGCTCAGCTTCATAGTCATTCAAAACATTATCATAATTACAGAGTTGGACAAAAGACGAAACACCAAAACAATAACACAAATAATTACAGCAGTAATCAGACACTTCACTGGTAAGAACACACATAACACACAGTTAAACATTTATTATATATCTGTTGATGCAGTATGTTGCTTTTAATGAGCTTTCTAACAATCATAAGCCATTTGGTCGACTTTTACCGTAAAGAGGTATGCGTTCAGCCTCAGCTTTTTCAGTACTGTCAGTAATAAACAATGTACACAGAGTATATGCTTTAAAAACTGTATAACAATTTATTGTAATACCTGCACACCATTGAGCATTAGTAAAACATAATAATATATGTATCATCTACTATAAAGCATTACAATTTAATTCTATATGTTAAACACAGTATTAATGCTTTATTGATGCATTAGTAAATGGTACTGTCTACCTTAGCAAGTCCTCAATATCTGGTCTATATTTGATCTAGTGGTTGATTTGGAAATGAAAATCGAAAAAACGCTGATCTTTAAAAAAGACTTGCCTGTTTTATGTTCTTGAGATATATGAACCACCTTTAGACTCAACCAGCCTCATTCTCCACTAGTTGAGCTGTGTCTTGGGAACGTCATGCCTCTCCACTGTAACATTCATACATCCATTCATCATCTATACCACTTACCCATTTTGGAGTTGCCAGGGCTGGAGCCTATCCCCACTGACACTGGGCAGGGGGCAGGGTACACACTGATAAGGTTGCCAGCCAATCACAGAGCCACATAAAGAGACAGACAACTATTCACACTCATACCAAGGGGCAACTTAGTGTCACCGATTATCCAATGAGCACATCTTTGGTCTGTGGATGGAAACAAGAATTCCCAGAGGAAACCCAACATGGCATCTGAAGGAGAGTGGTGATGGTCAGAGAAGCCCTGACCATCACAGGGGTGTCGACCCAGCAACCATCTTGCTGTGAGGCTTGTACACTAACCTGTGGCGCCACCATGCCACCTTCACTATAACATGATTTCAGATTAAGAAGCTGCAGGGGGAGCAGAATTTGGACCAACTTGTGGATACCTCAAACCAATGTCAAGTTGTTACTGCTATGTGCCACATTTTACAGGTGTGCAATACAAACCCTGAGTCTGCCACACCAAGCAAATAGGCTTGAGTAAAAGAGCCCATATTTTGCTACAACTTGGGTTCCTCTAGTCTTGATGTCTGAAAGACTATGTTTACAGTCACTGTTAAATGCCTCTTCCCTATGTGGGCATAGTCTACTCTGATTGGTGGATTGGTCTGCTCTGTGGGGACTGGTCACTTAAAGCCTGCTTAGCACCATGCATTCAGAAGCAATGGGCTTGCTACTCCAATGTGCTTAAACTCCTGGAAGGACAAAACTCTGGTAGACCAGCAACTGGTGCTATTAAAACAGGAGGAGAGGGAGAAGTCCAGATGTTGCAGATATTGTCTTGAGCATAGAAGTGCTCTATCGTGTGGAGGAGACATGTAAAACACAATTATGGGCATACAAAACTTAAAGGAGCATAAAATGGACTCTTACACTATCCATCCATCCATTATCTATACTGCTTATCCCTGTTGGGGTCACGGGGGCCGGAGCCTAACGCAGCTGACATTGGGTGAGAGGAAGGGTACACCCTGAACTGGTCACCAGCCAATCACAAGGCTACAAAGAGAGAGACAGACAACCATTTAAACACTCACCAACACCTATGGGCAATTTAGAGTCACCAGTCAACCCAATGAATATGTTTTTGGTCTGTAGGAGGAAACTGAAGAACATGCAGACTCCACACAAAAAGGCCATGACCGACACAGGGTCTGAACCAGCAACCTTGCTGCTGTGAGGCACTAGCACTACCTGCTCTTCAGTAATTTTTTACAAATATATTCATAAGCTATTTTTTTTTACTGTGTTTTTAAATGTAATATGAGAAACAGATGATAGTAATTATGGTCATAAGTATTTTTTATGGTCCAAATAAAAAAATAAAGCTTTATAGATGGTCTGTTAATTATTTGCTAATGCTTAAATGAAATTTGACCAGAGAATAGGAGAAGTCTGATTGGCTACAGTCTTTGTAATTTATAGACACTTCTGGCAGAATTAATCCACTGTTAGTACCTCTGTGGGGTTTCTCTCAGAGATGAGAATCAGTTGAAATACAATTCAGGCTTGACACCTCATCCATTTGGCAAATTTAAGATAAAAATGACTGTTTTATTCCAAAACACAAATCAACCAGGTTTAAACATGTAGTTGAACATCCAAAGTCTCAGGGGCAGTCCACATGGAGATGGGTTAGGAAGTGTCCAGAAACATTTTTTACTCCATGGGCATTTTGTCTACTCAGAATTCAGAGCCTGAAAATGCAAATCTGTGGAACAGGATCCCAGAATGAATAAACCTCAAAACGCTGTTCTTGTTTTTCCATGTGTAAAGCGAATACACGCATTTTAAGAAACAATGATCTTGTAGCCCCGCCTCTCCCTTAATCTGCATGCACTAACCCCGAAAACAATAGAAATGGTGGAATACAGAGACGTGTTTGTGCTTAAAAATGAAATCGTTTTTGTCTCTGTGCTCAGGGCCTCCGTTTCACCATGTTTTAGCAGAATTAAGACTTTTTTTGCACACCACCACAATCCATGAGTATGGGCAACACAATAAAGCTTTCAATAGTTGTATACTAAGTGCTTCACTAATGCACCAAAAATGAACTTATAGATGTTTGTAAATGACATTTAAATGATTAATAATGCTTTATATTTATGAAGAATTAAATAGCTACTAATGCTTTGCTACTGCTCAATAATGTGTAGGTATTATTAAGTGTTACCAAAACTTAAATTTGAAAGAAATACTCCTCTTGAAGTGCTCTGCAGTGTTTGTGTCAGAGTAACTCCATCATTATGTGCTACTGTGGACTGACTTAAATCAATAATAACAGTCACGGCTGTCCCAGCACAAACACAGGGTCACTTAATTCATCAATAAATGGAGAAGACAAAATCTTATGCAGACAAACGGCAGTAGGAGTTGCTTTGAAGGTGCTCAGTCTAGAATACATAAAGAGTAAGCTGGAGTGTCTTGAATAAACAGAATCGTGAGAACAGCAGCTCCATAATTACAAAGAGGTAAATATAAGCTTTAGGCAAGTACAAAAAACAACCCATCCATTGTAAAGTCCTACCTGTTGTCTTCTAAGATTGCTTTGTTCACCTAAAGTGCACAAAAATAGCCTGTGGAAACACAACAGAGCCATGTTTTGTGTCCAGGTTTACATCGACACAGGGGTAGCGTGGGTATTCACAAGTGGACATTTGGAAAGGGGGGGAAAGCGCGAAAAGTCTTGACCTAGCAGTTTTGCCGGCGTCACGTGACGGGTCGTCGGCTGTATAGTCTGTTGAACTTGTGTCATAGCTTTTGTTGGGAGATTAACAGAGAACACACAGTGTGGAGCTGGGCCCTGCCTGCCAGAGATAGTCTCAGTCCCAGGGAGAAGCCACGGGGAGCATCTGTTTCCAAACTAACTCCAACTTTTAACCACCACCGGGATGACTCTCTGATCCAAAAACCTCCTCGGGACTGGCTCTTCAGCTGCCATTTTAAGGAGAGAGATAAAGGGGGAAAAGAGAGAGAGAGAGTACCGGTTTTATGACTCCTCCGGACCCCCTCCAATGAAACCGCACCTTGTTCCCAAGAGCACCATCCACCAACACGGTAAGTAGAACATCCCTCTCGTCTTGTGTGGGTTAACTCAGAGATGGTTATAGCTGTGTCAGGACGGCAAGTTCACAATGTGGGCAGTGGTCTCCTTCATCGCTCAAAGGGTGACCGGGCTTGTGGTGTGAGGGCGAAAGGGCGAAGGAAGTATCAGACTGCTGCGGTGCTCCGTTTAAACCACAGGATAAAGAGCCTCAGGGACAGAGTGCTCCATCACCTCTCGCAGTAGTGCAGGGTGAAGTCTTTAGAAAGCTGCTTCTCCCCTAAAGCCCAAGGCTCCAGATCAAACCTGTTCCCTATGTCGTCCTCATCCTCCTCTTCCTCCTCCTCCTCTTCTTCCTCATAGTGGCTGGGCTCCTCAATTGAGGTCTCCAGGTGGTAGCAGTAGGGTTGACCCTCCGTGTACTCATAGATTGTTGGTAAGCTGCTCTTCAGGCTGCAGCGTCGCCGCAGTGCGACCAGCAGTGGCTGAGGCATGGTGAAGATGTCCACGTTGTTGCCCAGGTCGATCCAGGCCAGGCTGGAGAACATTTTGGGATCTTTGAGCATCTCTGTCAGGTCTTTGAGGATTCCCAGGGTGAGGCGGTTGCCGTTTAAAGCCAGGGTGCTGAGTTTGGGGAGAGAGGCAAGGAGAGGCAGGAGGATCCTTAAGTTGTCGTCGTGGAGCTCGGTGAAGCTGATGTCCACAGCAACCACGCTGTCTCTGTTGTTCTGGAGGTAAAAGGCGACCTGGCGGACATCACGGGTGGAGAGAGAGATTCCAGATAGGTCGACTGAGTCACTGGAGAGCTTTTTCTGTAGGGTTGTCTTGAGACTGTGGGTGAAAAAGGAAAGAGAGGAGGAGAAGGATCACTTAAGTGTCTCTGTAGCACTTTACAGTTAAGGTGGCCACCTTAGCTAGATGCCCCCTCCACGTTAACTAGAGGTGTAGAAATAAAGCTTTTTGGACATGTGTTAGTACTTTTGAATGAAACTTTGGGTTTTTATAGAAAAGGTTTGTAAGGGCCCCACCAACAAAAATTACTAATGTAGCTCTGTGATGTATGATTACCTTTGCTGGTGTTCTTCTGGTGTCTAGTTTAAGGATAGAAAATTGATGTGGAAGGACTTGATAAGGGAATTGTTTAGCAAAAAGACTAATGATATTTATTTCTTGAGCTAACTGTTATTGATTCTTAACTGGAATTGGTATTTGATTCCCATCCCTAGTATGGCTGTACTAAGTGAACATAGCAGTGCACTAAGAGTGCTTATATAAGGTACACTGTCTCTCAGCTCTCTGTCCCATTTTAAACTTAATTTTAAGAAAAATGTTTAGTGTGTTACATATTTTAACAAATGCTCTGATACAGGATTGTAGTGAGTGTGCTGCTGTGCATCCTCTTTGAGTGAAACAAGCTCAGTGGAGTGTGTTTCAAACTCGTCTCTGTAATAATATCAGAATCACATCTCACCATAGACGCTAGACTTTAGCCCAGATTTTAGTACAGTTGTGTATCTTCACTGGTATCACAATTCAGTCTATTTATGATTACTTATTAAACGAGTCATGCAACACTATGGGTAGCATCCTTCATTTTCAACATAACTGCACATAGCTCCTGTTTTATCTATGAAAGAAGCAGTAAGATAAATATAAACTTCTAAAATTTAGAAAGTGATTTCAAAATCATTTCATCATTAACCAAAACAAATGTGTTTTATCATTCTAGTCATCCTTTGAAACAAAAGTACTGCTGCACACTAGCAGCAGTCTTGCAAATGTCTAAGAAAGGACACCCCCCCGAAAACTTCAGACATGACTTTACCATATTCAACCATATTTCATAACAAATATTCTGGCAATGGTAGATTCTTTTAACAGCACCAGACCATCAAGTTTTAATAGTCTCTGTATTTCTTAATTTAAAAAACTTCATTATGGTTATTGGTAGTATGCTTATATGTTATTATTAGATACAAACAATAATATATGCATTTATCAGTTATATGCTGTCCCTGCACTGATGCATCATTATCTTCATACATATCATGATGCACTGGAAAAAGTATTATTCTAAAAACCTCTGGGTTTGGGTGGTTTAAGGCAGTGACCCCAAAAATAACATTATGGATTCGAGACCTAACCCTGCGCAGCAGCTGGTTTTGCCTGATTCACTGTCTGTGAGGCAGGTCCATCTTGCTAAGCTCCAATCTAAAACAATTGTGAGCAGCCCAAAGCAACACAGCCCAATCAACATCCTTTACAGAAGAAACAGGTGAAGGAGACAACAGCAGCAGAGTCACAACAAGAAGTGACTGCTTGGACAGAGATTAGCATAGTTGCTAACAGCTTCAGTAGCAGTTTCATCGCATATCTTTATTAATTTAAGAACAAGCAACAACACTGAAAGTACACCTTAATAGAAATTATACTTTTGCTCCACTTTTGGGTACAGTTTGTTATATGTAGTGGCTCACATTTTGCATTTTAAGCCGCGGCAGTAGCATCTGCCTACTACATTACCTGACTGGTCCTTAATAAATGTGACTGACAGAGTGATTGACATATCAACCCCTGGATATGCTACTGAAGGGTTCTGTCCAATCCCAAACACTTTCTACAGGCTGTTGCTTGGACGGACGAGAAAAAATATTGAATGCCCCATCTGGTGTGGCAGGTTAATTGGGACTCCCACTGAGTTTTAACATATTACCCTTGTTTTGCCTCAAATCCCTGCCTATAGCTGTAGTTTTATTTAAAGTCAAAAATAATTCCATATATATGTTCTTTAAATAATGGGCAGAATATGCTGTTGATTTAAAATATTCCTTTTTTTGGGAGTGGGGGGGTCCCAACCCCACTTTGAGAATGAGTGTTTAACAGCACAGTGGTTTTCTGCATCCTCAAGAACAGGCCAGTTTTGCGCCTGCATGATAGTTACTCATCTTAAGAATAACAAACCCCTGGGTGCCAGAGGGGAGCACGTCTATTTGCTATTTAAACAACAAGCCCATGGCGTAAAACTGCACCAGGTAGTAAATACCAAAGATGAGGCATCGGTGGGTTGTCTGGTTGTACCCTCCACCAACATTCAGAAGGTTGCAGGTTCAAGCCCAGCTCTGGCTGGAAACTTGATCTTAGGGATGCACAAGTCTGAATATTCGATATGCCGATTTTTCAAAACTCATTACTGCTGGTACTGATATTGCTACCAATATTTTTTGTAAAGCACACAAGTCCTCCTCTTACTTAAAATGACCTGTTATGTCATTGTTTACAGTCCATTTGTGTCAGAAACAGATGAGGAAAAGAAAAACAATTTGCAGTACAGATAGATCAGTCTGATTTAATGACTGCAATCAGGCTGATCCATCTGGACGTGCCCCAGTCTGCAATGATTATGAGCAGCCCAAAGTGGAGGAGGGAGCTACGAGTGAGCAGGAAGGGACTTCTCTTCTCATTTGGAGATTAGCATGGATGCTGTCATATTTGTTGAGAGTTTATTTTAGGACTGAAGGTAAGCCACTTACATTCTGTCCTTTACACCACTGCAGTAGTGCCCACCTACAACATTACCTGATTGGCCCGTAAAGAATGTGATTGAAGGAACGGTCATCCTATCACCTGCATAATATGCTTTTGAAAGGTTCTACCCATTCCCAAACACTTTCTGTGGGCTCTTTCCCAGATAGACAAGTGAAATATATTGAAAGGTCCATCTGCTGTGTCAGGTTAATAAAGGTGGCAATGATGGGATAAACCATTATGGTGAATTTGTAAATTCTTCCATATTACAGCCAAGATATGGGATATTCATGGCCAGTTTGTACCTACAAAGTGTCAGCAGTAAATATCAGCAAAAATCTCCATATCTGCCGATATAATAATCAACTTTTTAGGAAATTACCTGCCAATACAGATATTGCTCCAATAAGATTGTGCATCCCTACTTGATATCAATGTCAACGTTAAAATTTTGCTATTGTGACAACAATAACTGTTTAGGTTCAAACCTTACTTTTAACTAAGATCTGTGAAATTTGATGATTCTGAACACAGATATTACTCAACGAATGAGTACAAGCGCATCAGAAAGCTGCTCAATTACAGTAATAAAAGTAAATGTAATTATTCACTCTTGACTTCTGCTTTTCACTGATATCTAAATGGAGCATGTTGCCTCTCTGTGGTTGTGTAAACGTTATCATCGACTATTATTATCTGTTTCATACAGAAAAAAATTACACTCTTTTAGACCTTTCTAAACAATAAGAAGTGTACTTAGGTGTGTTTTATCAGAGTAAATATACCTTTATCTGAGTTCAATGATGTGCTCTGTCCACCTCTGACTTTTTTTATGGACTTCCACCAGTGCTAATGCTTCGTCATAGCTGTTGGCCTACCACTACAGCAAACATCAATTCAATGAGTCAAATAGTTCCACTGGTACAGAGCCAAGAAAGTCCATTTTAATAGGGCTCCATTGACCAATGCTGGGTCAATTTTCATCTGCATGTTCTTTGGTATGGACAAAGCATTGGGTGACTGTGCCTGCACTGAGCGGAGGGCTGACACAGAGGCTCCAGCATGGGGATTTACTCGTGCAAACAGGAGAGCCAAAACATCCGAAAGAGCCAGCGGCTTGAGCTCACAGCACCGACAGCCAGCAGCACAGAGCTCCTTATAAACAGCCCCCAGAATGTTCCAGCGCTTAAAAGATAATCTATGAAGGGTTTTGGGGAAAGATTAAACTCAAGTAGGAGGAGGAACTTGGCGACTTTATTTATAGGACAGGAAAGGAGAAAAATCTCACTTGTAGGAATGCTGTGCTACTAAAAGAAGTTGTGCTTTCTTTCAGGTCATCAGAGGCCACGTGTTAGGGTAGACTCTGGTGTTGTCAATACTTTGAGCTTGCATGAACGGAGCCCGAGTCTGTTAAAGGGGACAATGCTGTTTGGGTTGTGGTAGCCATGTGGAAGGAAGCAATGAGATGGCAATGTAGGTTAAAGGGCTCTTTACCTTTCTGTTAGTAACGAGTATGTTGTGCTGATCATGAATTTAAGCAGAATTCTACGACCAAAACAGGTCAACCTCATTATTTTATAATTGTGTCTATGGCACGGACAATCCCCCAACACAGTTTTTTCATCGTTTTTTACATTTATTTTTACCTAAAATTCTTTGCCCCTCAGTCTTCAAGTGCTTGATAATGCAAATAGCTAGTCAGCCAATCACAGGGAAGTAAGTCAATGCATTAAGGCATGAAGGCACGGTCAAGACGACTTGCTGAAGTTCAAACTGAGCATCAGAATGAGGAGGAAAAGTGATTTAAGGGACATTGAATATAGCATGGTTGCTGGTGGCAGATGGGCTTGTGCCACTATTGTCAGCTAAAACAGGAAACTGAGGCAACACTTTGCAAAGCTGAACAAAAGAAGATTGGAAAAAATGTTGCCTGTCTCTGCTGGATAATGTGCCACAATTCAAAGCTCAAATCATTGTTGTTTTGATTTGTTTGATTTTTACAAAAAAAAAACAAAAACAAAAACAAAAAACAATTCTTCTTCTTTAATACAGTAAAATAAATAAATGGATAATTCTCCATTTCAAATAAAACTTTAAACATTATTTTGTCTTAGCTGTCTGTTGTTTTTATTTGTAAACATTCTTTTTACAGACAATCAGACCTGACATCTCTTTTTTAAACCCAACAGAAACTCTGTATAAATAATACTGTCTCACCTTTTAACTTGCATTAGAATGTGTTATTTATTTAAAATGTCATAAATTGCAAAGTCCTGCACTCATAAACTTCTGCAAGAGTTTACCTGATTTTTCTATGCACTGAAAATATGAAATTACCCAACATAAAGGTACCCCCTTTCAAAGGCAAATCCGTCAGGTGATTGGACAATGTTCAGTCACAGTGTCAAATGCAAAACGTAAGCCATTATGTAGTGCAAACTAAAAAAACATGCCAGAGGTGAAGCAAAAATATTAATTCTAAAGAGAAGTGCTTTCAGTGTTGTTGTCTGTTCTTCATTTAATAAAGAAATGTGATCCAATCCTGATGAAACTGCCACTGAAGCCATTAGCATCTACGCCAATCTGTGTACAAGCAGTTGCTTCCTGCTTCCATCTTGCTCGTAGCTCCCACCTATTCTGCTAAAAGGATGCTGATTGGGCCGTGCCACTTTGGGACGCGCACAGTCTTTGTAGATTGGAGCTTAGAACGATGGATCTGACTGTTTACGCACACTGAATCAGGCTGATCCAGCTGTTGCCAGGGCTAACATAAAGATCTTCAAAACAGACTGTGTTCCCATCATATCCAAACAGTTTTCCTTGTTGTTTGATTGTTAGTGTATGAAAGTTTGAAATTCTGGCATCATTACATCCTTACAAGTTTATATCTGGAGAATTATTGGTATGTCATTCCAAACAATTATATGTCTATTTATGAGTGTTTTGTCTTTATTGGCACAAAACCCTTGAAAACTACATGCTCCCTGTTGTATTGTGTGATGACTGACTCTGACAACGTTTGATACTTTTATGTGTCTTTCGCTGTTGCTTTATACTGCAGGTGAATATATTTGTGCATTATTTAAGCCCTTTCGTTCCCCGTCACTCTTATATCCCAGTTTGCATTTCACCCTCCTGAGGGTACGGTGTGTTTAGCCTGAGCTGTTTCAGGAGAGGCCTGTAGCACTGATTCAGTGTCAGAGTGAATTATAACATCCTCAGGCTCACGGTGACTTACTGTGACATCTACTGCACGCTGTGTCACTGCTGATGCTTTAAAGTGTTTTTTTTTATTTTGGTCGTGTTATGAATGGGTGACCCCTGAGCAGCACTTACTGCTTTGTTTTAGAGGCATCTGTTTGATAAGCAGACACTTCAAGAGTTTGAGTACTTGCCTGACTAGCAAAACACAAAACAACAGACTTTTATGGTGATTGTACCCACTGGTAATGTATTATGTTGGCAGAATGGTGGCATAAAAGTTAGTGAGCGGCAGCTTTTGCTCAGTTTATATAAGATGGTCCTGGACTATGTGAGTGCTCTCTTCAGTAACTCTAATACAGTGGTTTTCAATTGTTGACCAAGACACCTAAAGGCAAACCAAAATATCAAGGCATATCATATAAATATCCATACCAAATAGCCCTTTAACCTGTGTTATAGAGCAAGTCGATACAAGTTTATTTCTATCTTCTATTTTAGGGGTGTCCAGACTTTTTTAGAGACAAAAAGTCAAGTGGGCCACATTGACTTACTGACCATAAGTGAACTCAGGGGCTAGTTTGGGTATTTGAAATGGGGTTGCTAGAGTTTGTCGAGGAAAAGTTAAACGCTGGAGAGAATCTTACAGTATCGTATTGTTGGGCCTATGTAGTTGTTTTTAATAGTTTTAACCTATAAGTGGGTTAATTACAAGGCTTTTTTCTCAGGGTAATTTCAGGGTTTTTCTGCAAGTGTGAATGGGGTTCAAGTGTCTGACCTGACTTTCTTTATTCTTCTAAAGGGCTGCCAACATGGAGACAAATTCAGGCATATCCGCAAAAGTTTTTAGAAGTAAAGGTTTCATCCATACGGGTACAGTGCTCTGGATACCCGAAGACTCACACTTTCCTGCTTTCCTGTTGCAGAAGCCACTGCTCTTGTTATGGCTTTTACAGCAAAATCTGCTGCTCCTCTACTAGCACTGTGAGCAACAACAGGACATGGAGAACAGCATATGCCAGCTTTTGTTGACATTTCTCATGATGTACGGGCAGGCCCCATGTCTTCATCCCTGGTTTTGGTGTCTGTCTGCAGCAGTGTTACAGCATCACTTTCAGGGCTGGCATATGTACTACATCATTTTCAGTGTTTTCATGTGGGCGAGCACATTTACTGAAATGATGTCGTCTTTACAGAGAACGTTTTCGTTATTTTTTTTTACATTTCGTCTCCATGTGGACAGTGCCCAAGCTTCATTCAGTCTTTTTCCAACAGAGTACTTGCACAACTGATGATGTCTATTCAATACTGCTCTATAAGCAGAGTCAAAACAATCTGATGAAGCATTGCCAGAGGACATTCAAATCAGCCTCAGAGCACAAAAGTTCAGACATAAAGACAATGTCAAGGCTGCTGTATTTCTATCTGCTGTCCTCAGTCTAGCTCTCGCAGACAAAAGGAAAGCTCATCTTCTTCAGAGGCACATCAGTCTTAATGGCTGGAGTCCTGCAGAGTCTCTGTCGCAGGTGTGAATGGGTTTTGATCATACAACCACTTCTTTGTCTGTTTTTTTCAGACTGTCTTATCCTTTGAGCTCAGTCAGCACAGGAAAAATGGATGTCTCAGGCGTCCTCTCATGGAGCCTCTTTCATCTTTCCTCCAGATTAAACTGATCCTAGAGAACAAGGCTGTCACTGACAACTTCTCTTCTTTATTTTTGCCAACTACAAGAACACAGGAAATATGGTTTGGATTCAATGACAAAGCAAGTTTCTCTGTTTTACACAAGGTGTTGACAGGGTCTTTAATGCCACAATATTTAATTTTAACATGGCATTTCAGATGCTCTGCAATCTGGCATCACTAAAAAGAACAAAACAGTCACTCTAACTACAATAAAGAATTTGCTATTACCTTTCATTCAACACTGTAAAACTCACTCAAGGTTTACTGTAATACCACCAAATGATTAAAAATCACATTATATAAAAATCAGTTTTAGCCAAGCTTTGCCAGTGAGCAGAGCTCTTCTTGCAGAGACTTGTAGTTCAACAAGCACCATAAAGCAGTCAGTGCATGTTATTTTCTGTTGAACTTTTGGAATGCCATTTTTAGTATTATCTCAATTTTCTATAACACAGTGCTGGTTACAGCTGACGTCAAAGGCATTATATTTGGAGTTGTCTGTATTTATGAATTTGCACCATATATATGGGTCAAATCCTGTTAATGTGATACCTTTAAATCCTTTAAGGGACTTTCTTGAAACTTTAAAGAGCGCATATCGGGCTATTTATAGTTATATATGCCATTTAGTATGTTTAACACCGCCCCCCATGTGACAAAGCACTTCTATGAACAAGACAAAAAGTCTGAAGCATAAGGACTTTTCTTTCTCCATACAAACATGGTGCCTGTAGCTGCCTAAAGCATTTTGTCCCTTCTGACGCCCCGAACAGACCTACCAGTGTGATGTCACACCATGTTGTCATTTTAAGCCCATTGGTTCATGGTAGCAAGCCCAGTGCATAGCAGAGATGTTAAAATGAATGCAGAGTTATTCACAATACAGCACCAAGCAGCGCTGAACTGACCAATTACCACAGAGTTGACCTGTACCCACTCAGTGCGGACTGGCCCCCCTTGGGGAAGGAAGCCTGACAGGGACAGGAGCTCCAGCAAAGCATCAGAGAAAGAATGCAGCACTATCAGGGGTAGTCTGTGTATTAAAACTAGGAGGTTTTTGGACATTAGTGACTGTGACCATACCCTGGCAGTCATCAAAGATGAATATTTAAACCTGATTTAATTACAGGAACTTTAAAGGAAAATACATCAGGATTCAAGATGAACCAAATGAGTTCTGGAGGTCACAAGGCAAAGGTCAAAGTCCTTTCATATGCCCGGCACAAAGTGTTTTGGCGTGAAAGCTGGCTTGTTCCTAACTCGAGGATGCAATAATTGACTTTGCAGTTGACTTTGTTTTTCACAATTATGTAAGCATGGAGGTTTATGAATTTACTTCACTTTTGTAGGCACAGTGATATCAAGCCTGAAATGATTTTTCGTAGATTTTTTTTATCATAATTGTGCCTTGAATAATTTCAGCTGCTGAAGGGCCATATCTTTCCTCTTCTGTGTTATGATCCCTGGAACAATGGCCAGTGCATGCATTAGCTGGTGCTAATGGGGATCCCAATAAAGAAAGAACGTTGTAGACTTGTATTTAGTCACCCCGTAAGAGCACCAATCTTTGTAAAATCTCAGTTTGTGGCTGAAATCACTTAAGTGTTGTCGAAAAATTTGTTTGTGGGCTTGAGAGGGTGAGACTACTACTAAAATTCTGCCTCAAGCTTTTGTAAAGTGTGCTTCAGTATTACAGGCATTAAACTACTTCATAAAAAGTAAAAATGTCCAAAGGCTAAGTCTAAATGTGAAATATCTTCCTAAATATCATTGATATAAAGCGGTCTTTAGGAATACTCTGAAAAATAAGTAAAATACTACTTTACTTTGGACTGTGAAAATGCACATCTGAAAAAATGTGTAGATATTAACAGCTGTCATAAATATCCAATTCTATTTGGACATTAATAACCCTTCTTTTTCAGAAGGCCATTTGCTCATTGCTCTCCCCTGGGCTGTTATTGCATTGCTTGCACGGTTTAAATTTTTTGCAGAGTCATTGACGCTGAAGCTTCGCTCTATTATTCATTTCAGGCCTCTCATGGCTGGAGCCAAACTGCACAGGAGAGACACGAGATGGGACATCTAATCTCATCTGCCTCCTGACATTTCACTTCAATTTTCTATTCATTTTCTGCAGCACTAATATATTTCTGAGGCCTGGATAGAAATGGCACACACATACACAGAAGCAACTGCATTGTCCTCTGTGGTGCATGGGATTCAACTTCAAAGATCAGCTATACCTGTAAACACATTAATATAACCTCTATTTTTATGTAGGCTTATAAACATGACCAAGGGAGATGCTGAGATCATTTTGACCTTTAGTGAGGACTTAATCACATCTCTTGTTGCACTGAGTTGGTCTGAGTGTTCAGTGAAATGACTGGCAGCCCCCTTAGGAAGCTTTAATGTGATTTCATGCCACATGGCACAATATAATATTAGTCAGCGGATTTAAGGACAGCTGAGAAAATAAAATCTTATGATGTATTTAGAGGAGATATAAGGCTAGCAGAAAGACAGTTGTCAATAGGGCTTGAAATGTGGACCATAAATTATAAAAAATGTAAATTTTCAGTGATAATTCACAGTTTAATTATAACTCAATATTTTTTGTAAAGAAACAAGTCATCAAAACACACAAATTACTTGCTTTGATTTGATTGTAGTAAAAATCAATTCCCGTGCTACAGCAACAGAAATCCTGCACACCAGATATTTGGCAATTTATCATTTTTAATCATCCTCTGTAACTACAGCCTGCTGCTTTATGCCTCTACATGCTGTATAATTGCTAGTCAGTAAAAGTGGATTGCTGGGTTGAGAATAAGGGTCAGGTTTTTGTGGCACAATGATTCATGGTAATTTTAAAGGAAAAGGAAAAACATGTATTCAGTGAGTGTAACCTATGACCTTGTACCTCCCAATAGTAATCAGAGAGATTTGTGCAAAGCCTCCAGGAATTCTCGTTAATTTCACAAGCAAGGGATGACCATGGGACCAAGTGCACCTGTCCCTCTGAAATTTTATCAGATGATTCTTGAGTCAAAGTGGACATCTAAGCAAAATCTAAATAAAGTTCCTCAATAAATGAGATATTGCTCTACAAAGAAAAGTGGGAATATGATGCCTGGTAACCTTTGACCTATGACTTTCAAAATTGAATCAGTTCATCATTCAATCAGAGACGGCAAATGTGCAAGAAAGATGTGCAAAATCACTTCATCTTAAATAGCCCATATAGTGCTTTTGAGCTCCATATGCCATTTGGTGTGTTTAGCAGGTCTCCTCTTACATGATAGAGTATTTCTTTGCACACAAAAAATAGTCAGTGGCATCAGGACTTCTTCCTTTCCCCTTTTTAAGGCCCCCTTTGCTTGAAGCAGCTCGTTCCCCCAGCCTTTTCCAACAGACCTAGCAGTGTGACTTCCAAACGTTTTGTCAGCAGTTTATGTACATTGGTTCTCGCTGGCAAACTCAGTACAGAGCAGGGATTGTAGAATGAATGCAGAGTCATTGACAACATGCTGGCGTAAACTTAGTTCTGCGTGGTGCTGAGCAGTGCTGAACTGACCTATTACAACAGCGGAGACTGGTCAACCAATCAGATAGGGTTGGACCCGCACTGGGAAAGAGCCTCAAAATGGCTAAGCTTGCAGTGCAGCTGGATCCGCCTGATTCAATGTCTGCAGTCAAACCTACAACAATTGTGAGTGGCCTAAAGCAGTGTGGTCCAATCAGTGTCCTTTAGAGCGAGGAGTGAGACGACAGCAGGGAGTGACTGCATATTAGCATAGATGCTAACAGCTTCAGTAGCATTTATATCTGGATAGCATTTCTTTATTAAATGAAAAACAAATAAAATATTTCTTTAGAGGACATCTTTGCTCCACTTCTGACATGTTTTGGCGATAGCTGTTCTACAGAGTGGCTTACATTTCCTACTTTCCACCGTGGAAGTACCGCTTGCCTACTACAATATCTGATTGGCCTGTAATGAATGTGATTGACAGAACGATCATCCAATCACCTCCAGGATATGATTTGAAAGGTTCTGCCCATTCCCAAACACTTTCAAGGGGCTGATGCCCAGATGGACTAGTGAAATATATTGAAAGGTCCACCTAGTGTGACAGATAACAAAATGACAGGAGCTCTTACAAGGCATCTCAGACAGAGAGTAAATACAGGTGGATCAGGGGTACTCAGTGCATGATCATACTTTTCCAGTCTTCAAATATGAAAAGATCACCAGAAAAAAAGGCAAATATGACCTCTTTAAGTTATCACATTCACAAGTAAAGTATGACCAGGAAATTCCATGAACTTGATCGCTGAACTCTGACCTCTGTAATCTTATAAGTTCATCCTTCTGTCATGGTGAACATATGTGTAAAGCTTAAAGAAAGTCAATTTAAGCTTGCTTTTAGAATTAAATTTAACAGAGCTACTTCATCCTTGCTCAATAGACACTCAAGACAGGATATTAACAGTCAAACTTAACAGGACATGAGACCTTTAAACCAAAATAAATAAAATGATAATTCTCCATTTTATCCAAGTATTTTAAAAAGAATGTCATCGCTTCCTTCCGTATACAATCTCAGGTCAAGCATTTATTTTTCTTTCAAATCAGCATAATCATTACCCATACACATATGAACCATACTGACTCAGTTTTTATGTGGTTTCAAAATGTGTCACTACATCCTGAAGATTTCATATATCCCAACTTCACATCACGAAATGTTAGTTTTTGCCATTTTTGTTCTGAGATGTGACAAAGCAGAAATGTTATTATGAGCTGAAATAAAGCTGAGGGAACAAGAACATCGTGGTGTGAAAAATGAAGAGAAAAAAGGTCATGAATGTGTTGACAGTTTTTACACTGACATAAAATGATCCCTCAGGTTTCTACAGAATCAACCCTGAGTCACATCTGTGGTCAGGCTCATTGTGAAGGTCTCTAAATTAATATGAAAAACCTTTCTACTAAAAAATCAAGTGTACTTGTTTGGTTGATTAACTGGATTAATGAGATTCAGGCATTTAATTGAGCTGGATTTTGGTCAGATGTGTCTGTACAGAATTTGGAGCGGCTGGTGAGCAGGTTTAATGCTGGATAATGAAGGGATGAATGATTAAGCTGCATGAAAACAGCCTGAACTGTTTTTTTTGTCTGAGTACACAACCCCACAGCGGTGAGACTGTTGCATTTTTGAACAGATTAAGTTTTTTCGCTTGCAGCTGAACAAAAATGGAAATGAAAACTCAAAATGATGTGCTGTGTTATCTTGTTAAAGCAAAATTGTAAAATTCTCGATGGAGAAAGAGTTTTGCATTTAAATAAATCTTTTGATTTGTTTTTTTATGCCCCCGCACCACCATGGACACAATATCTTTAAACGTTTTGAGGAATTTTCATCAAACTTTCAACACAAATGCACTAAGTTTCAAGGATGTTCTGATTAGAATTTAAAGGTCCAGCGTTTAAGGCCAAGGGGCGAATGTTTAATCTTAGCTTGAGACCACAAGAACTTGGTGAATGATTTAAGTGATTTTTTTTAACTTTACCTACCCACATTGATCTGAAGAATATGTCATTCGATTACGGAGGTCATAGGACAAAGGAAACCGTATTTTTGATCAAATTTCGCACAGAATAGATGTCATAGATCAGAGGTCAAGGTCATGGGGTTGGCCGTCTTTTGGGTGTGAACGCAATGACCTCAAAAATGCTTTGAAGGATTTTCCTAAAATTTGCACAAATGTCTTTGACTCAAGAATGAACATAAACATAAATCTGTGGTCGTAGTATTGAGGTCAAACTTGTGTCCCATTGACTATGAATTATTCAGTACCTAGTCCTCTTTGGCACCCTCCAGATACCCTGACACTGATTCACGAGTAAATATATCTACAACTCCACTCATAATGATGCTGTTGATGATGATTTTTTTTTTAATGAAGCACCCTGCATTAAGAAAAGGGAAATGATAATGATCCTAATTTTCTTTGTGCCAAATGATCCACGGTCTGGTTTGTGGCATGTTGGTTTGTGGTCCATGGTCCGGTGTACAGCCAGCCTCAAAGAGAGACACATTCTCACCATGAGGGAGTCTACTCAGATATATTTTTAAGAGGTGATTTTCCTGCAGTGCAGGGCATGCTGGTCCTGTCTGGTCTCTTTCTCCCTCTGACAGATATTTGTTGATGAGCATACCAGCAGGCAAGACTGTCTTGGCTCACAGCTTCTGGTGTATTAATATTCTGTTTTAGGGCAGATTGTTGTTTGAATGATTCATCTCGCTCCTGCTGCCTCAGCCAGTGTCAGACTGTCTCTCTCTCTGCAGGTTTTTCAAGCCAGCAACATGACTAAGTGAAAAAAGGGCCCCTCATGGAAGAATTCAACAACCGTATGCATCTGCAGAATTTCAGAGATCCTGTCAGGGTCACTAAAATCTCTTTACTTTTCTCTTCTGGAATTATTTTAACATCCAAGTGCACAACAAAAATATGCTGGTGTGGCTGGCTGTGAATATTTCTGCTATTCTCTGATTCTGCATGTTGATACCTCAGACAGATTTATTAAGAAAGTGTCTTGTCTCAGTGTGTTTTCATTGTCTTTGTTTCGACTATCTGGAGATTTTTTGCAGCCTCAGAAAATCAGAGTAACACTGCTGCACGGAGTCAGGGACATAATACTCAAAATTATTTTGTTCTTAGTGGTGGTGTAAAGGTTTGTCGATCTGAATCAGTTACCCAGTCATGACATGAAAGATTTGAGTTAATTTGTCTATGGTGCCCCACATGGTTGAAATTCTAGCACAAACAGGGCAATAGCAAATAAAGTTACAGACTGGTTCACTAAGGCTCCTCTGCTTGTGAAGCAGCCTGCCCTGGATCCTCCTCATGCTGCTTAGTATCTAAAAGTCTGCAAGATACTTGTCAGTTTCTTGGCATTTCATAAGATTTACATTTGCAGTTAGAAAGTAAACTAGCAGCACTCTAATAAGCCCCTACCTAACAGAACAGGCAACACAGCTTCTGGTACAGGCTTTGGTAATTTCAAGCATTGACAACTGCCTTCCTGTATGCATACAGAAACCTCTGCAGTTGATCCAGAATGCAGCAGCACATCTGGTCTTTGACCAGTCCAGAACAGCCCATGTCACTCTGCTGCTGATTTCTTCTCATTGGCTCCCAGCTGAAATTAAAGTTAAAGCTCTTCTTCTGGCTTATAAAACAGTAACAAGAATGGCTCCTGCCTTCCTGGAATCCCTCATCCAGGTCTACACTCCCTCTTACCTGCTACCCTCTCCCAGTGAAAGACGCGTGGTGCTCCCATCTCAGCATTGCTCAGTGGCTAGACTTTTCTCTGTTGTTCCCAAATGTTTGAATGAATTACCCAGCTCCATTCAATCTACAGAGTGTCTTTCTATTTTTAAGAGAAAGTTAAAGACTCAACTATTTAGGGAACACTTTTTCACTTAGACTGACTCTTCTCCTCTGTAGTCCTCAGTGGTAGAACGAGATAGAGGGTTTAAGACCCAGCTCTTCATGATCAACTCAGCACCGAGTAAGTTGATGCTTAGTATGATGTCAATGGCAATGACATGAGGACTTGATGATGATAATGAAGAAAGTTTGATGATGAAGAAGATGATGGTATTGGGGTGACCGACAAGGTTTTCTGTCATCAGCACTACTTGGCATTACCTGTGTCCAATCAGACTTGAAGCAGTTTGTTGCACTTACTAATGTTGCTCCCTCCAGTCTGGATTCTTACTTATGTTGTAATAACCCTCAGATTTATGTCGCTTTGGACTTTGGTAAACAAAATTGTAGCACCGTAACTAATCTACCCTAAGGCAATGTTTTCAGAGATGTTACAACCCCGATGGTATTGTTTATCATTTTGTATGTTGCGTTGTTTTATCAGTGATCGGAAATCAAGATGATGCTCTTTACTAATGTGCTCCAGGATCAACATGATCTATTAGCATCTCCCTTTTTTCTTTATATATTAGATGATACCCTGAACTTACTGCTGCACTTATAAAAAAAAAAAACAGCACAAGGTTTTGATTGAAACAAGAGGGGACTTAAAGAACGAGAGCTTTTACAGTCTTTGCTGTATACATGTCTATCAACTGATCCCGCATATCTGTTTTGTCTCTGTAAGTTAATGGATGTACTGACCATTAATATGTCTCAATGTGATGCCTAGACAAAGTCCATGTGTAGAAAACACAGCTTCTTCAAATCATCAGTCAAAATCATCAGACAGACCCCTGTTTTACGGTAAAAAAAAAACAAAAAAACACCAGAGTGGATGTGATGTTTAGAAAATTTGGAGGAGTGGGGAAGAAGATCATAATGTTCAGCAACACAAAAAATAAAAACCTATTCATAAATGCCAGAAACACTGACACCTAGTAGTCCTTTCAACACACATCAGTTATCAGAAGTTTATAAGTTTTGACCTTTTTTGAATAAATGAATAAATAAAATACAATGTTTTTAATGACTGAGGAAAATATTTGTGCTTTAGGATGTGATGCATATCAAGACAACATTCAATAGGTTTCTGTGAGTCTGACTTGCTGTTGAGGTAGTGTACTTTTTAATTCAACGCTTAAATTTCACACATTAGCAAAACTCCCTGCATAACAATTGAAAATGAATTTACAAGGTTTCTGAATCTGCAGGCACAGTTAGAAGACAAAGCAGTGTTTGGGGTCAATTTCGAAAGAAAGTTATTCAATAGAGTTGGAAATTGTCAATGGCCCCACAGCACAATATTATCAACTCCCAGTTGGATTTTATTGAGATTATTAAAATTTCACAATATGCTTAGTATTGCAATACTTGACATTGTGATATATTGTGATATTTTTTTACTTTTTATTGTCTGCATTCACATCCAAAAAGAAAAAAATGACTGAATTCTATAAAATTGAATAAGACACATATCTCAGCATAGTTATCATGTCACTTCACTTATATTAAAAACAGGAGCATGATTTATAGACGACGTCCATGTGTAGCCAGTTAATGCAACCTGCTCTGCTGTGCTCAACCTTTTTTTAGCTGTGAGGTTCACAGCTGTGAAGATCTTAGGTGCTGTTGTCATTGAAGGAATGGTTAGAGATGGCACATACCTGGGCTCCAACCAGCATGTAACAAAAGCCCTTTTTATCTACAACATGGTGAAGCCTTCAGTCTTTATACATAAAGTTAGTCATAGATTTAGCTATTTTCTCTGCTTGCTCAGAGATGGGAGGCAGTGTTGACATGCTCACAGGTATGAGGTGTTGGCTGGTTTATCAGTAGCATTAGCTTAGCATTAGCTTTGCTGCCACTGGCTTTCACTGTCCCAGGGTGGTGCAGAGTGAGGAGAGCCTTATGGCCACTCTGTTTTACTTTCATGTGTCCCTATCTGTCATGTCCATAGCGTATGTCCCTGTCAAAGTCTAAAATAAGTCTCCATAACGGATTTAAATGCCGACGGTACATGCCTTATGTCTCTCTCCTGTACAGCCATTATTGTTTACTCTCCTGTACTTTAAACTGCACCCATCTGACCTGGCTCAACTGCACCATCGTTTGAACTTAAAGAGTAATATATTTTATTTATTTGAAGTTAAAAGCTTCACTGAATGTTTGAAATTCATACATTAAAAAATATCTATACTTGCTGCTGTGATTCGATATAATATCACCACGCCAGATATTTCAGGCGTGGTGAAAAAACAATTCAGCATAGTTGCTGAATTGTTTTGTCCCCCTCTCTATTACATTAACTTTTGAGCTAAAATTACCGTAATTTCTCGTCTATAATATGCCCTCATTTATAACACGCACCCAATTTTTTCATGCTTTTTTCAAGGAAAAACGCTGTATTAAAATATAACACACAACCACATTTTGCCCAAACCTTACTCTCAAACACAACTCAAAACTTACCTTTATTCAAAGTTTTGATCCATGAAATTTCAGTATTTTCACAACAAATACTGTACACGATTTTCTCTGTCAACCGGATGCGAAAATACCATTTGCTTCACACATACGCACTTACTCGATTTCTGCCAGAGCATGCTCAGTCATAGTGTACTAACCAATCAGAGAGCAGCTATCAACATGCTGATATCTTCGACCAATCACAGCGCAGCTATTTTGGTCCCTTTGCTCACAAGATGGCAGCACCCTGTGTTTGCATGTGAGTGATACGGTAACACTTGAGAATTACACGATCATTACACAAAGGTAAACTAATTAAGACCCAAAATATTTGATTAGAGCTGTTTAATAGTCAGTTTTATAAGAATTACAAAATTTTGGCGGTAATGTTTCGAAGAGAAAGAGAATATTTGGGCTTTTTGTATCAGATATGTTGTAATCGTGATGCTGGTGAGACTAAGTATTTGACATATTTTGCTTGTGCTTGTGTATAATATGCACCCGAAAATTATGCCTTATTTAAGAGCAAAAAAATGCGCGTTATATACGAGAAATTACAGTAACACTTCACACATGTTAATGTATCAAAAAATTATAATCATCATGATATTTGTTTTATACCGTGCAGGCCTGCCTAAAAGGAAGAAAAATGACTAAAATGTGACTAAAACTTCCAGACATTTTAATCAAAAGACTGAGACAAACTCTTAAATACCTATCAAAACTACCACTGTTTCACATCAAAAGCTGTCACTCTTTTGTCAGGTTGAGTTTTATTATATTTGAACATGAACCCTGGCAGCGTGTCTCCAGCAAACAGAAAACATTTTCCTCTCTGCAGCTTTTGAAGAGAGACAGGCTGATGGCAAACACATCCGCTAAGCACTTAAAAAGAGATGTGATTGACAGGCGTGGTAACCATGGCGCTCCCGTCAGGTCAGCCTGTGGCCAGCTCTGTCCTACTTCAATGTCAGCTACAAAGATGAAAATCTTTATGGCTCCTGCCCTGTGTTCCGTGCAGTGTGGAGCTGCAGATTTATTACAAGTTGGCTGTCTGGACAGGAGGGCTTACCAGGCCTGGGATTTCCGTCTGGACATGCTCTGCCTCAGCCACTTAGAGTGCGGGGTCAGGTGGTAGATGAGCTGTCTGCAAATCTTATCTGAGGACTTAATGGTGTCTGCATCCTGTAGAACAGAGAAGAGAGAGAAGATGATAATCACACAGAACAAAGATGCAGTGAGGGCAACAAAAAGAAAATTTTTGTCTTATTTCATGCTTGCAGGGCTTTAAGTGCCACTAGCTTAACCTCATCTAAGGGTCGGGCAAAACATTGACTTTTTTATCAATTTTTTGCACCCATTTGTGCAGATGGTCTACTCCAACAGACTGCCAAGACTTTCCTTGGTTGTGCTTTATTGTTTTATGTTTGATTTCTGAATGCTATTCAACACCTTAAATAGTTATTTTCCAGAAAATAAAAAGGACACCATACTGTTGTCATGTGTAGTTTTGACCAATCCATTCAGGCAAGTTAACGCCTCCCAGGCTTAAGAAACTAGTGAGGGAGAAGGCAAGCAAGCATGACATCAAGTGACTGCTGTGGAGCTAAAGGGTCATTAGAAAAAGAGAGAGGGAAAGCTGCAGGCCAAGAACAAGGCAAAACAACAAGGAAACCATGAAGCAGTTATTCAAGGATGTATGATAACCTCTACCTTCATCCACAATGACTCACTCTGCCACTGCTGAGAGTCATGCCTTGTTTCTTTTGTTACAATAACACTGCAACAAGGATAAACAGGAAGTGCTAAAAGCTTTGGTCTGGTTTGACTCTTAGGCTGTTTTCAACCTGCATACTACTGCCACTATGCAGTATGCTGTCTATACTGCCAACTGCCTACAGTATTTGATAGTAGTATCAAGACTGCCAAATGACATTTATTTAATGAGATTGCTACACCCTGCCAAGCTGATTCTTCCTCTTTTTCCTTGCACCCATTTGTGCAGGTGGCAAACATTAAATAAAGCTCATTCCTGCCACCTACTGCGTTAAAGTTTGGATCAGAGTGACTATTTCCACAACATAAAGAAATATATTAAACACAAAAACATTCATGTTTCTTTGGGTTATGCAAATATAACTATTTGATTTCCCCCCCCAAACCCAATATTTTAGATGATTTCTGGGTCTGGTCTTGAAAATAAAAGTAAACAGTAGCTTAGCTAACAGGTAGCGCCATTATATCAACTTCCATTAACCAACTAAAAGAAAAGTCTAAAAGAAGTCTAACAAGTGACCTTTTTGGTTCTACATAATTTTTCATCGCTGAACACACGTATGAGAACTATGTAACATCCATGTAATAACTCAAAAATGTTTAATTTGATTACTTTATTGTTCTATAAACGTAGCAGATCAATGCTAATGCTAACATTGCTAAGGCTGGCTGTTTGCCGTTTTGACCCCTGACCCCTTGGTGCTTTGCATTGTGGGTAACAGTACATGAGGTAGAATGGTCTGATACATACTGCTAATTTTACCTTAGGTAGTATGAGAATTGGTTATTTTTTGCATACTGCAGATTTCACAAATGTTAACAAACTGAATTTTAAATACTACATTTTTGGTAAAGCAGTACGTACTGCTAGTGTAGTCTGCTTTTCAAAAACAGCCTTAACTGATTATTTGTCAAGCCCCACCCTCCGTAGTAACTATTATAGGTTAGACAAATCTGTTGTTGTTGGACACTCTCCCATCCTCTCATTTGAAACAACTGAAAAAAAACTCACTCAAAAATCATATTTAATGTACTTGATTATCTTTCAAATGTGGCCAAAGTGAAATAATTAAGACAAAACTACTGTGGGGTGTAAGAAGAAAACTCAAAATCTTGATGAATCTGCCAAATGATGACAATTATGACTGTGAATGACCTTAGTGATGTCATTTAACATTGGCTGTTCAATTCATCAGTATATTTCTGTTCAATATTGTCAGTAACAAATGTTTTCTCTCATGTTTGACTTGTAGGTTTTCTTTGGGATTTTCAGTGTTGAAGTAACAAACTGGTTGAAATGACAGTGTTGTTGAATCAAAAAGAAAATCAAGTTAAGTTAAGTAATAGGAAACAGGGTAAAAAAAAATATCTCACAGTTTATGAAATAGAGACGCTCTTCCAAACAGTCCAAGCACATCTTTTAACTATATAAATTAACAAATATAAAGTCATAATGTCATTGCAATTCAATGAAAAGACCTGACTGAGACTGGAGCTTGTCAAACCAAGCACCTTAGCAACGGTTGCTATGAGAAGGAACTCTCTGATTGATGGGTCAGCACACCAGTCAGGAGAGCGGCAAAGGGTCAGTTTCTTAAAAGCACAAAAACAGATTCTGTTACAATGAAGTGACAAACTTAACAGTGCAACAAGCCACTCTCTCCCTTAATAAAGGTCCATCTTGATTGCCCTTTGACACTCTCCCTCTCTCTTCATGAAATCAAATCATGGAAAAGGGAGGGTTTTCTAAAAGGGGAATTAAAGTTATCCATGGATCTTTTCTATTCACAGTAAAAAAAAACAAAAAACCAAAATAAAACAGGATAATATTTCTGTGTGATGCAGTAAGAGCTGCACGCTTTAGCCTACTTGCATTGAATAACAAATCACTACAAGACTTGTCATCAGTCCATAGGTCAAAAACAACAGGCTGTCTCTACGAGCAGTAAGGACTAAATGTTTCAGAGGAACATTTTCATAGCAACATTTCAACAACTGTTTTTAAAATGTTAAAAATATAGCCCATATGACAAGGGGGAATTGTTCTAACTAATGATACTGACAGACCTATCCAAATTGTAATTATGGTGCTGCGCCTGGTGTAAGGCAGTATTATTAATTAGTTAGAACTATTATATGTATCTTTTGTTATCTGGCCTCTGGCGAATGTAATTATGAATGAATTGATCAGCAAAATAGTTGTGAGGCTGATGTTTGGTATAAATACTTAATTCTTTTATAGAAAGAATCATTAACAGTGATATGCTCATGCAAAGATAATCTGTTTTAAATGTTTAGAGCTATGTTTTGACAGTGTTAAGCACATAGTTTTAAAGCACGTGACGCACAGCATTTTGGGCCCTTGTTGGTCTATACTGTGTTGTTTTGAGGATGCATGTTCTCAGCACAAAGGTACAGGGGGCGGATTATGTGCCTCAATTATAGTGTGTTTTGGGTGTAACACAGATCAAACCAGTCAGAATGTCAGCTCTCAGTAACTTAAAATCAGTGTGGCAGTTTTGTGCCACTAGACTTGAAGAACACACGCAGAACTCTGTATATATTCCTGCTCAGAGTCAAGAGCTTTTTTAAGCGCTTAAACGCTTAAAAAGCACCCCAGAATATAAGAAGTGACCCAAAGGACAAGCCAGACACTTCTGCATACACGTAACAGCAAAACCTCATTAATTATTTGATCTCCAGTTAAAACTGTTTGCTGTACATCAAATATCTGTTGGATTTAAGCCATTTATTTTCTCATTTCCTTGCAGGAATCCTTGGCTCTATTCTCTACTCCGTGCATAAAACACACTGCACTGCCTTTATTGTCATCTGTGAGCATAATTGTCAGTGAGATTTGTATGTACACAAATATTTTTCTTGTTTTCTGTGTGTATTGCTGAAGCGCACAACAATATAACGTACAGAGCCAGAAAAACCCACACTGTTTCTAAGCTCTCCGTACTATTAAGACCTTTAAACTGAATGTTTCATCAAATGCTCTGATATTTAACTGTCAATGAATGCTGCTGCACATCCTGTGTGAGTGAAAAAGCTCAGTAAAGTTTGTTTTGATCTCACAGACATGTGCCAATCCATCTAAAATAGCAGACACACTGTACAGACTTCAGACTTCAGACCAGGTATGAGGAGGTTTAAAGTGCTGTCAATTTCTGCATCCTCAGGTTAGGAACATATCAGCTTTGCACCCAACCACATCTAATTTTCAGACAAAAACCTGTGGGCCCAAACAGGGGTTGAGTGCTGTGTGTAGAAATGACACATGCATCTGCGATTAGGGAAGGCACCTGCGCTTCATGCCAAAACACTTGGCATACGATAGGGCCCTTATTCCTAACAGGAAGTTATATATATGTCACAAAGACATCTATTTTAACTATTTTTTACAGTAAGTAAATAGTGTTTTATACCATGGCAAAAATCAGAAATGTTCTCAACAAGTAGTTTTATGTTATTTATCAAAAACTCTTGAACATGGTCTGAAGTAGATGGAAGTGGTAAGGAAGTACTTGAAAGACCATCCACTTTTCAAAAGCTTTCTCGTATGTATGCAGATTAGACAGAGTTCACTGTTATTGATAAAAATATAACAAAGCTCTTCAAGTTTCTGTACTTTTGATATTATGAATCATTAAGATTATGTAGATTTTTTATCCTTTTAAAACACAACATTCAAGAGTGTAAAGTTTCTCACAATATACTGAAATGCTGCAGAGGTTTTTGTTCTGTTTTGTTTTTGAGTTTATCAAATTATATTCATACTTTTTAAAACCTCAGAAATAAAAATTAAAGACATTCAGAGCCTGTGTCCAAAGATGCCTTTTTTTTTTTGCTTGTTTCCAGTTCAAAACCATTCAGTGTTCCCAGCGCTTTGAGCAGAAGTTTGGGATCGTGAACCTGTCACACCAGATGGCCCCTTTAATATACTGTATTTCTCTGTATCAGGGTTAACCAACAGGGTGCCCACCAGCACCTGGTAGCATGCAGGGAGCCTTTGAGGTGCCCTCAGGGACATTTAAAAAACAGCACAGGTTACTACCGTAGAGCTTAAAATAAAAAGCCATTTTAATTTTTTATTTTTTGGCAAGAAATCATACTTGCATCAATAAAAAATCTAACGTGTGTTTCATTTTAATACTGTTTACCTACTTTTAAACTTTGACCTGTGCAGGGTCAATCTATGTTGATATGCTGATGCCACACCTTGAACACGACTGGTGCCAGCTAGAGTCCTTACAGTGTTACTTGGACAAAACAAATTGCAAAAGTGAAACACTTGTACATATCAGTAAAGTTTAACAGATGAAGACATTATTCAAGAGGCAAGTAAGTGTAATGTTCTAATATTAAATATTAATTTGTAGTTATAATTGTTGTGAGGGAACATTAAAAGTAAAAGGTCAACATACAGTTTCATATGTAACCTATTAAATGCATCATATTAATTATTTTAAGGTAAATCATACAACTTTGCATTATTTAGAAACATTAAATCAAACATGTAGCCCTCTGTGACATCTTTTGAGTAGCTCTCAGGTTCAAAAAAGTTGGGGACCACTACTCTAGATTGTCTGAGCAACAGCCCATAGGAAGTGTTCGGGAATAGGCAGAGTCTTTCAAATGCATATCTGATGGGTGATTGGACAAATTTCATCAATCACATTCATTAATCAATCAGATAATGTAGTAGGCAGGCTACTACCTTGGTGTAAACTACAAAACATGAGCCACTTAATACAACAAAAAATGTCTGAAGTGCAGCAAAAATATCCTGTCAATCGATAAATGCTTTCAGGGTTCTACTACAGAAATGCAGTCCAGATCTCTCAAAACTTCTAAAACTGAAGCTGTTAGCATCAATGCTAACCTCTGTACGAGCCGTCACTTCCTGCTGTCTTCATGCTCGTAGCTGCCACCTCTTCCTGCTCTAAAGGACGCTGATTGGGCGGTGCCCCTTTTGGCTGCTCACGAGATTGGAGCTTGGAGAAATGGATCCGCATGATTAAAGACACTGAATCAGGCGGATCAAGCTGCTGCGCATGGTTAGGGAACTGCTGTTTTAAATTAAAAAGTGAAGGAAAACCTTCCCACAACCCTGAAATTTCACCACTACGCAAAACAGTTGAAAGCATCAGCTGGAACTGATGAGGAGCTGAAACTTTCCCCCTTGTCCCAAATTTTACTGACACAGTTTTGTGCATTTCATTCAAAAATATTAGTAAAGAAGTTTCAACATTATCTACCAATAATCAATAAAATAATGGAGATTTTATCACTATGACACATAAAATATTTCATCTTATATAAAATGTGGACAACACCATACTATAAGTAAATATTGCCAATGTCTTGCGTAATCTTTCAATGCCATTTAATTTCACTAAAATCATATCAAAGTATTTAATTCTGTTATTGTGACGGCCATTTGTTATTTCTTTACAGATATAAAGGTATATCATGTGTACTGTCATTCAACCAAAAACAAACTTTAACACTGAGGTAAGAAATCTGGTCCATATCACCCAGACCGACGACGTCTATTGACAAAAACAAAAAAGGTTTATTATTTGTGACGCCTTGAGCTACTCCTGAACAAAACACAATTTAGCTGCCCTGCTGGAGCAAGAAAATCTAATCACATGCTGTGTGTGGTGGTGGGGAAAACACAGGAAGTACACACAGCAGAGAGGAGATTTAACACAGCCACTGGTAAACACGTCGGCTAATCTCAGTTCATTAGGCATGTGGTGGCTGCTGGTGGCCATCGCCCACATCAGAATGATTCAATATCCACTGGTGGATGTTTCTTTATGTGCCAAAAACAAAGGCTGCCTTTATTCAGATAGACACCTTCTTCACCTTCAGTTTCAATTTGGCAGATGTGATAAAACACATAATTTTTACGTTAAAGGTTTTAAAATTTGTTCATTAATTCAACCTAATAACTGAAAGACACATTTACCCTCCATGTGCTTTCAGGGTGTCTTCTGTCCATCGGTCCATTCAAGCTATTTCTACTGAACACAATATCTTGAAAATGGTAAATGGTAAAATGGACTTGAGCTTATATAGCGCTTTTCTAGTCATTGACTACTCAAAGCTGCTTTACACCACATGTCACACTTACCCATTCACACCCATTCGCACTCACATTCACTCACTGATGGTTCAGAGTTTCTATGTTAGTTATCCATCAGTATCAGCTAACACTTTCACGCCCTTTCATGCCCATTTACACACCACTGACGCAGCAGTGGGAGCAACTTGGGGTTAAGTGTCTTGCCCAAGGACACATCGCCATGTGCCGCCTGGAGCTGGGCTTGAACCTGCAACCTCCCGATCACTGACCAAGCGCACTATCCAGCTGCACCACCGACTTTGAGGGATATTTTTTAAATGTTTAACAAATTTCCAGATTCAAAGATTGAGTGTTTGGGGGATAAATGTCAAAGTTCAGGGCTGAGGGGGCTCATGTTTTGGTATTTGGCTTGTTAACTCAAAAACTCATGAACCCTTTACAGGTTGTTCCCCAAATTCTACACAAATATCATCACTGATCTGAGAGTGGACTGACAAACTTTTGAATATATAAGATTAAAGTCAAGGCCACGTAGCCTTTGATGAAATTTGACTTGATCTTGCAAACTCTTAGACAGAGAAACAATTAAAGGACAGAGGCCACCATTTTTAATCGTGCAAGGAAATGACAGAAGGCCATGATGTTTCCATTTTAGTGAGTTTGCGACTGTCAAACCTGATCTTTGCAACTTCGACCTTGGTGCACACAGGATTCTCTATTGTGCCTCCCGAAATGATGGAGACTATGATGTAAGGACGTTTAACTCCTTTATTGTCAGTGCAGAGGATGCAATACTCCCAGAGAAATGAAACTTTAGTACTTGGTGTAATATTGCGGCCACTGAAGCAATGCTACACTGTTTGTTTCTTGCAGGAGGCCACCTCTGGGGCTGTAGGTGGAGGCCCACATAGCATGCACCAAAAGTTGTAGTACCCCGAGTGTCCACTTGAGGCCTGCAGCAGAAACCTGACACCTTAATGATTTGTATGAGGGGAAAAAGGTTTTTATGGCATTTCACATCCTCATTCTACACATCGTCACTGAACATATACAAATTTTACCTGACTACACCGACAAGTTCTTGTATCCCTAATTGAAAGCAGGGCTGGGAATCAGATTCTTGAGAGTTATCAGATTTTCTTCAGTGGTGATGATTTGGATTCAAACGGTAAGGATCAGCAGAATGATTATCGACCTGAAGACGCTGACAGTGATCATTTTTTTAGTTTAATAACAAGGGTTAGTGATAGGGTTAGGATAGTGGTGTTGGGGTAAGGGTGGGATTAGAGTTGCTGTGGAACTAAAAAGGTCTCAACATTATTCAATTGCTACTAAAACTTTCAATAGAATTATATCTAGGGTTGCAAAATTTGAGGAATTTTCAAAGTTGGAGACTTTCCATGGGATTTAAAAGGAATTTTTGGAAATAAACAGAAAATTTACAAAAGTGAAGGTTGGCATTAAAAATGATTCTAAATATATTTCAGCATCATCTTGACTAAAACAGACAGATTTCATGCAAGTACACTTGAAGATATCTTTCCTATTCCTCAGTCACATGCTGCTTACTGCAGGGGTATTGAGGCCACGTCCCCTACAGGCACTGTGCATTCATCTACCACATGAACAGATGATTCTAGAACACTGGATAATTGAAGCCACAGTTTATGGCCATTTCCATTTAATTCCCATAAATTACCATAATTCTCATCAAAAATTTAGAGTTTGGAATATTTCCAAAACTCCCATGCCTAACCTCCCATGTTAAGTTTCTAGAAGGTTTCCAGAAAGTCTCTGCCCCTTTGCAACCCTGATTATATCAGTTTTTTTTATTATGGGAAAATTTAAATCCATTTGTTATTTCAATAAATTAATAATCAAGAGTTATATTTTCAGATGCCAGTCAGCTGAGAGAAATATCTATGATCTCCATTTCTTTTTGCTCAGCCCTTGTTCCTACAGCTGCATGTGTCATAAATGTCTGCAGACATGAGAGTCAATAATTCAGATTTTCATTGATCTTGAAAAAACTCACAAGCCTACAAAGGAAACCATGTGAAGCAGATTGTAGCCTGATTTGGCTGTACTGGCAGTCTTTGGATCAACACGTCCCTGAGACACTCTCATACAAAGTCTGATCTTTGTGTGAACTCTGAGTGTTAAAAGCATCAAACAGAGAAGAGCTGACCTTCTTGGGACACTGCATCTCTCGAGCCAGACTGAGCAGCAGCTCGTGGGAGATGGGGTCGACCAGGTTGAGGAAAGCAGCATTTTTGTATAGGATGTCATTGAGCGAAGTGCCTTCCAAACCGAGATCCTGTAAAAGCAGACGAGACGAGAGGCATTATACAATAAATACAGTGAGGTGAAAACATCCTGCTGTTGTTACAGTTAAAGGTTTAGAGTGTGACTGCAGAGGCAAGAGGAGGTAAAGTACCAGTGATAGCGGAGGAGTTTTCTGGTTCAAAGACAGTGTGACTGCAGATGGAAGGATAAAAGAAGTGTTTAGTGTGAAATATTCATCAGAGGAGACAGGGGCTGTTTCATCTACAGTGGGACAGTGAAGTGTAGGGGGAGTTGCAGGGGGCAGTGAGTTGAATAATCACACCTTCATAGCACCGAGCAGCACTGCTTATTCCAACATGTCACAGCTAATGCTGCCAGACCATTCCTCACTCAAGTCTGATCCGATATGTACGGAGGAGGATAAGAGCCAGGCAGGGGGAAGAAATAATGATGAGGGGGATGTTCTGTCATTATGAACACTGAGAAAAGTAAAAATGTCAAGAATAACATTTGCATACAATTTAAAGAAAATGGCTGAAATGTTAAAAAACCTTTTTAAAGCTTGTGTGTGCAGTTTTAGCAAAAGAAAATGGAAGCAAATGCTCTGGGTCTTTGTGCTTCACAAGGCCTAAAGATAAAGTCAGTGTAGGTAAGCACAAATTATGAGGTACATGTCCAAAATTACTTTAAGTCTTTGATAAGTGGATTGTAAAAGCACATTAAAAGAAAAAAAAAAAATAATAGCTTGGAAATATGTATCTCACTGACTTGTTCAAACATTGTCCACTAAATAAAAATCTGGCTTTATTTTTAGACAGTGTTGTTTTATTCTGATACCACCAAACTATTTGTGCAATTTACACAGACTGAAAATATTTCAGGCAAATACCAACAACATCTATAAATTTTAGAGGTGGGGGGAAAATAGATAGTATTGTGAAATTTGACGCGACAATATTATATAGATTCAAGGCCACCATGTTGGTAAGTTTAATGAGGCTTTGGTTCAGACGAAATAAATCAGTTACACGTGATTAAAGTCCACTCGATGTTGCTGTTGAGCCAGGTCAGACGGGTGTCATTCATTGTGCTGTAGAGTAAACAATTATGGCTGAATGGGAGAGAGAGACAAAATGAGCCCACCGTTTGCATTTAAATCTGTAATGTGAACTTATTTTGGACTTTGACAGGGACATAAGAGACTGACATGAAATGAGGACACATGACAGTAGAACAGAGTGGACCTAAGGCTCACCCTATGCAGCACCACCCAGGGAAGCGTAAGCCGACAGCAGAAGAGCTAATGCTAAGCTAATGCTTCTGATAAACCAGCCAACACTTGACATGCTTGGCTTGTTAAAGCTGCCTCCTCTGTGTGATCTGGGAAAACAGCTCAATCTAACTAACTAACTTTAGAAGACAGACAAAGCAAACAGTGTCAACATTTCACACACTCAGTCCACACTCTGGCCTGGTCAGCGAGGCCTTTTGTTCTAGACTGCTTTGGCCGCAGGGATCAGGCTTTTCCCAAGGCGAACCCTTCTGCACCTCATTGCTCTGTATCTGCATCCTGAGGGGAGTTGGTGTTGAGTGGATGTGTGATGTCCTGTTCTATTGAGGTTGCAATGTGTGCAGTGACCCTGTAGAGAGAACGGTCTGTGCTGTTGCAGCGGTGCATGCCCATGTTGGAATAGTGTAATAGTGTCTCCCTCTGCAATATATATTGTGATTTTTCAAGAAAGCTGTGAATGTGAAAGAGCCACTTGTTCGATAAACTTACTTAGTTTTCCAGTGTGGACCACAGCTCTGGAGTCCTGCAGCGTGTCAGCTCTTTTTTGATTCCATGATTGTTAGAAAGTCAATAATCCATCTTTGCTGCCATACAGTCTCATAAAATAGGCTTATGGTCCATGAACCTCGATTTAATGCAGGAAGTGGCTAGTACATACAAGGTTTGATGTGCTCACAGAATAATTTTCACATGAACAAAAGACAGATCCACGTAAGCAAGAAAAACTTTCTCACACAAGATTTTTTTCCACTACGGCTCCAAAGGGGCCTTATAGACAATTTCAGTAATTCATTTATCTGAGGACTTTGACGTGTTTACATTTACTACTGAGATCTCAACAGCCTCAAAAAGTCAAGTAAATTCAACAAAAAGGCATCCTATCTGTATTTCCAAAATTTCTACCTTTTCTTTAGGTTTTACTTTTATTCTTAACACTGAATTTAAAAAAAAATATCTCAATATCTCATATTTTCCCCCAGGGATTTTACATTTTCTTTAAGAACAGCTTTAAAAATAAAATCTCTCTTCTCTATTTTTTTCTGGCTCATGCTTGATCCTTTTCACTTCCAAAGTTGTGAACATGTCTATAAACATTTTCGTTGTTTCAAAATACATTTTATTTATTGAAATATTCTGGCTCACCTTCACCTCTTAAGCTTTCCCTGTAAAATCTAAAAACAAATCCTTGTTATTTCCTGTGTAAGACTTTATTTCCACCTAATCTCTTTCATTTGGTAAAGATACAGCTGTGCCATCAGAAATGAGAGATTATTACATAATCATGATTTAAAAATGTGAGCCGTGCATTAATATGTCCACAGAGAGGTCAGACGTGACAGCTGTTGTTGCAGCTTACTCACAAAAATGACAAATCCAAACAAGATCGGCAGCGGAGACAAATCAGACAATAAAAAACAGAGATTTCTGATGACCTTTATAGTGCAGAGAGACGAGCAGCAGGCAGCCGTGTGAACTGAACTGTTCATTCTGCCTGCGTCAACACGTCCATCCTGAAGCTGCTAATGAGGCAAAGTGCCACGTTGAGCGTTTGTGCAGAGAATGAAAGTTTAATGAGAGCAGAAACCTTAGAGACCCGAAGTGTACACACACCTTTACACACATGAGGAGGCACACAGACAGCTTAGGGCTGGGAGAGAGGGACTGGAAAACATATCAACATGGTTTTTGCTGAATTGGTTATAATATATATTAATGTTTTTTCTGAGAAGATAAATTGTTTAATGTGACACACCAGGTGGACTTTTCAATATATTTCAATAGTCCATTTGAGAAGCAGCCCATTGAGAGTGTTTAGAAATGGGCAGAGCCTTTTAAAGCATATCTGGCAAGTGATTGGGCGATAGTTCTGTCAATCACATTTATTAATGGGCCAATAAGATAATGAAGTAGGTGGGCGCTATTGCTCTGGTATAAAGTGCAAAATATAAGAAAAGTCTACAATGAACAAAAAGTACTGGCAACAACTGCAAGTGGGTGAAACTGAAAAACTGGCATCATGCAAGTCCCAACCACTTTCCATATTGTTACTAATGTTTTTAAAGAATAAAGCTAGTGCTCTCTTGCTTTTAATCAAAAATATAATGGAGGATCATTCAGTTTCAAACCGTTACGCTTAATAAAATAATGATTGTAACATTCACACAATATTTAGGAAAATCTCAACATATGGACATTTTGCCAGCACTTTTGTACACACTCACCAGCTACTTCATTAGCCTCCCCCATTTAACTACCTGTCAACACAATAAGCTTATCAGCCAATCACATGGCAGTAACTCATTGCATTAGGGCATGTAGACATGGCCAAGACGACCTGCGAAATCAAACTAAGAAAATAAGAATGGTGATCATCAGACAGCCTGGTTTGAGTATTTTAAAAACTGCTGATACACTGTGATTCTCAACCACAACCATTTTTAGGGTTTACAGAAAATGTTCAGACAAAGAGAAAATATCCAGTGAGTGGCAGTTAAATGGGTCATAGTAGCTTGCTGATACCAGAGGTCAGAGGAGAATAGTAGTATGAGATGATAGAAAGGCAACCACGGTATGCAGTAGATCATTTCTAACCACACAACATGTTAAATCTTAAAGCAGAAGATCACACCTAGAGCCACTCCTTTGAGCTAAGAATAGGAAACTGAGGCTGCGATTTACTCTGGCACACCAAAATTGGACAATAGAAAATCAGAAAAATGTCTGGTCTGAAGAGTCTGGATTACCATTGCAACATTCAGTAGTAAGTAGGGTCAACAAACTCCTGCGTCTTCGTGTGTCCACTTGCCATTGTTGTTTATGAAAAGTTTGTCTTCACCGGACAGCGTGTTCTAACAACGCTGTTTCACTACAACCCAAATCGCCATCTACTGGCCTGGCATGCACGTTACAGCGTCTCTGTGTGAACGTGGATTGCTTTTGAAAACACAAAGGCAAAACCTTTCTGTTTTTGGTGACAACGTTGTCGTGTAAACAGGGCCTCATACGACATGTCACAAAGCTCAAACTGGTTTCTTGAACATGACAATGAGTTCACTGAACTCCAGTGGCCACGACACCAGATCTCAATCCAGTAGAGCACCTTTGGGATGTGGTGGAATATCAGGTTTGCATCATGGCTGACAAATCTGCAGCAACTACGTGGTGCTATTGAGTCAATATGGACCAGAATCTGAGGAAAAGTTTTCAGCACCTTTTTGAATCTATGGCATACTGTCAGTATTTACTGTATACGAGGTTTCGACTGAGCAATCGATCTGACATCTTTATTTTCAAATTAACGCCAACAAACTGTGTTGTTGAAAATGTACTGATACAATTTAAAACTGGACATGTTTCCCAGCCCTAAGCACAATCATTGATTATAACAGACAGTCTGAGTGGGAGGCTGCAGCTCCACATTACTGACTCCTCCTTTTCAGAGGAGACACAGTAAACACAGCCTGAGCTGAAGGTGGCGGGTTAGAAGCTGCTTCTACCCTTCTGACAAACAGGGTATAAAAATATCTCCCTTCAGAGCATTGACAACGTCAATCTACACGTGAAATCGCAGCAGGAGAGCTTTGAATCCGTCTCCTATCTGCAGCTCGGCCTCAGATCTCTGTCATATCTGGAGCACAGCTCAATGTTGCACACCAATTAACTCCAGCAGCAGCTCCTTTCAAATTCAGACAACAGCATCTCCCAGACATCTGCGAGCAGAGATAAAGTAAGGCTTATTTAATAAAAGTGGAGCTCATTTAGAGGAAGAAGCCAGCTTTGGTCCCCTGTGAGGTGGCTGTCATGGAGCCCGGGCTTGGCCGCTTTATCTCATCGCCTTGATTAAGGATGTTCCAGCCTCTCCCGTGTCAGGCCTTCAGAGTAATTAACACAGGATCAGCCGACAGCTAAAAGACAGAGGAGGGCCTGAGGGCGAGCAATCAAATGACATTGCGGGGGCTTCTGTCACATTGCTGATACACCTACAAATTTTCCAACACGTGTTTGATGCTGCAGGTGGGAGAAAGCTGAGGACATGAACCCTCGGATTAAATCCAACATTATTTACCGCGATGAGTGGAGCTTGTGAACATGTAGGTCAGGACTTAAGCAGCTACTTATGTATAACACTCATCAACACTCACTCACTCCCCAGCAACTGAACACTGTGAAGTGAAGACAAAGGAAGACCAAATATGTATGTTAGAGATGCACTGATACGAAGAATAAAATATTGATCTTAACTAATATCACGTTTGTTGACAGGCCATAATCACTTATGCACTGATGTCAGAAGCTGATGTGCATCTGTTGTGTCTCATAAATTCAACACATGAGAGCTACAAGGTAAAGTAGACCTGAATGCTGATTTAAACAGACAAGGTCAGAAAAAGTCATCTGTGAGACAGCTCTGATTTGCTGTTTATGGCTGACGATAGAGCTGGACAATTAATCAAATTTTTATTGCAATTGCAATTACTGCCTTCCACTATTATGAAAACTGAATACCCAGTATTAATGATTACTGTGCCACAGGACAGGATGCACTAGTTAATTTGTTCAGTCTATTTTCTTCTTATTATCTCAGTCAATTTAATTTTTTCACATATATTTTCAGCTATTTTTCTTGATGTTTAAAATGACAGTATGGTATCATTTTACTTCAGTGACTGCATGTGTTGTTGGTTGTAAAGTCAGTGACAAAACGTGGTCTACAATCATGATCTCAATATTCTTCTAATTCATCATGATTATGATTTTTGCCCCCATCGAGCAGCTCTAGCTGATGATGTGCAAAAAATATATTGCCACGGCAGTAATGAGAGATTTAAGAAAAATATCAAAGAGTAACTGAGTTACTGCATTGTTAAAGTAAATGAATACTCTGGGCTGTAACTAAAGGGTTATTTTCCTTCTTCATTACTCCATCCATTCATCCAAATTATCCCTTTTTGGGTTGCAGGGGGGTTGGAACCTATCCCAGATGACACTGGGCTAGAGGCAGGGTACACCCTGCACTGGTTGCCAGCCAACTACCAACATGTAATAATAACAATTTACTGACAATTACTTTATTTATATAGCACCTTTTAAAGGAGGTGTTTACAAGTGCTTTGACAGTAAATGGCAGAGCATAATAAAATGAACATTGAATGAAATGCTTTCAGTGTCGTTTATTTTTCATTTAATAAAGACGTGGTTAAAATCTGATAAAACTGCTACTGAAGCAGTTAGCATCTATGCTAATCTCTGTCACTTCCTGTTTTCGTCATGCTCGTAACCCCCATCTCGTCCTACAGAATGCTGACTGGGCAATGTCGCTTAGGACAACAATTGTTGTAGATTGGAGCTTTGCAAGACAGACATTGAAACAGGCGGATCCAGATGCTGCTTAAGGTTAAAGAACATTATGAATTTTTCCAAACCAGAAGAATCTATAATACTGTAACCACACAAAAATCCTTAATGTTCTAGATAATATGTTGATACATTTTAATGATAAATCTAGTGGGTCATGTAATATGTCCTTAAATTTCAAGTGGTTTCACCACATTTGAATTAAATTTCTGGTGCGAAAACAACTGTCCAACATAATTTTGAATCAAATCAGACTGAAATGCTGCACCTTAAACTGTGAGCTTGAAAAGCTCTAATTCTCTGTTGATGCTATGGCAGGTCAGCTAGGAAGTACAATGATTGGGGTTGAGATGATCTCAGCAGATCTGACAATCAAAATATCTGGACCAGACATCATCACAAGCAGTGTGGTCAACCCAGGAAGAGGGGAAATGAGCTGAGATAAGAGTTCAGCTAAGAAGGCTGCGTTTAATTGTACTCAGAACTTGGAACAATCTGGGTTGGAAATTCCGAATTCTGAGGTAAAAGCATTTCACTGCATTTCGTCGGAAAACATGGCTGGCCACAGTAAACTGATGCTTGCTTTGCTCTTTTCAAGGATCAAAAATTCCTGGGCAGTGCAGTTATAATTATTTCCAAGTGTCAAAACTGCTGTTTTCTGGATATAAAAACTAAAGCATTAGTGCTAAACATTATAATTATAGGCTACTGCAGTTTAAATATGGGAAAAACAATATTCTGTGTAGGGCATACTATATTTTGAACACACTTCGGTAACGTTACCATTCCGGTGTCTTTTTTCAGCCCGAATATATACAAGCACAGAGCTTTTTAAAAATCACAAATTAACAGAGTGAGAAATGGAAAAGCCAGAAAAAAGTAATTCTACACTTTTAGTGACACAAATGCTAAATTAGACGCCACATAGGAGAAAGTGACTCTGTTTACCTCTCATGGTGTGGGACGACATCTTGCTATGATGTCATTTCGACCGACTCAGGCTGCTCTGATCTTGCCTCCTCTCAAAGCAGCAGTAAACGCACCAAAACTTTGCAATAAGTCCTGTTAGTTCAATGTTGAAATCATGTGTAAACACAAAATATAAGCTGCTAACTAGAGTGCATAGTATTAATGGACCAGTATTAGTATTGGGCGTATATTGTCCTTACAAGTTGGTTATTGGTATTTGCAGATGTGAACAATTTTTGTTGATATATATTGCAAATATTTTGACCATTGGCTATAAATATCCCATACATTGGCTGTGCCTGAAACTGTCTGACATATACAAAATGCTGGATACTGTTTTTCCTTTTATCAAATCTTTGCAGCTCCATAATCAAGGCAGCTCGAGCAGTCTGGATTTTTATGCCTATGACCTTCTTTCTCAGAGTTAATAAACCTTTCAGAGAAGAATAATATTTTGTGCAGTGGAACACAGGAATGCAGAGCTTACACTGCTGCTACAGGAGCTCAGGCCATTTCAGAGAGAGAGAGAGAGCAGGGGGGAGAGATTGAGGGGGCAGCTTGCTCTAATGGCAGTGTGAGAACAGCCTGAGGAGAGGTGAAAGTAGAGGAGGAAATAAGGACGGACATGGAGAGGATGCTAGAGAGGGGTCATTGCTCTATTTGTGTGTCATGTTCTTGGAAACGTCCACTCTGGGGACAATGAAATTTAGAGACCATTTCCTCATTTGAAGCACAGAATATGCATTTAAATCAGACAGAGCACATTCGAACTGAGTGAGAGTGAGTCACACACACGAACAATGTGTCACAGTGACGATGCTTTGTCTGCTGCTGCCCTACTTTCTAAAAAATCTTCAGGAGGAGGAGGATTACTGCGAGCAGGGGGAAGAGAGGGGGTCAGAGGTCAGAGATGCACCTGTGGAGCTGCATGAGTCTCAAACCGTGACCACACTATGCATGCAGAGATTTTGAGATACATTTTAAAAAGAGAAGACAAGAATAGACAATATTGATTCCTTTTTATCAGAGTTGTGTATTTTACCTTTGTTGAACAAGTTTACTTTGGACCCACATGTCCACAGAACCAATTTTTTGAAGTTTGTTGCCTAAAAGTCCTCTTAGATATTTGTTTTTTATGCCTATGAGCCCCTGTGTTTCAGCCCTGCTCAGAACAGGTTCCTATAGATTAAATCCTCATGAGCTGTGTCTGACCATTCCCCTACCAAGAAGGCTTTCCAGTGATTTGCTCTAATGTTCATTGTGGCTGCATAGACATGCCAAATATGTTTGTTCTGCTGGACCTGCCTCAGGGTTAAGCAAATACCTGGCTCAGGGGGTTTCTCCTGTCATGGAGAGGTAGCATATCCCAAAATTACATCATTAGGGGGAGGTTTTCCTAATATGTGATACGTAAGATTTGTTTTTTGGGCCTTTTATTATCCAGTAGGTGAAAGAGAAAGAGGGATACAGACATGTAGGCCAAATGGGTCAAAAGAACTATCAGAGACCACCCCATTTCCCCCTCTTGTATCAATTGTAAATGGTCCGCTACTTGTCACTAACCTGACACACCAGACGGACAGTTCCATATATATAGTGAAATAATTCACTAGTCCATCTGGGAAAGAGCCATTCGAAAATGTTTTCAGAGGCAGAACCATAAAAAACAACTGCAGCTGGCGATTGGATGATCGTTCCGCCAGTCACGCTCATCTCAGACAAATTATATCAAGCCACAGTATGATGTAACAGCTCGACCCTGTTGTTAGCTGTTAGCTTAAACTAGGTTTCAGTCCTTAGACTATCGCCTAACATTAAATCACACAACACAGATGTATCATTTACCACTTATATGTGACATGAACCTCATCAATGACAATCCCCATTAAGTTCTCCCGTTAAACTTCTGAGGAGAGCATATTTCGTCAGGTGTTGTTGAGTAACCATGACTCCAGGCTACCATACTACCGGCATCGATTGCACAGCATTTCCGCATCTCTCCCAGTTTCCCAGCACTGATTCCCAGTTGGGAGAAGAGCAAAAACATGATTTCTTGTAAGAAAAGCTTTAAGTAGCATTCTTTGCTCCTCTTTTAAAGAAGAAATTGAGTCCATTTCTGATAAAACTGCAGATATCAGCAGAAGCTCTTCTGCTTTTTCATATTTTCCCTGACACCTCCAAGAGACAGTTTATAGGATATCCTGCACTAGTCCATCTGGACAGCTGCCCATACAGCCCATAAAGTGTTTGGGGAAGGCAGAACCCAAAATATATCTGAGAGGTGATTAGATTATCATTCTGTCAATCACATTCACAGAAGGCCTATCAGAAGAAGTAGGCGGTTAAAGTAAATAACGAGAGCAGGTTCATAAATCAAACCCTTACTGAATTTAGTTTTGAGGATTTTTTTTGTGTTTCATTCTTCATTCTTCATTTAAGGAAAAACATTGTCCAGTTCTGAACAAAGTGCCACTAAAGCCGTGTCCAAGCTAATTGTTTCCCAACCAGCCATTGTTTACAGACCTGTAGCCGCATATCTCTGGCACCACACTCCTGGTTTCTGCCTTATGCTCCTCAAAACTGGTCAGTACCTCGGCTGACCAAGCTCAATCAATCAAGCTTGAAGCTTTGCCAGCTAGATTACAAACACTGAATCAGGCGGATTCAGCTGCTCTGCAAGGTCAGGAGGACACATCCCACAGGTGTGCTTGCTGCTACCATGGAGATGTCAGATGCTGTCTGACTGTAGATAGAAACAAATCTATGGCGAATCAGCTCAAAGTTGCCCTCACTGTGTGAGAGACTGAAGTCGTACGACAAGAATATCAAGCATGTAAAAAAAAAAAAAAAACATCTAACTGGAGGGAGGGGACGGGGGAGAGGGGAGGGTGGCAGCTGATCGGGATGTGATTCAGTCCTGTCTCTGTGGACACTGCACAACAGACTTTAGACAACTCCAAATTTAGGTCAGAATCCCCTTGAATCACACAGTGCATAGCCAGCTTACAAGAAAAGCATTGATAAGGGAATTGTTATGAAGAAAAGTAAATCTTACTAATTGTTCAAATAGTCAGAACTCATTCTCAGTGTGATCTGGTTCTTGGTCTCCATCTTTTGTTACATGAAAAAGTATACAGGCTGAGGGAAACCCCCTTGGTGCAAATTGTAATTATGCCTTTAGTAGTTCTTTTATGGCTGACAGTTTCATATCATAGAAACAAAATGAAAGTCCATAACAGCCAACATTGGACATTTTTGCATATTGTTTTTAAAAATATGCAGACAAATCCCAGCACACAGTCTAAACTGAACAGATGCTCTACACTGGCAACATCACTGTGAAGAAAGTGTTATGAGTTATATAGAAAAAATACTGAATTTAACAATCATATATCTAGTTAAAAAAAAGAAGAAAGTACTGTGTAAGGATGGGAATTGATAAGATTTTATTGATACCAATGCCATGATAATCAGATTCTTTAATGTTTCTCTTATCAGTTCCTGTGGATTTTCTGCTTGGACAAAAGTTGACCTCTGCAGGTTCACAGTGGCAAAAATGTCACACATGGTACTCCAGAAATTCAATGCCGTGCTGCATACATGAATGCCTCTGCAAGTTGCTGGTGTTTTCACCCACTAAACATTGTGCAGCAAGTGTCTTTTGTCAAAAATTCAGTCATGATTCTGACCTCTTCTGCCACATGCCGGCCATGGTTACTTCTTAGACCTCATTATCATTTCTGCAAACTGCTTCTGATGAGAACATGATGCCCTTGATACCCACATCATGCGAAACAAAGTAGAGGGAATAAGGGAATCATTAAGCAAAAAGATTTATGGTACAGATTCTCTGAGGGCACTGTTATTGATTATCAACTGGAATTGTTTTTTGATTCCCATCCCTAGTACTGTGGCACGTAGCCCTCCCCCGCTGTCCATTCCACCTGCATTTTGAACATTGCAGATGCATTTATGCAAAACCAGTGTGTCAAACCTTCAACATTTCCAATACTGCTGGATCGTATTTAAGAGCACTGAATCTTTAGATACTCCGTATGGCAGCACTGTCACTGAGATAAGACAATGCTGTCAGCTTGTGGAGCTTAAGCTACAAGTGTTGATTGGTTAACATAAAAATGACCCAGCATCAGGTGTCAAAGATGGCTATTTTGGTGCCAGGGTATGGGCTGAAGCACCCCTACACTTTATCATAGCCTCTGTGAAATAATAACATATGAAAAGTGTCCCTCTTGATTTTTTAAGTGATTTTTTTGGCAATGCTATTAGTTTGATATCTGTGCAAGAAAAAAAACAAAAACAAATTCCAAACGATAACTGTGCTTGAAGATGCAGAGGAAAATCCATGCCTGTCTTAATGAATGTAATCCAAGGTCATTTATCCAATCAGAAATGTTATTTAAGGGCTGTGAAAACCAGTCATATAACTTATTTAAGACAAAAATATGTATTGTGTCATATGTAGAGATGGAGTGTGACAATTCCTTTATCCCATACTTTGTTGATATAATTAGGGATGGGATTCGAAAACCAATTCCAGTTTAGAATCAACAATTTCCTCAAGGAATCAACATTGTTTGTCTTTTTGCTTAACAATTCCCTTTTCAATTCCTTTCACTTTGTTCTGTATGCCTTGCAAATCAAGGACATCATGCTTTCATCAGAGAGGACCAGAAAACTGATAGAAAAAAAGTAACAAATGTAACAATGGCAGACAGGGGACAAAATGATCAAAATTGTGACTTCATTTTGGACAAAATGACACTACTGTACAACTTTTAGGGGGGTGGAAAAAACAGCAACTTTCCATGCAGTACCTCATTTAATATCAGGGGTGTCATGTGTTTGACAGTGAAAATCTATGTAGCTGTGACTTTTGCCCACTCAGAAAATCCACAGAAATTGACTAAGGAATTGTTGAAGAATCGGGCATTGACGTCAATAAAATCCTATCAACCCCCATCCCAATATAACAGTGACGAAGGTTGTAAAACTTCTCGATAATAATAATATAATAATAATTCAATGGAAAAAATTGAACTAAATGATAACTTTAGATGCCCTGTAATCGACTGGTGACCGGTTCAGGGTGTACCCCGCCTCTCGCCCAATGACAGCTTAGATAGGCTCCAGCCCCCGCAACCCCGAAAGGGATAGTCGGTATAGAAAATGAATGAATTAACGAATGATAACTTTAGAAAAAAATGGCATATACACAAAATCTGTCATGATTAAAAACTCATTAACTTCTCCAATAGCTGAGCCTTCCAAACAGCCACATCCTAAAACCGCCCCTGTTGTTCGACTTTTACTACAATCACACCAGAGTTTATGATTTAGTATTGGACGGTACTTTTTCCTTACATGACAGAAGGATCAAGATAAAGTCATTGATTCAAAAAGACACAGATTTAGGTCGATGTGGCCCAGCCCTAGCTCTGCTCCATCTGTTGCTCTGGGATGTTTTCTTGCAGCACTGTGCTCTCTCTCTCTCTCTCTCTCTCTCTCTGTCTTCTTACCTTCCTCAGTAGTTTGAGCACGTCTGTCGCCTGCTCGATCCGTCGGTCACGGAGCAGCTTCTGGATCTCTTTGATCCACATCACCCTCCTCATGTAGGGGCTGTGGTTGGTCCTCCGCAGCATCCCAGGCAGTTTGTCGGATTTGAGCATCAGGGCAAACAGAAAGTCCCCTCCGCCGGCCCGGCTGCCCCTGGCGCTTTCTCCGCCGCTGTCCAGGAGCTTGCGCCTTTTCTTGGCGAAATTCTCATTGTCCAAACTACCCTGTCTGCTGAGCCTTGAGCCCATGTTGTTCTTTGTGTGTATTCTTAAATGTCGACAGATACAAGTTCAGACGGTATTACTCAAAGGACAAACCCATGATCGCTCCTGTTTTTTTCCTATCAGCAGATTCACCTGCTCAGTGGATGGATAAAAACAGCGCCGTGCAGTCTGGCTCGCAAAATCCGCAGAAATATCCCTTTAATTCATCACCATCCTCTCATGCAAAAATTAAAAAAACTCTTCTTCATCTGCTGTCCTCTCGTTCTTTGAGCTCTTTGTGCGTCTCGCTCCTCGGATGGATGAAGAGGATGCTCCTGCAGCTTCATCCTCCGGCCGTGTCTGCTTTTTACGCTGCTGTTTAGGTTTGTGCAACGTGGAGCGTCCGACCAATCAGTGCGTCAGCTGCTCGCTGCACGTCTCTCCTCCGAGCCAGGCTCAAACCCCCCTCCTCTGCGCCCATGCAATAACAACACAGAGTATGGCATTGGTTTTGACACCACATCAGAGTTAGTGGTTCTCAAAAGGTCTGACCTCAGAACCTACGACAATAACAACGACCCTACTGAGAAATGCATCAGTTATTCCCAAAGATTTCGACTTCAATTTTTTTAATGAAACATGCTGACAATACAACTCAATATCTGACAAAACAAATGAGAACAAATAGACAGGACAAGCGGATATGCAGTGAAAGCACATCACAGAGGCCCTGAGAGATATGCAATCTGAACTTTACTGCATTTCAGGTGAGCATTAATTTCACTCAAGCATTAATAAAACACTTCCAATCATTCATGAAAAAGAACTTTGAAGCCATTTTCTGCTTATTGGTACTCCTCCATGACTTTTGTAGTAGTGCTGGTAGAACCTCAGTCCTTAAAGACATCCTTTTTCTACAGAAGGTCCAGCCATAAGAATTTTTTTCGTTTTCTCTGTACATGTCATGAATAAAGTCAAAATGAGGAAAAAGTTGAAATGACGAGAATAAAGTCAGCACTGAGTGTCAGATTAAAGTCAGCAATGAATGTCTACATTACGTTTTACCTTTATTTTAACAAACAGAGCATGACACTTCCTTTCAAAGTGCCTCGCTTCACCCAATGTAAATCATTGGGTGAAGCTTTACTTCAGAATTGAATTTTCTTATGAAGAAATTCTTTCTCTTTTGGCTCATAAGCACAGTGTAGTAATCAATATTTGGACTTCGAAGAGATTGTACTGAAACCTGTGTCCTTGCAGAAAGACAAACCTGACGAGAGTGAAAAACTTTGGTAAAGACGCATATTCATGGGTCGTCATTTTTGAGTCAATAACTCATCAATGAAACAACACATTCACAAAACTGACATTCCCGGCATGGTTTGGTGAGAGTTTATTCAACAAAGTGGCCTACACCACTGCAACAGCGCTCTCCTACTACATTATCTGATTGGCCCTTAAGAAAGTGATTGATGGAACAATCAGTTCAATCACATGTTGTATATGCTTTTAAAAGTCCCATTCCCAAACTTTTTCTATGGACTGTTACCCAGACAGACTACTGAAATATACTGAACGTCCCATGTGATGTCTCAGGTTACCATTTGCCATATCATCCTGCAAACCTTGACTGCAAATCTATAGAAGACTGTCTTCTTGCGACAGCCACTTTGCGGCCTGTCTCTGACACCCCCCTGCTATATGACACATGGATTTGATTTTGGTGCTGGTACTAGGGCTCACTCTGAATAATGCTGCAACTTGGTTTTGCAGAACCTCATCTTGAAGTTACCCAATCGCATGGACCCTATCAGGATCAGTCAAACACAGCATACCAAATCTTGGAGCAGACACAAACTGGCCACTGTAGCAGGGCCCATACTCACAGGAACTGACAATCAGGTGTCAATCAGGTGCCTGATTGTCAGCCCCTGGGGGTCGCTGACACTCAACCCCAAGTGCCTGGGCTCTGGTAACCCCCGGCCCTTGGGAGTACCAGAAGCTCAGAGTCAATATTAACAGCCATAAAAACTGTTTGGCATTAGCAGAGAGGATTTGGCTGATATTTCACAGGCAACCCACATATTCAGCCCTGATGCTCATTCCACAAATGCAAGTTTCTTACAAATGAGGAACCATTAAAAAGGGAAATGATCAGACTTTCCAAGTTTATAATAGTTATTGCCAAGAAGCCTTGTTACAGCAAAGAAAAAATCTACCAAACACTGATTTCCTTACTATTTGTGCTCAGTTTATAAATAAAAGGCTCTAAATGTATGGGGGTGATTTTGTTTATATCCCCCATCTTTTTATACTATTTAGGCTTGCATGTTTATGGCAGTGTGACAAGTCTTCGTGGTCTTTTTTTTAAATTTAGATAGGGGACAATGCACTTTAATGAACATAGGCATGTAAATGTGCCAGATTATAGCCACAGGCTAATTTCCATCTGTAGTCCCCGGCAGGTTGATGTAATGCATTTGTACAGGTGTGTACAATCTTCAAATACATAAAGTCCATAAAACAATGATAACAGGTAGCAGCAAGAAGACAGATAAGCAAAACATGAAATTTATATTGAATTACAGGACAAACATACAACATCACAAAAGATATGCTCAAGAACCATAACAAAGAGACTCTTAGGGTTAAAGTGCATGAGCTGTTTAATGTGCAAGGTGCAGTGTTTAAAGTGCTGAAGTGCTAAAGTGCTGGTATATTGCACACACCATAATAAAAGTGCTAATGTATGATTGCACACTTGCCCACGCCAGTTGTACTGCACAGGTTGTGCAAGGCAGACCAGTTTATGCACAGTATTGCACATGGTTAGCATACACAGATGTACATACAGAGGTATTTCTGAACGCACATTAAGGATAGATGTTTATAAATGGTCACAGCTGTGGTTTGTCCTGAGCCATACCTTCAGATGACCCTTAAAAGCTGCAAAGCTGGAACATTCTCTGACTGATGGTGGTAAACTGTTCCATAATGTGGCCCCTCTGAACAACAGAACATTTTGACTAAAGCTGGTTCGTCTGAGGGGAACCTCACAGTCACCTCGAACAGTGGCTCTTGTGACTCGGTTTGAAGAGCCAGTGATTATTTTCTGTTTGATAAACTCATTCAGTGGAGGAGGGGCCAGTCCATGCAGAACTTTATTAAACATACAGGCAGTTTTAAATTTCTGGAAGTTGTCAAAGCTTAACATGTTGTACTTGGAGAGAATGTTACAGTGATGATGTGGAGAGGTTTTTTATCTAATACTTTCAGTGCTTTTTTGTACAGAGATTCAACAGGTTTGAGAGTTGTTACTCCTGCAAGTCTTATCATGGTCAGACAGCTTAAAGTCCCACCTCAACAGCCTCTCAGTCTGTGAGTAGATGATTCAATGATAGGTTGAGAAAGCGTGTACAGTATAGAAGCCTCCATGAATTGGCCTTATTCGATCACATGGCTTCCTCAATATATTTCTACAGTCAATGGGATTTTAGAATTGCTTTTATTTTTTTGAACACATGCCTAAAATAAAGTCTGTTTTAAAACACCTGCAAAGGAGATTTGATTTTTTTTTGCAAGATTAAATGCACCTGAAATTCCCCCACTTGTGATTTTCTAAGTGTCTTTGTGTCTTTATAAAGACTAACTTTCTATTTTCAGGCCAGTCTAAAGCACAAGCATAGATTTAAGTATCCAAAAAATTAGTACATTATTTAGGCAAAAAAGAGGATTTTCCAACAGGAAAAAATACTGTAAAACCAACATTATTCAATTAATATTTTATGTTTCTCAACAGTTTTCATCCCTTTAAATTATTATAAAACAAAATTAAAAACTGGGACTGGAAAGCTTTTTGAAACTCATAGTATTGATAAAAGACAGCTTGGGCATGAGCAAATCTAGGGAAAAAGCACTTGTCTTTACAAAAAAAAGATGTCATGTTCTTTATGAAGCATGGTAAAAAATAAATACACTTCAGTGTGTTTGGGCATTTGGTCTTTGTCACTTTTGAGTTATTGTTAATTTAATGGATCTCATGTTGGTTTTGACGTTTTAAATCATGTTCAAGATCAATCACTTTTGTACTTATTCAAAAAACAAATTATTGTGTTTTTTATAATGTTCAAGGAAGAAGACAAAGTGTAAAAGAACTAATTTATTGGCATTACTAGAAAGAAAGAAAGAAGTGTCCCATTGCAGGTGTGAGGTAAGTAGATATTCAGGCAAGAAACTTTAAAACTATAAGTGAGGGTAAGCTTATATGCTATTCATCAGACTGAAGTGGACACTTCTGACGAAGACGGAAGAGCTCCATCAAAATATGTAAAGGTATGAACTAAAAACCTTCTTGTCTGTAAAAAAAGAAAATATAAGCATATTATCTACACAGACATAATGAACCTACTCGGACTATAAGTGAGGGTCATCTGAGTTTAAACGAACTAAATAAGAGTCACATTTCTGAGCCTAAATGTAGGTAAATGAAAAATGCGAACTTAAATCCCTCAAAAGAGCTTTAAAATGTGATTTTTCTCCAGTTGCTCATATTTTTGCCTTGTCACAGCATCATTTTCTTTCCTGGCGGCCTTGTTGTCATTCAGCTGTTGTACAAGTTGTCAAATTGCGTTTTTGTCACAGCTTCATACATCATTGTCATCCTTTGGACCACATCCATGTCAGCGTGCGTGTGACACATGACTCAGTGTCTTTGTCCAGAGAGCTTGAACAGTGATTCACAGGGGACCCAAGGCTGCTTCCAGCTGCATGCATGACATTTATAAGTTGAGATATCTCTCACCATTCCCAGACTGCATTAAAGGAAAACAAATATTATCATAAACAGAAGTAAAACTGTTTTTTTCCAGCTTTAAATTTTTATATTCTTAGAGTCTGATGTGACATTATTTATGATATGACTCAGATGAACGATGCACGGGGATGTAGCTCTCATAAATATTCTCTCCCTCTCTGTTCTTTCACTCTCCAAACCTGCCTGCTGCACATTTTCCTGGAGGTTATAATTATGATTGTCTGGAGCTTTGATTGACTGTATCAGCTCAATGTTAATGATTTGTTTTGTCAGAGTTTTCCCTCCCCAAGCAATGCTGATGAAAGGGCTCATTTCTTCCACATGTTCTGAAATCTATGGTGCTTGTGCTGCTGTTCTCTGTTTATTATGCTGTTCACATAAAATAAGGGAACCATTAACTCTCAAATGGTTTCTGTAGTCGAGGGCTATGGTCTCCAGCCCCGATATGTGAGACAGTATAGCCATGGACCATCTGTAACAACGAACCAGGGGAAAGGACCTCTTTCACAATACATGTAATTTTGCCCACAGCCCAATTTTTTGTTTATTGTGTGGTATTTGTAGTACACCCAGAGACTCCCAAGAATATACCTTTAGAAAATCCAAAAGTCATCCAGGATCTGTACTATGACCTATTTTATGATCATTGCCATAGGTGTGAGCCAGGGTGCACACTTTACCCCAAAACTTACTCAAACACAAATAATAAATCATCAAATTGGGTCAAATCACCTTCACTGAAGTCTGGTGCATCTTTTGAAATCAAATGTAAAGCCAAGTATTACAACTGAAAGAAGTTATTGAGTTTTAACTGGAAAAAAAATAGTTTTTTTTTATGATTTTTTCAACAAATTCAATTCTTTGGAGATGTGTCTGACCAACTTACAGTTGCTGTACACCTAAAATACTTAC